>CM031242.1:793724673-794166141 GCA_018340775.1 Taxus wallichiana var. yunnanensis
GAGATTCTCTAATCTTTTCCACAGTCATAGGGCAGAATACAAATCTCAAAAACGCGAACAAGGACACAGACGTAGGGCAATAAAGACACAAGCAAAATACGATTCTGAGGGCATAACGTGACAGGTCATAGTGAAACCACATGGTCTAAAATCTAAAGACTACTGTGCTTTAGGGCATGGAACTAATACAACCGGTATTTAATTTTTATTCATTTCCGAAAATACGCAGTTATATTTATTCTATTTTATTAAAATGGAAATGCCCATAGAAAAATATTCTGGTCTAAATTTTCATACGTGGAGAGTGAAAATACAAATGCAACTTATGAATAAAAATTTGTGGGGCATTGTAAACGGAAAGAGACAACACCTACCGATGCATCGAAATTGTTAGAATGGCAAAGCAGAGATGATAGAGCGAAAGCTATTATTGGCCTTGCTCTCTCTGACTCTGAACTTCATCATGTAGACCTAGACAAATCATCGAAGGAAATTTGGGATACTCTAAATAAATTATTTGGGGCGAAAGCAGTCAATGCCAAATTTTCCCTAAAACTTCAGTTATATAGGTTCAAAATGGATGACGGAGTCTCTATGTCAAGCCACATCAATAATCTAAGGTCCTTGATCAAACAACTAGCAGAAGTGAAAGCTGCGATTGAGGACGAAGATGCCAAAGCTATCCTATTAAATAGTCTGTCTTCAAAATATAGCAATGTAGTTTTTACCCTCAGTCAAATTCAATCTCAATCTCTGGATGATATGATAGCAGCTCTTCTAGCTGAGGAAAAACGAACTACAGAGGATGCAGAAGGTCATTCCCAGCAAGAAAGTGCATTCTATTCTAGAACCAAAAAATATCATAGAAGATCAGATAAGTCGGAGATTGAATGTCATTATTGTAAGAAAAGAGGTCACACAGCATGGGATTGTCGTGTTCGAGCCAATGATGTGCTCAAGGGTAAAGTCATATCAAATACAACCAATATAGCCATGGTTGAAGACCCACCAGATGCAAAAGGTAGTGAGGACAGTGACGAATACACACTATAAAGATGCTCTAAACTTTGAAGGCAAGAAAGGATACAGGGTAGATGAAGCTTGGTATGGATGGTTGCTCAGATAGTTCGGGAGATTGTGGATCTTGGGAATTATACCCTCACGAGGGTCATGAGACAACTTGATGGAGCTTGTGGATGGCTCAGTATGGATGGTTGTCCAATAATTCGGGAGATTTGTGATTCGGGAGTTTGGGGAGGTGGAATCCGGGAACTCGGGAATTCAGCTCGGGAGCTACACCTTTACGAAGGTCATGAAGCAGCTTGATGGAGCCCTATCCTATCATAGCATTGCTTTCAAAGTGAAAGTGTTTGAAGATAGCGTAGTTCTGTTTTGTTAGATTGTTTTTGAGTTATGTAGGGTAAGTCTTAAGAGGGGGTGTAGGAATAAATGAATAAGACTTCCCCTTTTATAATTGTTTTGTATGGTTATGCGGTTGTAACCGCTAACTAATTTTGTAACCGTCTTTGCATAATAAATACCCGGACACACAACCCATTTGCACAGTGTGTATTCCGGTTTTCTCTTCAATCATTCTTTACACATTTATTCGGTTTATTCTCTCTCTCCACAAATTCTAACAACTTGAATTACACTAGATCTGAACAGTGAACAGTGAAACCTGTTCAAGCTACATCTCGTTATTGTTAGCAGCGGCCATCTTTCATCCCTGCAAGTGCAACATTTGGGCTAGGGCTGCTATTTGGTTTTACATTTTGTATAGTTTGTATTATGTTTATTTTTACGTTATTTAAAATTAGTTTGTATTTAGTTACTGAAAAAATTGGTTTGTATTTGATTTATTAAGTTTTTAATTAGTTCTTATTTGGTTTTTAGTTTATATTTCATTTGTTTTTAGTTTAACATTTAATATATTAAAATCAAACCAAACCTTCTGCAAAATTTCGAACTTCCAAACTTTTTTCCCCATTCAAATGATTCAATCTTTTCAAACATGGTAACTATGGCTATTGGGTACTTTCATCCACAAATTATGGTGCATCAACTTTTGATAATTTGAGGTATATCTTTATGCATGTTTTACTGGGAATTTCTCAGGAAACTCTATTGGATATTTTAGTTTGTGAGACAAAAATTATGTGTTTTTTGTTGTCCAGACAATACTGTAAATAGTTGAAGTTTGTTATATATCAAAGAGTCGACAAAGACTTGCTTTTTCCTTTTCAACAAATCAACTGTGTCTGTGTCTGTGTCTGTGTCAGTGGCATCTGTATCCATGTCCGCGGCTGCGTCTGCATCTGTGTCCGTGTGTCTGTGTCTGCATTTGCATCTGCGTGTCTGTGTCTGTGTCTACATTTACATCTGCGCGTCTGTGACTTCAAAAATGTTTTATCTGTGCTGAATTCTATTACATATTTTTCTCACGTGGTTTTCTGTAAAATCTCCAGTTACAAGGTAAATTTGGTTTGTAAATTCTTACTTTTCTCAGTCACTGCTGCTCCATGCATTAGGCTTTTCATATGTATGAGGTATGAAACCAGAAAGATGCTAAATTATTATTTTTGTCATAGTTCAAAAATCGTTATCGGTAATTATTCGACAGGCCAAAATTTGACTCGGAAATTTCTCGGTATTAATCGGCAACTTTATTGCTACTTTAAACAACATTTAAATTCATAAAATAAACTTAAATTAAATGCTAAACCAGTGATATTCGGGGACGCGTCCCCTAGATTTTGGTGATGTCCCAGACGTCCCGAATATTTCGGGACTTGGGGACTTGGGGACTTGGAGGGGACGTCCCCAATTTTTTAAAATCTTTCAAAAGTTTTATGATGTTTTTACTATAAAAAAACTGTTATTTTTACCAAGAGCATCCAATTATAATCTTGAAAGTACCTAAAATACATTAAATACAGTTTAAACCACTAAATGTCATTGAAAAAAGTTAAAAATATTGAAATATTGATTTTTATGTAAAATTTTAATAGCTGTCCCCTTGCCATCCCCAAAATTTAAGAAATTGTTTGCATCCCGGAAATTCCGTCCCTCTGTACCCCGTCCCCATCCCCCGTCCCGAGACTTAGGTAACTATGTGCTAAATGTGATAGTCGAAACCCTAGCAGGCTTGAAGAGTCTAAACCCTAGGAAAACGTGGGTGCAAAAATCATAGGTCAAATCACGGTGGAAAAAATCGCTGAAAAATGGTTTGAAATGACCTTTGTTTTTCAGTTGAAATTTTTATACCCTGCCTGGCAATGCCTGGCGATTTTCCACGATTTTCAAGGCTGTTTTTTTGTGATTTTCCATGAGTTTCTCGCTGGAAATCACTGATTTATCGCCAGAAAAGAAATTGCAAATTTTCAGGAGATTTATCGTTTTTCTTATGTGTTGCAATTTTTGAACAGAGATTTTGTCATATTCTAATGAAGCCTTGAAATTTGTCGAGATATAAACATCCTTAGTATGGTTTGGCTTCTGTACTTGTTTCACTCGGTTTGCTAACTTTTCTTTTTGACATAACTTATGCAGGGTTATGTGAAGAATATTTCTGACAAAGGGTGTTTTGTAATGCTTTCTCGCCATTTAAATGCAAGAGTACTTTTATCTAATTTGTCTGATACACAAGTTAAAGTTCTGGATGAAGAATTTCCACCGGCGAAGCTTGTTAAAGGGAGGCAAGTATCCAGACAGGCAATGAATTCATTCATGGTCTTAATTGGAGTTGAAATATAATATATCTGGTTCTCTTGCAGGATTCTGAGTTTGGACCCTGTCTCTGGTCACGCTGAGATGACACTTAAAACTCAATTGTTGACAGAAGCAGTGGAAAAAGGTGATTTGGATATCCAGGAATTTTATGTTGGGGACATAATTTCAGGCATTATTAAACGTGTTGAACCCTTTGGCATATTCGTCACTATTGAGGATAGTAACATAGTAAGTTTGTCATATTCATGTTCTACCATGTCACTTAATTAACTTTAGTAGATCTGTTTCCTTTCTTATCTTCTCATTTGAAATACGTTTCCAGATAGGCTTCTGCGATTCAACAGAGCTATCAGATAAACATGTTGATGACATCCAAATGAAGTACTGTGTTGGGGAGAGAGTTGAAGCTAAGATTCTTCAGGTTAGTAACCTTGAAATAAAGTTTTCTATATGCTTAAATATTTTAAGGGTTACAGTTTAGCTGGATTTTTACAAATGAAAGCAATATAACTTTTGGATTCAGGTTGATGAGGGAAACAAGAACATACAATTAGGGATGAAGGATTCGTATTTGGAAAATAAATCAGTAGCTGGTGCTCTGCCTATAGAAAGCCTGCAAGGTGGATAGAGATGGACCTGAGAATATTGAATTTTCTGAGATAGAAGACGATGACAGGGACTGCGAATTGGAGGATTCATCTGAAGAAAGTGGTAAGAGTGAAACTCAGGATGTGGTGACACTTAACACTCTTCCAATATCAAGGGAATTTGAAGCAAGGGCATCTGTGCCTCCTCTGGAAGTTACATTTGATACAGAGACAAATATGTCAGATATTGTAGTTGATGACAACAAAGAAAATCTTGCTGAGAAGCCCTCTGAAATGGGAGAAAAAGATGGGACAAAGCTGACCAAGCGGGCAAAGAAAAGGCTTAAAGAGCAGAGGTAGGAAATTGTGAAAACCTTTATTTTGCAAGAATATGGACTTTGGATTGCATCAATGAAAAATCACTAAAATCTATCTTATGAATGTGTTTTTCTTCAGGGAGTTAGAGATAAGAGCCGCAGAACAAAAGCGTTTAGCAGGTGACCAAGTACCTGATAGCATGGATGAATATGAGCAGTTAGTAAGGGCATCTCCAAACAGCAGCTTTGTTTGGATAAAGTACATGGCTTTTATGCTGTCACTTGCAGATGTTGAGAAGGCACGTGCTATTGCTGAAAGGTAAACTAATAATGTCTTGGAGCAATTCAGTAAATCAAAAGTAGACATAAAATGTTGCATAGTCTACATGATCATTGGTATGTTTTTGGGGTTGCAGGGCGTTGCAAACAATAAATTTCAGGGAGGAAGGAGAAAAGCTAAACATTTGGGTGGCTTATTTTAATCTGGAAAATGTTTATGGCAGTCCACCAAATGTAATTTTCATTTTCACTCTCTGCACTTTATTTTCAATTTATAAAAATAATGGTTGGTTCCATTTTTTTGTTACTAGAAACAGGACCTACTGTCTGCTACATGTAACAATTTGACTATCTATTCCAGGAAGCAGTTCTAAAAGTCTTCCAAAGGGCACTGCAGTACTGTGACCCCAAAAAAGTTCACCTTGCGTTGCTGGGAATGTATGATCGGACTGAACAACATGAAATGACTGATCAGCTACTTAAATCCATGACCAGGAAATTCAAAACATCTTCTAAGGTAAATGAATTTTTCATTGCAGCTTTGTTTGGGGTGGTGGGGGTGCATTTCTCTTTAGGATCCTAAGCATTTCAGGTTGCATGTATTTTTGTACCTAACTTTTTGAGTTTGTTATTCCAGGTCTGGTTGAGATATATACAGAACCTGTTGAAGCGAGGAAGTGATTCAACTCATACGGCTTTAGACACTGCACTTGTTAGTCTCCCACGTCACAAACACATCAAATTTATCTCACAGACTGCAATTCTCGAATTCAAAATTGGTTCAGCTGAAAGAGCACGATCCCTATTTGAAGGTGTTTTGAGGAATTATCCTAAAAGAACAGATCTATGGAGTGTGTATCTTGACCAGGTAGGATCCACTGAGTAACTATATTTCATTGATATGAGACAAATATACTATGTTGTCATGTGCCTTTTTGGTAATTATCTGAGATGCATCTTACATCAAATTCCTCGTGTGATTAGGAACATATAATTTTCTATTTACAGCGCCAGCTTTTTGGTTATTCTATTCTCATTTTATAAGCTATATCTTTATTTGGCCATTGGTTGTTTATTCTATATACATTAGGAAGACAGTTTCTAATTGTTATGTGATACTTGAATATAAAATTAAATCCTTTGGATGGAGTAATGATTAGATTGCCTTATCAAAGTTCTAGTTTGTACGGAGTGTTGGTTCTTATAAGACAGATTGTGTTTCTGCTTATATTCTTGTCGTTATATGCAAATTTCTCATAGTGAACTTTTGTTGTGCCTTCACAGGAAATCCGCATAGGAGATACAGCTGTGGTTCGAGCCCTTTTTGAAAGGATTATATGTCTTGACCTGCCTCCGAAGAAAATGAAGGTATTTGGCCTATTTATAGTGGACAAAAATTATTCCATTGATTATATTTACGTGTCATATTTGTTTCTTTTGTGTTATTCATTTCTTTGGACGAGAACTAAGCTTATGGTTTTGGACATGCTATTCAGTTTCTTTTCAAGAAATACCTTGATTATGAGAAATCTCAAGGTGATGAATCGCGTGTTGAGTATGTGAAGAGCAAGGCAATGGAGTTTGTTAACAACAAACTTGGTTGAGAACCTCACTAATTTATTGTTTCTTGGATATCAAACATCATGCTTACGAGAAAAGGAAGTGGAGTTTTTAGTCTCAAACATTCAGCAGCGAAAACCGAGGAAGCACAGATCTCCACTTGGTTGATTCAGGCTACTAACCAATTTTTCTTCAATAATGGATTTTAATATGACCGGCATGCATTTGAATCTTCGCAGAGTCTCTGAGACTGGCAGTTAATGACCGGCTTTCGTATAATGGATTTAGAGCTGGTGCTAAATAAACTTTATGATTGATTATATTTTATAAGCACCATTTAAAGTCGAATCAATGCATTTGAATTTGCTCAGTCTCTAAGGCTGGAAGTTAATGGCAGCTTTCCCATGATAGAGTTATAGCTGGTGTTAAGTAAACTTATGATCGGTTATATTTTACTAGCACCATTTAAAGTCAAATCAAGTTGTGTATTTTATTTATCCAGTTTTAACTGGTTGCAGTGGCTTTCCTGCCAATTTGATGGCTTCAGTATGGTATCAACACATGTTAGATGTTACCTTGTATCAGAGAACAGAAACCATCTTCAATTTGACACCATAATTTATGTCATCATCAGGAGATGTTGCTATCTGTTCGCAGGCTGGCCTGGTCTGCAAGAGTTGGTCCTCCAGAAGCTCTACTTCGTTTCCTTTTTAAGTTGGACTGTAATTCTTGCATTGTACTTTTCTGGTAACAGTCTTTGTAATGTAGACTGTCTCAAAGACAAGTATGCTACATTAAGATGCTACAACCCAATGTTATTGATAACCTAAAATGTGAAAAAAACCAAAGACAACCAGAAGAGCCAGTATTTACAAGTTATGTCACAAGTTACGCCCAATTTTATGTAAAATGTTCAAACTTTGCCGAACTTTATCCCCGTCGAACATTTACTCAAATTATATTCATTATTTTAACCTGGGAAGTTTTTGACATGATTTTGCACTATTTTATAAATGTGTATATATACATATACCAAGCGAATGAAGAGAACAGAAAGTTCTATCTACTCTGATCCTCTGGCAAATCTATCTATCTATGGATTTTTAAAGAAAATGTGAATGATGAAAATGAACTTTTGTTTCAACTTAAAAGATGTTTTTTTCGAACATAATCAATTGGTGACTTGAACCAAACTTTATACTTGAACACGAACACGGACTCAAACCTTGTGACTTAAACCTAAATATTGAAAAAAACTTGAAATCTCTAGCTGTCCTTTCAGAAGATTGGCGGCATTGGCAAATTATAACCCATGAGCAGAGTATGATCATTAGAATTCTTTTGAACATACATAGGATGTGTCATCTCCAGAGTGGTGGTATTTCTGAAAACTTGTTCTGTTATGAGTTAATGTATAAGTGTCCCAGTGCATGATAAATAAATTATCATGTCTTAGAAATTTGAATCAGTAAATTGTGTTTTCAGTGCTTAGATTCTGAAGAAGGTTCACAAAAGTGATTAGTTAGCAATGATTATTGTGTGAACTTGCTTCACGACGCCATAACCAACTGTTTCAAATAAAGTTTGAGGCCTTGGAAATTCGGATCACATTCTCTCTTGTTAAGATGCAATGTTGTTGAAATTTATTTATCACATTTATTCATATTCAATTATATTTCTTATTATGTTAGTAGAATGGTGACTCGAAACAACATATACGAGTATTTATAACTGTAATAATTGTCCCACTACCCTGCTATGTATTGTTGAAATGGAAGGTACAAAATTGATGGACAATATCAATAATAAAATCTGAGTGGCCATCTTAACATTGTTGCGTATTGAGTGAAATATTATATCCTATAGATGGAATGATAAAATCTAAGTGCCATCTTAACATTGTTGCATATTGAGTGAAATATTATATCCTCTAGATAGGATATAGGGTGCCTGCAGTTTCAAAATAATTTCTAAAGCAATAAAATCGCACACCTTTGGGCCTAACATTTATTGGCAAAGATGGTTTCTTGAGTAATTGTAAAAGTCAAAAGCTTTGAGAATTTCAAATGCTTCAGGACTGAAACTATCAGC
Source organism: Taxus wallichiana var. yunnanensis (assembly GCA_018340775.1). Classification (NCBI taxonomy): domain Eukaryota; kingdom Viridiplantae; phylum Streptophyta; class Pinopsida; order Cupressales; family Taxaceae; genus Taxus; species Taxus wallichiana. The sequence goes on from CM031242.1 coordinate 793,733,240, forward strand.
TAAGATGATTCTTGATTGATATTGATTGATTTGCATAAAATATGATTTGTTAGTACCACCCTCATTGGAATTTTGATGGTTTGAATGTTTCATACATAGTTGTCATCATTCTTCGTGGATAGCTTTGCTTTCCTCATTTGCTCGCCTCGGACTTTTACAATAACATTTAGAGATATTCTCCTTGCATGTTTTATGGATGATTTAGTGAGGATAACATTTGTTGACATTGCTTGAGGGCTTGATGGCAAAGGGATTAGATCAAGGATAGGACCATTATATATTTTTGCTTCAACTAGGATTGCCATTTCATGATCATAGATTTAGAATTTGTTGTTGGGCAACACTTCTTGAGAATGGTTGCAATGAGACAATTTGATGTAGTGTTGGTATTTTGACTAAAACATTTCACATTATTCATCACAGTGAAGCAAAAATGCATGCTATTGTTTACACCTTTTTAGATTAATTAGGTTTGTTATGCAATACACAACAATAAAAAAGAATGTAAGGTTTGGAGACTAGGAGCTATTATGATAAATTAACTTCCAACATTAATTGTACAAAATCGGAGTAACGTATTCGTTCTTTCAATAAATAAATACAAACAATAAATACACAAGAGAGAGCAAGTGAGATTTAGTTAATACATACCAATATCGGAAGTGCGAGCTGACAAAGCTTAACTATTGAAACTATGATATGAAAATCTTTTGGTGCGGGACCATGTAGTCCAATTAGGATGTATATATGTTCCCGCACCTTTATGCGATCTTGGAAGGCCTTAGAATGGTGGTCTATAATTTTTTGGGTCCTTCAATGGCCTTGAAATGTGTTTTGTTGTCAAACCCTAGGTAGGTGTACAACCTCAATATTGTTTGCAAGTAGTTGAATCACTCTAAAACCATAACCATGGGTAGAAGACCTTGCAAGGTTAGTGTTCGGGTTGTGGTGTACCACTTGCACTGCCTATGTTGGCATTACTCTAAGGGGTTTCAAACCACACATGGTTCTCCACCTAGTATATAACATGTATATGGATGAAGCTAGTTTGCATTACTCGATGTTTGCTTGTGTTGTGCCCTTCCTAAGACTTTGAAATATGATCTTGGCATTCCTTTGTACACAACCTTGATATTTGCTAAATATGAATTTGGTGTGCTTGCATGTGAGGGTAGTTGGACTTTTTGACTTGATTGAGTGCCTCAAAAATGTAGTAGTGGCTGCCCTAATGGATGTGCATCGGTGTTAGCAAGATTTAGGAGCTTAAGTGCCTTTTGTGCTAATATTTGCAATGAGATCTCACGAGAGTGCTAGGTTGGTAAATAAGAAGAGTTTAATTTGCTTATTTAGGGCTTTGAAGACAAATTTATGAAAAGGCCTAACCAAAAGGATAAAAGGACCCAACAAGTGATAATGTATTGGAAGTAGAGTTGGAAATTAAGCTAGGTCAAAATTGTAAAATTGTACCATACATCCCGACCTTATTGTACAATTTTTGATAGGGATGTAGAAAATTAAATTTGAGAGTTGCATCTTGGAACATAGAGTTTTAGCATCAATGTTGTGTAGTAATATTCATGGTTTGTGGACACATGTATATGAAAATGGGCAAGTTAGGTAAGAGAAGGTAACATGGAATGAATGGAGATATGATATAGGCGTTTCTTTTAGCCAAGATGTACAATTGCAATAAGTAATGCTAAAAAGGGTAAATTGTCAAATTTGAGTGTCTACATTTGTCCGCCTTTAAATATGAAAATAAAAATGCATACTAAAAGGAAAAAATATGTTGAGTGTGTAAACATATTTTGTCTTCACTTGAAGTTTTTGTTGTCCACGTGTTGGTGTTGGCAGCCCCACGATGAAACCTACACCTCAAAGTGTAGTCAATGTCCAAAGTAGAAAATTGAACTGCAACTCAATAGTAACTATAGAATTTAAACTTGCATAAAATGAAATAAAGAGATGTAAAACATGGAAAGAGAACCCTTGTTTGATTTGTAAAGGGAAAAGTTTCTTGTTCTTTGCATTTGAAGATTCAAAGATAAAGATTGTTGCATAACTTTGTTGAGAGACATACTATATAGGAAACGATTGGATGTCGAGTTTCTAAGGTGTATTGAGGAAGAAAAACAAAAGAATATTTTCAAGGCATACCATGATCAAGCGTGCGAAGGTCACTTCTCAACAATGGTAATAGCTCACAAAATTTTGAGAGGTGGCTAGTATTGGCCTACCCACTTTCGAGATACATACAAATGGGTGGTGGAATGTGATCAATGCTTTAACCAATTTATGCTCATGATCATTGAGGAACTTTGAATGACGAGTTTGATTTCATTGGTGTATGCAACCCGTACTCTAGTGCAGCCATATGTATGTCCTCACTCTGATTACTTCACAAAGTGGGTGGAGGCTTTACCATCCAAGCATGCAAATTCGGAAACAATATGCAACTTCTTGAATGAGAACATTGTCGATTTGGGGTATGAAACAAAATAGTAGTAGACAATGCTACTTACTTCTTTTGGGTAGTTGATGGATTTTTCTATAACCACGGTATTTCACTATCTCACTCTATTGATTACTATCTACAAGGAAATGACCAAGCGAAGTCAAGTAACAAAAATATTGTCATTATTTTTCGAAAACTAGTGGATGCTAATCAAAGAGATTGACATAAAAGCTATATGATGCATGGTGGGTTGATCGGTAACACCCAAGAGGGCTATTAGCATTTCTCCTTTCCTTGAAGCTCGGTGTTATCCAAATAAGCTTCTTATGCTTATTCAAATCCCTCGTCGATTGAGTTCTCAATTAGTTTAGGATTAGAGGCAAAGGGACCAAAGCGGAGAAAACAATGTTTGACACACTTCGGGAAATACAATAGACCATGTGAAGTTTTTGATAAAGGAAAGATCTGCGTAAGGCCCACTAGACAAAAGTTGAATTCCACGTGAAGATTGGAAATAATTGCAAAAGACTATGTGAAGGGAGACAAAGAAGTCGTGGATCAAAGAGCTATACAAGTTTGCGTGCAAGTCCGCAAGACAAAGGAACAAAAGTTCGTGCGGGAAGCTAAGTGATAGAGAAACCAACTTTGTGGGAGGCCGAGGGTGACAAGAAGGTGAAAATCCACACAAATTCACGCGACAAGGATAGAAAACCCACGTAATAAGCTATAAACAGAAGTTGCGTAGGAATCAATCTGTAGAATGAACAAATATATTCTGCGGAACAAAGGGAAAGTGAAGTCCTCATAACTAAGGGCACACGAGGCCGCACAAAAGTCTACGAACCAAGAGAAAATCAAAAGAAAGAATTAATCGTGCGCGTATCAATCAAATTAGGCAAATGCTTTATCTTGCTTCTTCAAACATGGAATGATATTTTTAATACAACTTATTAAGAACAAGGCATGGTGAATTTGTAACAAAGCATGCAAGGACGATTGATTTCATCTTCTAAAAGTTCTAAAATAGATGAAAACAAACAAAGCATGCGAGAAAGTTGTTTTTCCTATTTTTTAAATGCGATTCTATTTTTGGAGCACAGCTTTCGATAAAAGCAAAGTGCAAAGGTTATTTTTAAAACTATGGAAGAGCAGACAAAGCAGGAAGTGGATGTTTCACGACCGGAGGCTATTTTTAGTACCAAAAAAAAAGTCACATACATTTTCCTATTTTTAGAACTTGGACTTGCATGTCTGAATGCTCTCTCTCTCTCTCTCTCTTTGATTTTCTCTAAAAAATGCTAGACGCATTGTAATAAATTATTTGAGGCCTTTTGATTCATATTTCGAGAGAAATTCAACCTTTTGGGTGAGAAAACAAGGGTAATGTGTGATTCTCTATTCTCATTGCACCTCTTGGAATAATAAAGAATATGTTTTTACCTTCCTACAATATGTTTTTAGTGTATAACACTGTTTTAGACCGATTTTATATGTGATAAATGTTTTTCCATGTTTTATTAGTTTAACCTTCACGCCTTCATATAGTCTTGTGTCAATTTACATGTCATAGATTACGTTTAATACAATGTATGTATGATGTTATTGTGGATCCATTTGCTATCCCTTCTTTATCTTGTCACAACTCATTCCAAATACTTGCATGAATTACTTTTTTAAGTGACAACAGCTTTTTACGCTTAACTTTGGTGGGACACTTTGTTTTTAATTCAACCACATTTTCAAGTGTTGTGTTATAATATTCCTATCCGTGCATAAAAGGATGGACGCCACGTCGAAAGAATTTGTCAAAAGTTGATGCTTTTGGAAAAAAATCGATTGCAGACACATTCCTCCGGCATCTCGGTGACTTTGTTATTTCAAAATATGTTCTGGTAGTAGATGAGCGTGCATTTCATGACAGCTTTCAAAAAGATCATCTACAAAAGATATTCCATTTGATTTCATTGAATTGCCTTTGAATTCATCTAAGAGGAGCATATTTTCAGGTTCCAAATCATATCCTAAATCTTCTCCCACAATGTAAATGCCAAGTTCATCTCTTGAATTTCCCATATTCAACTTCAATATGAAAATGGTTGTCCCAAGAAATCAAGTTTTTGTTCCTTTCAATGTTGGCACCCATTGTTACTAGCTCAACATAATGATATCTCAACTTTTGTCCTTAAAAACATTCCATTTTTATTGGAGAAAACCAAGTTATGCCCATAAAACACGTAAAATATGTTACCAATTTATGTTCTATTTAGCATGTTACTCAAGATGATGTTACAGTCATATTGTTAGCAGCTTCCTTCAAGGGAAAAACATTACAATGGTACAATGGACTTGCACTAAATTCCATTACCAATTAGGACTAACTAGGAGAGGTATTTTGCCAACAAAGCACCATAAAAGTTCATGATTGACTTTATCTACATGTTTCAAAGAACTTGGGATAGAATTCCATAATTGATAAGGCCTACTCCTCAATATGTTTTTTTAATATCTAAGAGCTTTAAATTCTGATATTTTAGTGATGGTATAATCAATAGGCGGAAAGACACTACCTAATGCTTATGACATAACAATCGGAGCTTAAAACAGTGTTATACAAGTAGGGAAGATATCTCCAAGGCCTCATATGCCCATCTTTCCAGAGATTCATCCTTCCACTTCTTACCTAGTACTTGTAATAGCTCCAATTCCAACGCCTAACTCTCAACCTTTGAGCCAAATCAATGCAGTCCAAGCCAATAAAATCATTTACAAGAAATAAAAGGCATATTAAAAGAGTTTGGGAATGAGATAGTTTGTATTAGAAGGAAATAAAATACCCCAACGATTGGTTATTCTTGAATCTATTTTTAACATAGATGATTAGATTAGAAGTGAGAAATCCAATATGATGATCAAACAAGATGATTATGAAACAATCAACATTGGAAATGACAAAGCACTCAAATTGGGTAAGGTATGTAATAATGATGAAAAACTTGATTTTATTCAAATTTTTCAAGAATTTGATGATGTTTTTACATGGAGTGTTTTGAAAGTCTTTAATCTAGGTTTAGCTCATCATACAATATAATTTGATAAAAAAACAAAATTGGTCTCGCAAAAGCAAAGACCTATCAATCCTAAGATTGAACCATTGATGAAACAAGAGTTGGACAAATTGATCAAAGCTAACATTATTTTTCCTATCAAACATTCATCATGGGTAGCCAATTTAGTTCCCATAAGAAATAAGAATGGAGAAATATGGTTGTGTGTAGATTTTAGAGATCTAAACAGAGCTTCCTTGAAAGATCATTACCCACTACCATCAATGGAACAAATTTTGCAAAGGGTAAGTGGTTTAGAATGTTTCTCATTACTTGATGGCTATTCTAGTTACAATCGATTTTGGTGCAAGAATAAGATTCAATTTAAAACAACATTTGTCACGAAATGAGACACATATGCATATAGAAAAATGTTATTTGGATTGTCAAATGCAAGGGCCACATTTCAGCATCTATGGACTTAGCATTCCAAGGATTAATCAATAATTTTGTTCTTGTTTATTTGGATGACATAATTGTGTTTTCAAAGCATGCTACAAATCACATGATTCATCTTAGACACATTTTAAAGAGATCTAGATAATTTGGTATTTCACTAAATCCAAAGAAGAGCATTTTTCAATTTATGAAGGTAAGTTGCTTGGTCATATTGTATCCAAAGAAGGTCTCACAATTGATCCAGAATGAGTAAGTGCAATCTTATCCTTGTCTTTACCTAATCACAAAAAGGCATTGCAAAGTTTCTTGGGAAGAATTAACTTTATCAGAAGATTTATTCCAGATTTTGCAAATCTTGTAAAGCCACTAACCTCAATGCTTAAAAAGAACATGGTTTTTAGTTGGAAAACATAGGGAAAGAATGCATTTGAAGTAATTAAACATGCCATTTCACAAGCTCTAAAACTTGCAAATCCATATTTTAACAAATATTTTATCTTATATGCTTTTAGAGCAATTGATACAATCTTAGCTATGTTGGTGCAACAAAATGATGACAAATTGGAACAACCAATTACCTTTTTTAGTCAAGGGTTACAAGATTATGAGGTGAAGTATTATTTTGTTGAGAAAAAATTCTTTCAGTTATTAGAATCCTTAATAAGTTTGTGCATATGTTTTCTATCAATAAGATTCATCTGATGGTTTCCCATCCAAGTGTCAAATAATTTCTTTTAAGTAAATATTTGAATGAGAAGAGAGAAAGTTGGATCACAAAATTCATGGAATATGATGTTGATATTAAAGTCACTAAGTTGGTTAGAGGAAGAGGGTTGTGTGAACAATTAGCTTCAGATTTGCATGGTGATAAAAATCATATTTTAATGCTTCAAGATGCCTAGACATAGTCGGTCCTCCATTGCCTTAAAGTTGGACTCAAGATATGATCCATTTTCTTTAGACTAGACAATGCCCACAGGTTTAGACAAAGAAAAAAGGAGGTATTTCAAATTACAATCCATTCCTTATGTTCTTGTTGATGACATATTGTTTAGAAAAGATGTAAATGGAGTTCTTTTAAGATGTATTGATTCATATCAGATTGAGCATGTTTTGGAAGAATTCCATGATGGTTTATCTAGTGGCCATTTTGTACCTAGAGCTACAACCTTGAAGATTATGATAATAGGTTATTATTGGCCAAACTTGTTCAAAGATGCTCATGCATGGGTAAGGAAGTGTGTCAAGTGTGCCATTTTTGCAGAAAAACAAAAGTAAGCAACTCTTCCTCTTGACCCATTCAAGCATACTTCACCTTTCATGTAATGGGGATTAGATTTTATTGGTATGATTAACCCACCTTCTAGTGCAGTTCATAAATGAATCCTTATAGTACTGCATCGCTTCACAAGATGGACATAAGCAGTGGCTTTGAAAGAGGCAAATGAAGCTTCAGTTTTATTATGAAAGTCTAGTCACAAGATTTGGTGTCCCCACAACAATCATCTTAGATAATGCTTTGGCTTTACTTGAAACCAAAATATATACATGGGAATTCAATATTGGTATTCATCTTTCAATTTCATTCAATTACTATCCTCGGGAAATAGATTAGCCGAGTCAACAAACAAAAATCTTCTTATAATCCTCAAAAGAACTATGGAAGAAAATCAGAGATCATGACATATAAAGTTGAAATCAGATTTGTGGGCTGATCGGATTACCCCTAAAATATCAATTGGTAATCCTCCCTTCATACTTGTATATGGAAGAGAAGCTAGGTTTCCTATTTCTAATGAACTACCAGCTTTAGACCTCATTAAACATGTGGAGATGATGGAAGGAGATTCATGGAAATCAAATTTCCAGAGTTAATGGAATTAGAAGAAATCAGAAACAAAGCAATTATAACAACAAACTTCATCAAGCACATGTCAAAAGGTATTTTGATAAGAAATCAATTGTAAGGACATTTAGAGAATGATACATTGTGCTCAAATGGGATGAAAAGAAAATAATCCTGGAAGGCACACCAAATTTGACAATTTCTCGAGAGCAGTCCATATTTAATTATAGGTTGCAAGTAAAACAATGCTTTTCATCCCTCCAAGTTGAATGTTAATGAACTTCATATCCCGATTAATGGGATATAGCTCAAAATTTGCTATTGAGGGCATGTTTCACCTTTGTTTGTTTTAAGTTTTTGTGTTTACTTTCCTTTAAGTTCTTTGGGTATTTTGTTGTTTGTAGTTTCCCTTCTTGTGTTCTTTGTGCACTTTGTTGTTGTGTTTGTGTTGTCTAATAAGTGCTTCTAAAACAATTGTTGTTTTTGAAAGTTATTTGTAGCACTCATAATTTTTCTAAGAAGTTACAATATTTAGCTTATGACTCCATGCCTAATAGATGCCTTAAGGCTACTAGTTTCTTGCATTTAGCGGAAGATGCCCAAAGGTCAATAAATTGATATCCAAATAAGTTCCCACACTTATTTAAATCACTCGTTGGATTGCATGCTCAATCAGTTTAGGATTAGAGGAAAAGGGACCAAAGTAGGAGAAAACAATGTCTAACACACTTCATCGAAAGAAAACATCGCACATGAAGTCACGCGCTAAAGGAAAGATCCACACAAGGCCCATTAGATGAAGTTGAATACCTGAGAAGACATGAAATAACCGTACAAGATCTGTGTGAGAGTGAGACAAGGAAGAATCCTTGTATCAAAGAGAAATAAAATTTTGTGTGCAAGTCCACAAGAAAAAGGAACACAAATTTGCACATGAATCCACGTGACAAAGAAAAACCAACTCGTGGGAGGCCGTGAGGGTGATAACAAGGTGAAAATCCACACAAAACCTCATGGAAAGGATAGAAAATATTTGCAATAAGATATAAACATGAAGTTGCGCAAGAAGCCACGAAACGAACAAATATATTTGATGGAATGAAGGGAAAGTGAATTCTACATAACTAAGGGCACACAAGGCCACACAAAAGTATGTGAAACAAGAGAAGATCAAAAGAAGAAATTATTCACTCGTGTATCAATCAAATTATGCATATGCTTTATCTTTCTTTCTTCAAACACGAAATTTTATTTTTAGCACAACTTATTAATAATGATGCATGGTAAAGCCAAAAAAATCTTGTAAGGATTGTGATTTCATCTTCTAGAAGTTCTAAAAATAGATCAAAACAAACAGAGCATGCAAGAAATTTGTTTTTCCTATTTTTAGAATGTAATTATATTTTGAGCACAATTTTGGATAAAATTATATTGCAAAGGATATTTTAAAAACAAAAGCGAGATAAAACAAAGAAATAAGAGCACGTTTCATGCACATGAGGTTATTTTTAGCACAAAAAAAGGCGCATGTGTTTTCCTATTTTTAGAACTCAAACTTGCATATCTAAACACTCTCATTCTTTGTCTCTCATATTTTCTATAAAATCTTAAAAATGCATTGTAATAAATTATTCAAGGCCTTTTCGTTTATATTTCAGGAGCGATTCATCTTTTGGGTGAGAAAGCAAGGGTCATGAGTGATTCTTTGTGCTTATTCCACCTCTTGGAGCAATAAAGGAGCTATTTTTACCTTCCTACAATATATTTTTAGTGCATAACTTTGTTTTAAACTGATTTTATATTGTGATACATGTTTATCCTTTTTTATCAATTTAACCTTCATGCCTTCATACAGTCTTGTGTCAATTTGTAGGTCATAAATTGTGTTTAACAAGTTGTATGCAAGATCTTGTTGTGGAGTTGCCTTATGCCCCTTCTTTATCTTGTCACAACTCATTCCAAACCCTTCTATGAATTAATTTTTCTTTGATATAATTGTAGTTAGTATATGGTGTGTGTGGCTCTTGTGCTTCATCTATGTGATCCAAATAATTCTGAGATCCTCAAAACATTCTGGTGTATCACCATCTTTTTCAATTTTTTCTTTTCCTTCCTTCTCCCTTTTCCTTGTTGGTTTTGGTAGAGTAGAGTTAGCCTTAGGAGATAGAAATATTTTAGGTGTTGCACTAGGGGAACCAACCCTCTCTGGAGACTCACTCTAACATATAGGTCACCCATAACCTAGGAGTGTTTCCATTTTGTCAATTGAAAGGAGAGTTATCACACCATTCTCCAAGGGTGCATTTCAAAGTGAAAACACTCAAATCCCAATTTCTCTAGAGTTACATGCCTTACCATTGGTGAAGGAAGTAGAAAAAGGAGAATAATCATATGCTCTTGATAAGAGGATTTACTACTTAGATAAATTGGATAAAGATAGATAGGTAGTTGTTGATGTGCTAAGAAGACACCAATCAAAGGTGAAGACACTCTTTGATCAAAATACACAAGATATAAGGTTTTAGATTAGATACCTTTTCCTCCTCTTGGAAAAAAAGAGAGATCCCAAATGAATCCATGAAAATTTTGACTCTCTTTGGCTTGGCACCTTCAAGATCATGCATTTTTAGAGAGAAAACATGTGATATCTTTCAAACCTTGACAGGACCCTATTAGAGTTACCTAGCAACAACAAACATCTGAAGTTCTATAAGTAGTGAGGTTGGTTGTCCCCAACCATGTACCATAGGTTATTCAGGATGTTATATCATAGTTTTCATTTTTTATGTGTTTCCCTTCCTCTTTTTGTGTGTTTCCCTTTCCGTTTGGTGTGTTTGTTATGTTTTTCCATTGCGTGTTCGTTGCTTTTGTTAGTTGGTGAATAAATGACTCTATTGCCCAATTGTCAAAGCATTAGTCTACTTACCAAGAGAATTATGAGGTCCTCCATTTCCCCTTATAGTTCAATGTCCCCAAGTTAGAGCCATTTATTTTCATGCTAAATTTCTAGCATGTAAAATTGAAAATTTTGGCCATGACAACTAAGCCCACACTTGAAAATTTCCTCTCCCGGTCATTGTGAACCCTTCCTCTAGCCAACCCGCCACAGTGTCATCCTCGTTCTATCTATTCATAATTTTTGAAGCACAATGGACTAAGGGGGTGAATAAGTCCTTAAAAACTTTAACCAATTTAATTTAACTTGTATGAAACATTAATAATTAAACCATGCATTAATTATGAGCTTAGCGACATGAAACAACCATCTACATGAACATAATCAAGAGAGAGTAAAAATGACACAATATGTAAGTGGGAAACCCTCAAGGGAAGAAAACCCACTGAAACTTTTGATTATATTACTCAAACCAAAATACTTGCATGAATATGACACATCACACAAGATTTGTTTAGTGAGGCATCGACCCCGCAAGGAGAACTAACCCCTAAAAACCCTTATTGATATTACTCACAACAAAGGACTTGTATGAATATTACTAATCACACAAGTTTTGATTAGAATACCATTGAAGACATGTTTCGAACACATACAATTGATAGAGATCACAAAATTTAACCATACACCTTTAAACCCTCTTCAAACGCACCTTCTCTTACTTTGCTCAAACTTTCTCAAACATGGACTGATTTGGAAAAAAACTTTCACACTAGATATTCATCACTCTTTAGAAATTCACACAATCTATCAAATTTTTCTTGATGCCATCATATAACTTTCACTTTCTCACCTAGCTCGCACTTTTCCTCTCTCTCAACACTAGTTCAAAATGAACCATTATATGCACTTAAATACATGACTCATGATTAAAAACACCTTAGGTCAGACATTACCATTAATTTTGCTCATACCAACATAAAAATAGAACATACTCATATAGATTCACAACATAGACACACATAGGTTGATATGCACCAAGACAACTAGCAAGCCCAACTAGGCTCAAAACAAGAAATTCTCCTTTACCGAGCACTCCAAGACCTCTAAGGACTTCATAAATATTTGTAAAGCCTCAAAAGCATTCGAAAATTTCCAAAACAACCTTACAACATCACCTATCAGCTCAAGGAACTCTACAACAAGAAAATTCTTCATAACAACATCAAGTAGGATTGTTTCTTACTCAAATCAGCCAACTCGAGGAACCACTCTTCGAAAATGAAGCTCAAGATCTCACGAAAACACCTCAACTATGTCATGTAACCACTAAATTGAAATACATTTACCTCTATAACATCACCATGCATGCTATACATCATGAAACAATCAACAATGCAAATAGAACCACTTCTCCTCTTTAGCAAACCGAATCAGCGAGGAACCAATTTTGGAAAATCAACATGTTCGCACCTTTTTCACACACATAAGACCTCTAAATGCATTAAATAGGAAAAAATTACATCCCTCTTCACTCTCCAATTGATATCCATCATCAAATAAGCCAAAAATTATCTTCTACATCAATCTTCTCACCAAAGCAGTGTTGTCCAGAACCAATCAAACTAAGTCAACTTGTGACCATGACCATGCAAGCTCACCTGAATTCCATAGCTCAACCAAAGAATCCAACAGCACCTCATATGAGATGTCTGTAAAACCTCCAAGTCCAACAAAATTCATCACCATGCTCACAAGTGCTCAAGCACTTCCATTCACCAAGACTACAAACCTGCCCTTTTAGGCCCAAAAATCAGTCAACATGTTTTGACCTATACAGGTCATAAAATCACATCACTAAGATCTGAAATGACTTAAACCATGTATCATATATCCCATATACATAAAAACACTAAATTATTCATAGGGTCTAATAAAAAATTTGAGAGAAAAACCTTCCTTCCTCGAAACTAACAAATGAGTGGGCTCCACTAAGTTTCATGACCTAAAACCACTACCATATGAAATATGGGAGAGTCCTCTACATAATCCAATCATCAATTTAATGATACATCCATTTTGGGCTCACATCATCAAGTTTTCTCCTATCGATCATGAACCGAGTTTCAAACTCATAAAAAGTAAATTACTTTCTTAACAATCATTTAGAAATGGTTGGGCCTCATTTGATATCATTCCAACTCCTATATATTTTGAAATCCATGAAAAATAGTCCATAGAAGGCTCAGGGTCATTTTCAAACATCACATGTTCCAATCAAGAACATTTCTCTCACTTTGAGTTGGAAAACATGGTTTCTAGAACTCGATAGGACCAAAAACTTCATATCTTACAAAATCTTTATCATGACAACTAGAAATTTTTCCCATAAAGCACTAGGAAACATTTTCTAACATCTCAAATTCTCACTTAGTCATAAATATCTCTACATGATCACTACCACTAGGACTTTCATGACTATGCCTTAGGTTTTTACCTAGTTCGGGTCATAACTAAGTGAACTAACACTACAACCATGTATGAAACCACTTCTAAATGAATTTACACACTAAAACTGATGTGAATCACCTTTTTTATTTTATCCAAGGGCTCATAAGCTTCTGCAAGTGACTATCATGACTTATTAGGTCTCCATGCACTAAGATTAGGTCTAGTCTAGACCATGTTAAAGTAGAAGAACAACATATCTATGCTTCCAAGAACTCTAAAAGTAAATAAAACACTTAAGACAACAAATCTCACACCCATGCATAATTCCATGAGCTCACATATCTCTATACCTCACTCTCATGCTTCATCTAACCTCCAAGCACCTAGACTACTTCTAGATGAGAACCTGTAAACCATGTCCAAACCTATACTTGCACTTTGAAGCTCTCATGAGTGTTTTAACACTCTTATCATGTTCTCCATGCTTCTACCATTCTCCTCAAGCTACCTCATGTCTTCATTTCACCATGCCAAGTAATCCTACTGACTAAGCCTCATGATTAGACCTACTAGACCAAGACATTCTCACTGTTTCTACTCATGCCATCATGCTACAACCTAATTGACGATGTAATAATCATGTCAAGCATCTTATAACACTCCTATATCATCATTTTTGTTATTAATGAGATTTTACATCAATGACAACCATCTAACTCACACAAGCCAACAATCTCCCCCTTTTTCATTGATGGAAAACAACCTATTTCTTCTCCCCTTTTTACATTAATGAAAAAAAATACATGTTGCTCATGATATCCATCTTCTTCAACATAATATGACCACATCTTGGTTGGAAACATCAACCAAATAAATCAACCTATCTTACAAACTTGTCTTTCTTCAAAGATAATTGTTTTTGGCTTCTTCATGACTTGGAAACATTGTATCACTCCTTTGGTAGATGCATATCACTCAAAATCATATGAAAAATTCTATTTTTGAGCATGAAACATCGTTATTGACACTTATACATACCATTCCCAGCTAGGAATACTTAAAATAGACCTAAATTATAGCATATACTAATTGCAAACAAATTTTAGGGCTGAGATCCCTAAAACAAATATTTGGGAAATTATTCCAACTCTTTCCATCCATGGTAGCCCATAAATAACATAAAACAACCCCTTATATCTCCCCAAGGAATCATTCTACCTTTATATAACTAAAAACACAAGAATAAGCTTTCTACCTTACACATATGCCATGGATAATAACTAGCATCAATACCTTTGTTCTAAGATAACCTCTTAGTTATTTCAACCTTATTTCTATGCTATTGTAGCCTTCTTGACATATGACTTGATTCCCCTATCAAATTTTTTTCAAAACCACCAATACTCGATATGTTAGTCGTTCTTGTTACCTTAATAACTTGATTATGGATTAATACTAGCTCTTCATGCTTCATGGAATCTTCGTGACTCAGACTTGTAGCCCATCATTGTTATAGTGCTTGACAGTCATTGTACCATGTCACCCTTCAAAGTAAGAAACTATACAATAACTAATACTCTCCGAGCTTCACCTTAGAATAATGAGCATTCAATCTCCTCCTCACCTTATGTATACATACAAAAGCACCATGGTATTTCATGTACAAACTAAGATAGTACATTTTAGCCTTTAGACAATATAAAAACTTCAATGAATGAACATATCTTGTATTTGCATAAGATTTTTCAATGTTCTTGCACACATCAATGTCATTTTTATTACAAAGTCTTCTTGTCATCTACAACTCTTACTTGAAGTTCATAGACAACCCCCCGCCTCAATAGGTCTCCATAGACATGTAGAGACTACATTGTAGTACAATACAACCTACAATACCTTGATAAGGTGTAACATTCACTCAAAACACATGAGATCAACCTATTAGTGCAAATTCACAAAGACCCCAAAAATGACCCATGGATCTTCTTTTCTAAGGCAATGTCATTTGGTGTGAATGCACAACATTGAGCTTTCCCAAAGTGTGGGACCTTTGCAAATGGGGAAATCTCTCTAGAGAAGGTTGGTTCCTCTTCCTAAACTACTTGCCACAAGCTATTCCAGAGAAGGCAATCTAATTTCTAATCCTAATCTAACTTCCAAGGAGACATGGAGAGAAAGAAAAATGGAAAGCACAAAGCCTACACTAAAACAATGATACACTAGAGAAGGAAAATGTTGATCATCTATCAAAACTACCATGGAACAAGAAGAGGTGAGCAATGGAAGGATGGACAAGTGCATCACATACCAAAGATGGATTTCACACAAAAATGTTCTAGAAATCCATGAACATAGCTCCAAAACCTGCAATGAACATCCAAACATGCACAAATACCTACAATGAAGAAAGGAAAGAAGAAAGCAACCAAAAAAATGAAGCAAGGATGGACAAATGCATCATAAAACACGTTTTTATTGCTCCGAAATTTGCATGAATCATCATTTCATGGGTAAGAGGAAAAATGCCATTATAGAGCAAGGAAGGAGGTTCAAACTCCATTTTCAACCTTGGGGAAGAAAATAAGGGAGAGGCAGAGAAGAATTATGAACAACTTTTTACAAATGAGCCAAAACTAGCTTTTATCACTCGAACATAATGAAAGAAATGAGAAAACGTGGAAAACTTGATTTAAAACTTCAACCACCGACAAGATCAATTTAATTGGCCTAAAAATGATGGGTTTCCATGAAAAATCCCATACTTCAAAGCACATTGCTTCATAGAGTGAGAAAGAGGCCCATACTTCATTAATTTTGGTGGTTGGGGTCATTTTCTGCAACTTTTCCATGCCAAGAGACATTTTCCCATTTTTCTCCTATAAAACTCCATCAAAATTTAAAATTGAAGTGTCCATCGTGTGGATAATTTTACCAACTTTCCAATGATACCAAAATCATGAAAATCCGAGCTCTGGTGCAAAAGATATGCCCCTCTAAAGATTTAGGGCAAAAATGGCAAAATTAGGGCAAAATTCGGGTTCGCGGGCCAAAATTTGAACTTTTTCCTCTTTTTCAAATTGGGAAATTTTCTCAAACAATCTCTGCACCCCTCCTCCGATGACATGTGGTGCCCTCTATTTGATCCACGGCGTCAGGAGAAAATTCTACCCCTTTTACCCACGAGGAAAATTTTCTAAAAGTTCTCCGCTGCTGCCTTGATTCGCGCCACGTGGACACGTGGCACCTTTTGATTTTGTCTCAAGATGCGGTTCAAATTTTTACCTTTGTGCTTTTGACCACTTTGGAAAGTTTTTCCAAATTCTCTCGACGCCCGAATCCCCTCTTGACTGGACACTTGGCATCATTTCATTCCTTGTAGGGATGCGCTTCTATTCTTTGCCTTAAACACATTTTGACCAACCCCAAAAAACTTGAAGTTCTCTCTGGCGCCCGCCACTCCGCCTTGACACGTGGCATCATTTCATGAGCTGCGGGCCTTAATCAATTTCTTTTCCTTTATCCTTTGCGGGCTAAATTTTTCTTTTGAGTTTTTTTGCCCAAAAAGGGCTAAGTGCCAAAATTTTTCCCCACGGGTCCGCCTTGGCAAATTTTCCCTCCAAACTCTGCCTGAGCCATAACTCAAAAAATACAAGGAGTTAGGAGGACTTCTTTACCTTTCTGGAAAGGGAAGAAAAATCCTATCTGATGAATCCATTTCTAGAATCTTTTGAGTGCTTGAAATGTGTAAAAATTGAAGTTGAAGCACAAGGAAGGAAAGAATGAAGGCAAGTTAGCCAAAATAAGCAGGGGCTCATTTTGGATAACAATTTTGGTGACTCAGAGGGGTCATCTGCCTACTAGATGAATGATCAGTGGCCTTTGAAGCATCCATTGGGCATGGAGTCAAGCATGGTAAATTTATTCGATCTAAACTATGAAAATCTAACCTCTAGCCACTTGGAAACCCACTTGAAACTTGGAGTTGATCTTCACCAAAATGCCACTTTGAAATGGGTATCATGCAAGAGCAACCAAAACAGCGCCAAAAAACTATGTACAAAATTATAAATCATACATGCTCCAAATGGAACATGCAGAGTGTGTAAAAACACTTCTTTTTCTGAAAGCAAACCTACCTACTCTACTCTAACCAAGGGAAAAGGTAAGCTAAACAAACCTACCCGATTGGTTGTGCAAAGTAGCTTCCTTTCCTCAAAATTGCAACAATGCAATTGATTTGGAGTTGATCATGGTTGGTTGGATGAGTGGAAAACTACGAAGAATAATCCTATCCTCCACCCAAATCATCAAGGTATCAATAGGAAATAAATCAAATACCTCTTTTAGTTGCTCTGCATTTGGATTGAAGAGGCATTGCAGCTGATCCTTGGAACTTTGCATATCATCCTCATGTTTAGAGGCAAGCATGACTCATTGTGACTTCTCCTTTGGCTCCAATAAGCCAAATACCTTACTAGGCAAGGTATGATCCGTTTGATATGCTCCATTGCTTTGATTTTCAACTCCAAAATGGAGTCCTCTTGTAGACCTCTTTGAATGGATGGTGTGGAAGAAGTGGTGGAACCCTTATGCTCTTTTTCTTCTTCCTCTAATGAAGAACATGGAAGATTTAAATCTCCCAAACTTGATTCCAAAGAGCTGCTATAAAATGCAGGCTGCTGCAAATGAATGCTCTCCTTCATGGCAACAGGTTCTTGTGTTTGGAAGATGGATGATGAAGGAGAAAACAATGTGATTTCAACTAGTTCCTCTCCATCAAAATAGTCCTCCAAATCAGATAGATAAACTGTCTCATTACTTTGTCCTACTGCAAATGCTCAACCTCTTCCATGGTGTTCTTTTGATCTGCAACTTGATCACCATGGTTATCTTCATTCTCAAAGATGAAGTTTGAAAGATCAAACTCTTCTTCAATGTTGGAGCTTGAAGAGAATGAAGTAGAAGGAAGAACTGAAGGTTCTTCTATAGCCTGTTTTGAGTTCAAAGCTCTTGGACCTGCATTTTTCTCCTCCACAGCTAGAATGTGCTCCTCTTCTTTTGGATTTGGAGTAGCTTCTCCTTCCTCTGTTGCTTGAAGACAATCTTGCTCTTGAATGACGTATTACTCTAGCATGAATTTTTTCAAATCAAACTGTTGGGCCCCTGGAATATTGACCAAGTATGAAGGTGCTTAGGCATGGGGATCTAGTTATAGAATGGCATGCAAGGCAAAAACATGTGAAGAAAGACATAAGGAAGAAAATAGATGGTGAGACACACAAGAGGAGGTTAAGGACTTAGCCAATTTGAGTGCCCAAGGCATAACATGTGAAAAGCATGATCGGTTATGCATGGATAAGATGCCACCGACAACAAAGTTGGCTTAGGAAGAGCATGCCCGGATGGAATCTTCTAGAAGATCATCATGAGATGGAATGGAGAGCTCAGGCTTGAAGGAACATGCTCACATGGAGGACCACATTCGACACTTGGTGATGGATCTAAGGGCGTGGCAAGGTGAGTGGAAGCCCAAGAAAGTGATAAATACAAGTGCCTACCATGGGAAAGATATATAGAGATATACACACACAAAAGAAGGATATATCATCTAGATATACATAGGGAATAACGGGTTAGAGAGTGAGAGAAGCTCTGCAAGAATTGCTGCGAGTGGATATTCTAGTTCAGGAAAGGATGTACTAAGCATGGGGTTGTTATTTTTCTTTTCTGTTAGCTTAGCTACATATGTCCAGTGATGTGCATGACTACGGTCTACACTCTGTGACACTCTGTAATGAATCAATGAATATATTGAGGTTACCTGTTATAAATAGATATGAATATCAATGGGTTTAATGTATATTTTGTTCATATGAGTTCTCTTTCCTTCATGATACAAATGAATGGTTGTATCTTTCTTTCTATTAGAGTATATGTTCTGAATCTGTTAAAGCACTCGGTTTGAAGTGACTGCAAGGATCTGGAGGCCATTCTGAGCCCTATGGTTCTTGTATGTCTCAACTTCTTTCCTAAATACTCTTACACTAATCATAGATAATGCTTCCCACTAAACTCACATAAAAGAGAGACTCGGTACCCACGCGTGCCTCGGGTGAGCACTCAGCTTCTGTTGGGTGATAGGCCGGCGCATGGGGTTCTTCCTTTTGTGATAGGAGTAAAAATGACTACATCTTGGTTCCATTACCGGACCTCTTTTCAAAGTTGTAGTGGGATATAGCATGCATCATGATCTGTGTAAAGAGTAATGACAGATCGTTAACATTGGAAAATGTTGAATCGTGGTTCAAGAGCACGGAGGATGAATTTTCTCAGAGATTCAACATTGGACCTGAGTTTAATACATGTAGATGGGTAGAAGAGAACCTCTACCATGATCTGTATGAGAATTTTTTCTACTACTTCCCAGTAGAGTTATATGGATGGCTTTCAACCTATGCATCTAGATCAAGTTGGCATTATGGATCACGGATATGGACCGAAGAAGACTACCAGAGGTTGTAGGATGTAGATCTGATGTGGACCCATGTTGTAGATCATTGGTGGAGAGGAGTACTAGCTAGCTACACTCTGAATATGCC
The DNA here is from genome assembly GCA_018340775.1 of Taxus wallichiana var. yunnanensis. Taxonomy (NCBI): domain Eukaryota; kingdom Viridiplantae; phylum Streptophyta; class Pinopsida; order Cupressales; family Taxaceae; genus Taxus; species Taxus wallichiana. The sequence continues at coordinate 793,752,990 of CM031242.1, forward strand.
ATTTCTACGTATTCTTTCCCAGAGGTTACTTGAGTTTGAATTTCTGCGAGAACCTAGAGGAACGTTTCTACATGTTATCCCTCTTTTATGAAGATATTGATGGTTACCATGAGTTTAGAGGCTCCCAATGGCCGGCTAAAAATTTTTGAGCACTTTGGGTAAGGAAGCTCGGGTGGAGGAAGATGGAAGATGATACGACAAAGAAGGAGAGGGAAGAAAGATGGCTCAAGTATAGTGAAGTGCATGAAAGGGAGATTGCTAGATGATGCGAGGCTGCTAGTGTGATGGATTTATGGAGACAGACGTTGTGGGAAGGAGTCAAGGTTCACATGGAGGACATGGAACCTGAGCAATCTATGCTACCCCATCTTGGAAAGTGCATAAGGGAGACCCCTTCAGCTTCTAGTGAGAGCTCATCACATGGAGAAAGGAGAGTCATTGGCACATATCTGAACCCACCCAGTGACCGAGCCCTAGCGCTTGGTTTTCCCAACCAGGAAGAAGTATTGATCCAGTTGAAACTAGTGGAAGAGATAGATCCATGTACCTAGGAGATATAATTTTTCATTCCCTTCTTCTATGGCTGCACATATTCCAGTATTCGGAGGAGTTTTTAGACAAGGGGAAGTGTACAAGCTTTCGGGCTCACATCAGGGAGTGGCATGGGACAAAGTAGTGGTAGTGGGGTGCTATCATAGACCATCGGCACACAGTTTAGTGGGACCATGGAGTGCTTGGCTTGGCACAGCTCCTACAGCCCTATTGAAACCAAAGTGGTTCTGGTGGATCTCGGCTTTGGAGGTATAGGACCCGATGGACTCAGTGGATCGGTGATGGAAAAAACACCGAGGGAACCAAGGATCTGGTTCAGGATAAGGACCCCAGCCACCACCTCAAGTATTCTTTGAAATGTCTCTGAATTTTCTAGATTACAGGGGCATTGAGATGCTTGTGGAACATGTTCACAAGTGTGAACTGCTATGGCATGCAAAGGGTATCACAACCCTAGAATGAAAGGCTAGTCAATTTGTAACCACGTTGCAAGGGCACGCATGTATAGCTGGTATAGAAAGTATGACCCTCATCAAACGGTGGTGGAATACACTGCTTTAAAGAATGCATTCTGAGAGTTCCACATTCTTGAGTTCGAGTAGAAGAGCATCAATGCTTTGAAGGAGATTCAACAAGGAATGGCAGAGAGTGTGCGGGAGTATGATGTGCATTTTAAAACTCTCTTGTCTAAATTATCATATGATATTCACCCTTCACAGCATGCATAGTGGTTTGTTGGAGGATTGATCACCCCTTTTAGAAGGGCCTTGTCTCATAAAACTTTTACAGATCTACGTGAAGCATTGGAAGCTACCTTGCGCATCGAGGCTATTGGTAGTATTGATACTTGGCATTAGCCCGTTCTTGAGGCTCAGATTGCTGCTATGGCCAAATAGTTGGAAAAATTGTCTGCGAACTCAGTCCATGAGACTCGCAGTGGTTTGTGGTGCATGGATTGTGAAATAGAGGGGCACGTTAAGGATAATTTCCCCCGGAGGATACAATGCACATGTGATAGTAGATTGTGAGATTTTCATGGGGACCATGATGCAAGTAGATGTCCCTTGTTGTAACACGTGATCAGGAAGAATTTATCTTGTTATTACAAAATTTTCACCTCCACAACCCATGATACGAAGGACTAGTAGGCTCATTGATCAGATCCATGAGGCCATTGATCATGGGGTACGCCAAACCAGCATTTCCAGTGGTTCTAAAAATGATGATCACCATTATGAGGAGTGCGTAGATGGGGGCACGCGTGGAAGAGGTTTTTGAGGAGGATTCTATGGATGAGGTAACCATGGAGGAAGAAGTGAGTTCTTGTGCGAACATGTTTCAACTATGGATCTACAAAACATTACAAGCGTGAGTGCCTGGACTTGTTGCAGTGCTCGTGGTGTGGAAAGAAGCATAAGTATGAGGAGTGCCTAGAGTTATTTGAGCATATGAATCAACAACACTAGGAAAGACAAGGGCGTTGTGATGGTCAACATTAAGAAGGTAGACATACAGTGGATGCCTTGGGTAACACGGATGAAGGTTTGGAGCCTGTCTTAGTAACAACAAGGGCAAAAGCCATGCGCGTAAGAGAGGTACCAAGATAGAAGACCCTGGTTACGAGGGAGGAGGTCATTCATGGAAAATATCTAGACCCATGCATCGAAGGAGATATATCAGGACACCATGGATGTTATTCGAAGCTTACAAGGGGAGATCCAATGTCTAAAGGAGCAATCCAGAAGGAGGAACAAGGAAGGAGAGTCGAGGTAGAAAAGGATGACTGGATGAGGTCAAGGAGGTGTGTAAAATGCTAAGGTAGGAGAACATCATTCCTTTGCTAGGATCTTGGTTGAGAGAGAAGGTACCACGCGCCGAGAAGAGCACGAGAGACAGGTCTTGCACGTAAACTTCCCCCTCATAGCCTTGACTATGACAAGGAGATTACATTGAATGCAGTTATAGATGGATGGATCCTTAACAATATACTCATTGACACTGACATGGAGGTTAATGTTCTTTACTTTGGATGCATGGCATTAGATGGGAAGACCTGCATTACAACCATCTTCGAATGTGTTGTATATGGAAAACAAGACTAAGGCAATGCCCATCGGTGTCTTGAAGGATGCAACTATTACTATTTAGGGAGCCAAGTTTACTGGGGACTTCAAAGTCTTAGCGCTCAAGGCGGAAAATTTCCCAGCACTACTTGGGTGCCCTTGGTGTTACAAGAATAATGCGGACCTTCGGTTCAACAAAGGGTACATCAGCTTCAAGAACAAAGAGGAATGAGTCATTATACCCTTGGTTGATGGGAAGTTGACACCCTATATTGAACTATTGGGAGAAGAAGTTCGGACAAGATTTATGTGCGCTCAATTAGAGACCCTGAGATAGTACACCCTACTAACGAAGTTATCTAGTTTGAAGATGCTCAATCAGTAAGTGATACCACCAGCTGGCATGTGACAATTGGGTACATGGAACTTACAAATTAATGGGACAATAGTTGAGAGGGTTGGTGACCAAGGTAACAAAGGTGCACACTATTAGGCACCTTAGAGGAAAAGAATTACCCAAGTATTCAGGAGGAGCCTTCCCTAAGATCTTTCTGCAGGAGGTAGAAGCTTAGTGGAAGAATGAGAAGGAACAAAGGGAGATGTTAAGTTATGTCTTGCTTAGCACAACAGCTCATTGGTGGGCCACACATCAGAGAGCCTTTTAGAGTGGCGTGAGGTAAGAATTTCTCTCTCTGTCAGATTTTCTAGGAGTAATGTACCCACCATCATCAAGGAGTACCATGGGAAGGAGCCCGCCTCTTTCCATATCCAGGAGTGTGAACGGGTTTGGAGAGAAGGCGCGGAAGCTTTGCCACCATCCCTCTGGGTGCACAAGTTGTATTCTACACTGTAGGGTTGTGTGTGCATGGTACATTCATTCGGAGACACACTGCTAGAAAGGAATTGGAAAGAGCTCGTGGCTGACCTTATTCAAACCTTTGAGTATCGAGTACCAAACCATCGATTGATAAGGCCTTGTAGGGTATCAAGCCTTACCATGGGGGATAGTGCTAGAATGGAAGATAGGTTGTTAGAATTATTAGGTGAACTAGGATTGGAGGTGCGCTTTGAAGAAATTGAGGAAGTAGAAGAGTTACAACTTGAGCATGCGTGTTTGGAAAAAGAGAAGGGAAAGTTAGTATATGTGATTGATGGAGAGGAATCGAAAGCTTAGATGTTAGCCATTCTGTAGGAACATGCGAGGTAGTGGACATAGCAGAGATGCTCGTGCATGTGCCTACCATGAGCCTTTAAAGACAAAGAAAGTTAACATCGGTTCAGAAGAAGAACCTAAGGAAGCTATTATTGGGGATTATTGGACAGAGAAGGAAGTATCAAAGATCATTGATCTGCTGCATGAATTTGAGGATTTATTCCCGCGTGGGTACCATGAGCTCAAAGGTGTTCACCATTCCTTGGGGAGATGAAGATAAAATTGAAGGAAAGTGCACACCCGAGTTAGAAAAAGGCCCTACCGGATGAATCCCAATTTACGCGTGAAGGTTAAGGAGGAGATAGACAAGATGATAGCTTCTGGGATCATTGAGGTAGTGGAAGAATCGGAGTGGATAAGTCCAATGGTAATCAACATCAAGAAGGATGGGAAGATTAGGATTTGTGTGGACTATAGGGAATTGAATGCAGTTTGTGTCATTGATCCATTTCTGACCCCCTTCACTAAAGAGATTTTGGAAGGAGTCACTTAGGCATGAAATCTATTCCTTTACGGATGGATTTTTAGGATACCACCAAGTCCGGATTGCAAAGGAGGACCGGAGAAGACAACTTTCACCACCGAGTGGGGAAGTTTTGCATATATGGTCATGCCCTTTGGGTTGAAGAATGCACTGCTATTTTTCACACATAGTGGTGCAAGCATTCCAAGACTTCATCCATAAATTTCTTCAGGTCTATTTGGATGATTGGATAGTATATGGTCTGGTTAAGGACCATTGTGACAACTTGAGATTAATGTTTGAGAGGTGTAGGCAGTTGAGGATATCCCTCAACATTAAGAAATGTGTGTTTTCTACTCCCTTTGGGACTCTATTGGGGCATATCATATGTAAGGAGGGCTTGCTGGTAGATCCCACTAAGGTTGCAGTTATTGTGGGGTTAAGGGAACCTACTAGCCAGAGTGCGCAATGCACGGATTCCTTGGGCATACGGGCTATTACAGAAATTCATTAAGGGATATGCCAAGATTGTCGTGCCTTTAGAGGAGCTGCTTAGACACAAAAGTGCCTTCCATTGGGGTGAGGCACAACAGAGGGCGTTTGATACATTAAAAGATAGGCTTATTACCGCACCTATTTTACATTTTCCCTCTTGGGACAAGCCCTTCCATGTCCATGTAGATGCCTCAGGAACCACCATTGGAGCAGTGCTTGCACAACCAGGTGAGGGGATTGTTGATCATCCTCTCTGTTTTGCGAGCAGGAAGTTGACACCAGCAGAGAAAAATTATACCACTACCGAGCGCGAGGCATTGTCAATGATCTACGTGCTCTTCAAGTTTAGATAGTATCTACTGGAAACACCCTTTGTATTCTACACCGACCACATGGCATTAAAGTATTTAGTAAACAAGCCCATTCTTCAAGGGTGCATATGTCGATGGGTGTTGTTGTTTCAAGAGTTTGAATTCACCATTGTAGTGAATCCCGAAAAAGAAATTGTGGACCTGATCATCTGTCAAGAATTGATTCAGGAGAGGATGTGCAAAGTATTGAGGAAGCAATGCCAGATGCCCAATTGTTTAGGTTACGACGGCGTGCCCTTAGATTTGGAGGAGATTGCAGTATTTTTAAAAGAAGGTGTGGTGCTGGATGGAATGAAGGCATTGGAAAAGAAGCAATTGGCCATACGTGCCACGCCCTACATGTTGATTAGTGGAGACTTATAAAAATTGGGACGTGATGAAGTTTTGTGTAGGTGTGTGTTAGAGCATGAGCACCTGGCCATCATGGAGGAAGCACATGGAGGAAGTGCGGGTGGGCATTATGTAGGTGATGCCACTACGCGTAAGATATTAATGGCAAGATTATGGTGGGAAACCTTGTACAGGGATTATAGAGATTATTGTAAAGCATGTGACCACTTTGTCAGCGCATTGGCAAACCAGGAAGGAGAGATGAAATGCCTTTGCGCCCTATCCCTAGCATGGAGCCTTTTGAAAAATGGGTGATAGATTTTGTGGGACCTATTGCACCAACAATGCATAGGACTGGGTCACGTTATGTCATCACTTGCATGGATTATCTCACAAGGTGGGTAGAGGTAGCCCCAACTAAAGATTGCACGACAACAATAATGACAAGGTTCTTATGGGAGAACATTATCACGAGGTATGGATGTCCATTGAGTTTGACCAGTGATAGGGGTACACATTTTTGAATGAGACCATGAGGATCCTATTATCAGAGTTCATGGTGGCTCATCACAAGACTACGCCCTATCACCCACAAGCAAATGGAACCACGGAAGCATTCAAAAAATACTAAGTCATACCTTGACCAAAATCGTGATGTTGGAAGACAAGATTGGGATGACAAAGTATCGGTAGTGTTATGGGCTTACAGGACTACATATAAAAGAATAAATAAAGCCACACCTTTCAATTGGTTTTTGCATGGAAGCCATTTTTCCGATTGAATTTATGTTACCTTCTCTGTGAATAATGCATGACGTAGGAGGATTAGCAAATAAGAAAGCGCTGGAAGAAAGAATTGATGAACTAATGAAACTGGATGAGAGACAATCACTTACCCGTTGGAGCTAGGCAATGGAAAAGGAAAAGAAAAAGGCTTGGCATGATCACCATATTAGAAACAAGAAGTTTGAGGTTGGGCAGATGGTGTTACTATATGATTCCAAGTTTCTGCACCATCTTGGGAAGTTGAAAGTCCATTGGTTGGGTCCCTACACAATCTCGTACATCCTTGATTTTGGAACGTGCGATTCAAGTAATGTCTTGGATGGGAAGAAGTTGCTTAGACACTTCAATGGCAGCAGTGAATCCCCTACTATAAATAAGTCTTTGGTGTTTGTAAATAAGGCAATTTTTCCATTAGTTTAGAAGTTCCCTTTATGCATTTTCCATTTCTTTGGTTTCCTTTTGCGTTGTTGTTTTGCTTTTGCCTTGGGCACTGGTAACCTTATTGCTATTTTTGAGAATTTGTGAGTGTGCGAGAGGACCACACATCATTAAAGGGTGGGGTGGAGGAAAGTGAAGAAGCGCGTGATTAAAGTACCAGGAAGTTGTCTTTGAAGAGCCTTGTTGTGTAGCCCGGTTGAAAGAGGTAGATGAAGAGAAAAGATAGAATGGTTGGTGCCAGGATAAAGCTACTTGGTAGATCCCACATACAAAGGAAAAGGAAGCAAAGTTAAAGCAACATGAGGTAGGTGAAAGTAAGAATCTGGACAGAAGAAGTGCCTTGGCGCATGTTAAGCACGTGCAAGAGTCTCCTATCAGGTTGGTTTGGTTGTGCGCCAAAAGGTTGGAGAAGTTTTTACGTAGGAAGGGTGCGTGAGTGAAGGTGTTGAAGATGGAATTTATTTAAAAAATCCACATTAAATGAAAAAAGTACGGGGTAGGTAAATTATCATTTAATGATCAGAAAAAGGAAAAACTATAAATAAAGGGTCGGGGCACTCTCATTTTTACTTTGTGAAAATGAAGAGTTGGAGATATAAGTGAGTGTTATAAACTAGGGTTTTCAGAATTGATCGAGTGGAAGATCTATGGGATTAAAACACGAAGAGCTAGTTTGAGATTGTGAACTAGAAGGAATTACACTAAGGCGTGGAAGGAGTTGAAAAGGTCTTTGTCTTGTGAAGGGTGATTTGGAAATAAAATAGATTAGAAAGGATGCATCACGAGAAAATGCGGAAATAACGGGAAGAATCATACTTTCTTTCGAGCAAACACAGATCACGAAATAATAATACGAGTTCTAGATAACAAATGTAATGTAATGTTTGAAACAATTTAAAATGATTGAGAACTAAAACTTAGAACAACTTAAGATCCTGAACATAAGAGCAATATCTTAAGAGAGATGAATCTCACAACACAAAGTTTGCAAAAATGACATCAATTTCTGTTCTTTGAATGATTGAAAGAAAATACAAAGTTCTTCTTCTCCAAAGGTTCTCAATATTCCAAAAATCTCAACCCCTTGGAATGCACACACATCCCTTATTTATAATAAAAAGAGTTGAGAGAAAATAGGACAAACCCTATAAAAAAGTGTTCTAACAAGAGTCCTATTTTACTTGGCTCTCACGTAGGAGACCAAGTCAAAATTTACTTCCTATGTGATGAAACAGAAATGAAAAAGACATGTCAATTTCAAGATTGAAATGACATGTTGCATTGTGACTTAGTCTGAATCGTCATCTTTCTCTTCCTCATCTTTCCCTTCTTCCAACGAGAGCCTGTTTGTTCCAAAATTCTTGGAATTTCCAGGATTATACCTTGCATCTCATTTTCATCAGGCACGTAGTGGAATGATCACTCAGGACTTCACATGTTTCATGAGTGTCACTGACATTTCTGGGAAGCTTTCTCAATCTTTTGTTGAGTTTTCTCAGGGTTTCCAAAGAATGTTCAATCTTTACAAACCTGTCAATGATTTCAATGCCAAATCCATGAGTTGGTTCATGCTGAATTGATTCTTGGATTTGTTTGAAAAGACCATCAACTGGTAGGATACCCGAGTCTCCACCCGACACTTTTGCATAGATTTTGATCAGTTCTTCTTCCAGGTCACTCTTGCCATCAATCAATTGATCTCTTGATTCTCTCAATTTTCCACAAGCTTCGTTGAGAATCTTTATTCTGAATCTGATGGCCTTGGTCAGCTGGAAATGCTTATCCATGTGGGATGACACCCTCTTCGACCAAGATGCGTGATGGGATTTTCTTCAGCACCTAGAGAGCTTCAAAAGTCAACTCCAGGTGCCCGATCTCTTGAGAGAAATCATCATCCATCTTTTCCCCATCACTCTTGTATATTCTCCAAAGATTGATAGACTTCTACAGTGTCTTGGATTACTTCTTTCCCCTGTAGGAGCAGCCTTTGGGTCCATTCATCGACCACCCTCCCCTTTTCATTAATCTTTTCAATTATAGGTACCGATGAGAAATCAAACCCGATAGGAATAGAGGATGATGGTACGGACTCAAGGGGTTTTGAGAGCTTAAGTAATACCTCAGTCAACTACTCCACCTTTTCTTTAAGCTCATCCCTGTTGTCCTTTGTTTCCTTTAATTTATGGCATAGCACGTTCATAGCATCTCGTGCATCTGTTGTGCTCCTTCATCATCACCTCTCCTAGAGAAACCCTGGTTATCTGATAGTCAGAGGCCACTATGTCCTCTTTGGTCTTGTCAATCACGGGAGTGGTGATCTCTGCAAACTTATGTCCCGAAGCATCCACTAAAACCCTTGAAACTGTTTTGGGTTTCTTGGCTGATTTAGCAGTGGAAGCCTTGAGTGAACTAAAATCAAAGGCTGGTATGGGTACAACCACCTTCCTTTTCCTTGGAGTTTTCTCAAGTAACCATTGAGGCATGCCAGAAGGAGTTTCCACTTTGTTGTAGAAGTTGGTGTCATACTTTCAGGTGGAGGGGATTCACTGGTGGAGTGGGAACAGTTATTAGTGTGGTAGTAGATTCGGTGAAAAGAGATGTAGGAGGAGGCATATCTATAGTTACTTTGGTCCCAGTAGAGAGAGGTGAGAGTCGGAGAAAATGCTGGCCATGGCTAATGAAGTGGATGGGGAAAGAGGAGGTAGAAGTGGTTGTGAAGTAGGAAGTGCAGATCCCAACACCAAAGCCTGGGATGCAAGGGATAGAGTTACTTCATTGGGTAGTCAACAAATGGTGAAATTAGGGGCTGACTCACCTCTCTTTCCAAAGAAATTTCCCCTATTTCTGGTGGTGTTGGTGACTCTGGCACGTTCACCATTTCAACTGGAGTAGCAGTTGAAGGGGTTTCTTCTTCTCTTCTCTTCTTGACAAATTTGACCTTTATAGGTCCCTTGGAAGAGCTTTTGTCCTTTTCCTTTTTGGAGGGCCCCACCTCCAAAGCAACCAACTTTGAGAAACTATCTTCTTTGAAACTCATCCCCCAAGAGGTGAGCCATGCCTTGGTGCGTGTGAGAATCGGGGCTGATCTATCGGTAATAGAGGCTTTCTCACCGATAGACCAATCAATAGGTGGGAAAACATATTGATCTTCATTCAGTCCATCATAGGAAGGATCCAACACACTTTCATTATCACCAGTACCCTCTGGAATGTCAGTGAGCTCGAGTGTCTGAATCTCTGCAAGTGTCAACTTGCTATGATCTTTCCTTGGACAACAACTTCATCACGTAAATCAATCCAGATGTCTTCTATGCTTGGTACGTGCAGGTGCAGAGTTCCATATGTCTTGAGGACTCCTCAAAAATCAACCCATCTCTCTGGGCTTCATGTGCTTTTTTAACTTATCTTGAAGCTCATGTACAACGTTCTTGGCTTTTACCACCATTGAGCAGGTATACCTTCCAATAGAAATTGGGAAGGATACGATGGCCTTGTGTTTACTCTGTTGGAACTTATGAAAATCCAACAATTGCCTAACCAACTCCATCAAGATTAGTTTATCCCTTGGATATCTGGGAAAATGGAAAGGATCACCCAGTACATGACCACCCAAGGTAAGTGAACTTCTTGAATTGTAAGAAGACACAACCCCATTTCGAAACTTCAGCCCATGCCTCATCAGAGACTCTTGTTTTCCTCAGTTCGGGGTTTAACCTGCAGATGTTCTCATAAAAGAAGGCATCATTTACCCTTCTAAATTGGTCTTGGACCCTTTTCTTGTTAACTAGGAAAATATCGATAAATATGTTCCACTGTCTTGTTCCCCTTTGTGTCCAATCCGGGGTAATTCCTCATGCCAGTGGCTGTGCATAGGTGACATACGAGGACATATAAAACTTCCCAGTAGACAAGACTATTGTCATCTGAGAATCTATCTCATTACTGATAAGGGTACCCCAATCAATCCCCTGTTGATTCTTCTTAATGATGATCATGAATTGGTACATCCATCCTTGGAAAACATTTGATTCGGGAAACCAAAAACTGAGGCTCAATAGAGTAATGATATCATTGATTTCCTGAATGAAATCACTTCTAGGAACAAGTCTTGGGAACCTAGAAACAACTGGCTTGGCTTTGATTAGGAACTTCTTATTCACGTGTTTGATACAATCTTCCTGATCATTGTCCCAAGATTTTTGGGCTGACTTGAGATCTACGTCCCCATACTCCTCAAAGTTAGGCAACTTGAGAAGGTCATCAAGTAACCTCCGTCTAACTTGATTACGACCTCTCTCCCACTTGATTTTTCACAGAAATGAGAAGCAGAGTCGTAATTTGAAGCACAAGCTAAGATGAACTCGGGGCACTGAGTAGACATGGGGAAACCTGCTGCAAGAGGAAGACCACTGCCAACTATTGATTTCATCCATGGGGTCTGGGAAGAACTCTTGACTCTATTCCAAAAGTCTTCCATATCTATGTTTTTGAGTTCTGTATCTCGGATGTCGTAATTACAATCAATGTAGGAAGGAGACTCCACCTTCCTAAATTTATACTTCATCCTCCCTAATTTTTCCATCTTTTCCTATGATGGACCGGGATCCGACATGAGGAATTCCAAAGAGGAGTGAACTGATTGCTTCTGATTTAGACACTTCGGGTTTGAGGACCTACTTAGCAATCCCAGAGACCCAAACACTACAGAGAGTATCGAGAGATTAGTGGGTGTCGAACACTTAGAAAGTCCCGACAATCAGTTGAACCTATCGGAAGATATGAGATGTCCGCCACTCTGGAAAACCCATAACAACATTGGAAGATGTCGAAGGGTTCAGAAAATCCACACTATTGTTAGATGCTGGAAAGATTGGAAATCCCGCTATACTTGGAGGATGCCGGAAGGTTTGAAGTATCTGACACCTTAGAGGATGCCGAGATTTTGGAATGTCTGACACCTTGGATTTCTGACAAACTATGGGGATTTGGAAGCTGCAAAACACCTGCGAAACCTGAAAAGAGGGAATCGGGTTTTGTCAGGTCAAAACATGCAAATTCCTCTCCATTGTTATGAATCTTTGATACATTTTTCTATTTTCATAACAACGGCATATTCCAAGGAATAAAACAAAGTGAGCATTCCAAGGGTGAACCCTAAAACACAAACTTGATTGGAAAACAACCCAAAAAGGAATAAATAATCAAAAACCCCAAAAACCCTAATCAAGAAAGAAAGAGGAATTTAGAAGGATCATTACACAATTCTTCCACAAATTTCACAAATGAAGAACAAAGTGAAATACCTTCAATCAGATCAAAAATGATAAAAAAATGAGCAACTCAATCAAACACGAAGGTGAGTCGGGTTTCGGGGTTGAATACGCATGCATGAAAATCCACGAGGTAAAAAGTACATCTGGTAAAAATGACGTGGAAATCTCGAGTATTTATAAAAAAATTTGCATTTAATACACTTCAGTTGACACGTGTGTCAACCACCCGACAACTTGGCATTAATGCCATGTCAGCATGTTTGGGATGTCCAAAACCCGACACAAAGGATTTCATATCAATTTGGGTTTCGGGTTGCGGGAAGCAAGCGACATGAAGCATGATGCTTGATGGTTCCAAAACCCGATACAAAGGAGTGAGTCAGGTTTTGAAATCGAAGACATGCGACATGAAGCATGTTTTGAATAAGGCATGTTAATAAGGCATGTTCGATGCTCAGAGAACCTGAAAACCCGATACAAAGGAGCAAATCGGGTTTTGGAAATCGAAAGACATGCGACATGAAGCATGTTTGACTAAGGCATGTTCCGATGCTCGGTGGACCCGAAAACCCAAAGACTTACTTGATGCGGGTTTTGGGCTTGGGGAACATACAACATGAAGCATCCAAAACTCATGTTGTCTTGCTATGGAAACCCGAAAACCCGATTATCTCTCTGAAAGGGCATTTTTAGGAAACCAGCTCAAAAATTTCCTAGGGTTATCACTAAATTTTGGTGTAAACACAAAAATGAGATAACAACTAGCTCTAGTTGGGGACTTTCTTTGTGACATCAAAGGAAGAGAACTCAGAATCTCTGGCTTTATCCATTGGGCTATGGAGTCAAAAAAGAAAAAACAAAAAAAAAACAAAGAAAGAAAGAAGACCAAAAGCAAACACACGACAAAAAAATAAAGTATGTACAATGCAAAAGAGCATCTTGCATTAATGATGGAACAACTTCAGATGTTGGCCACTGAAAGGCAAGGGGAGTGACTCTCCATCAAGATATGATAGATAGAAACTATTTTCACCATTCAGCTGATGAATCTTAAAAGGTCCTTTCCACAAAGAATCAAACTTTCCATGCATTCCTTTCTGCTCCCTTCTCTTATCCCAAAGCAACACCAGATCTCCAATTTGGAAATTACGCTGCCTTGATTTCTTGTCAAAAATTTTCTTTACTTTTCTCTGATGACCCACGATGTGATCAATCACCTTGCTTCATTCCTCTTCTAGCCTAGCTAGGTACATAACCCTTTTTTCAATAGAATCTTGAAAAGTCACATCTTCGACTGCTTTGGCCAACTGTAAGGCTGGAAACTCTACTGAGATAGGGATCTCAACATCAATCCCATATAGTACTTGGAAAGGAGACATTCCTATAGCTCACTTTGGGGTAATCCGATCCACCCACAATGCATCATACAATGCTTTGTGCCATGTCCTCTGGTTTTCATCTACTAGCTTTCTAATTATGGTAACTAGGTTCTTGTTGTTGGACTCAGCTTGCCCATTGCCTTGGGGATAATAGTCAGATGAGTGAGCCAGGGTGATGCCAATCCATAACAAAATTCTATCAACTCATGCGATGAGAAATTGGAGGCGTTATCAGCCACAATCTTGTGAGGCACACCGAATCTGACAATTATATTTTCTTTAAGGAATTTGCACACGGCTTCTGAGGTTGCTGCTTGATTGGTGCAACTTCCACCCACTTGGTAAAATAGTCTATAGCAGTAAGTACGTAATTGTGTCCAGAACTGGAGGTAGGATTCAACATTCCAATGAAGTCAATTCCCCACTGGCGGAAAGGTTCTTCAATCACTACGGGCTTCAGGGGAAGAGCTGCTAGCTTAGGGCGACCAACGAAATGTTGACAAGCTTCACACTTGGACACCCATTCTGCTTGAGTCCCAAAAGAGAGTAGGCCAATAGTACCTAGCCCATAGGATCTTATAAGCTATTACAGAGGATGAGAAATGTCCTCCATGCTAGACTATGGAAGGATTCTAGTAACTTTACCTGTTGTGACTTATCAACACAGCGCAGAATACACCATCAATACCTTTCTTATATATTCCATGTTATCCCACAGGAGGTATCTTACAGATCTTAACTTGATTTTCCTCTTCTCCTTTTGGCTTAAATGTGGGGGCATTCACCATAAGTTAGAAAGAAAGCAATATCTGTGTACCATTCATCAGTTGTGCTCACGAAAAGCACCATGGGCAACTTTGAAGAGGTGTCTTCGGTCCTTTCGCATTCTGTTTCAGCATGATTTTCCATGATCAATTGGCAGAGGCCCCTTCCTCGTACCAACTTGGTAGGTCTAATGTCCAAGTCATACTCCTAAACTTTAGCTATCCAGTTACCTCATTGACTACCCAGCTCTTGTTGAGTCAAAATGGATTTAACGGTGGTGTCGGGAATGAGAACGAGGGTATGAGAGTTCAACACATAGTACCTAAAATGTTTCACCACTCGTACCACTGCATAAGCATGCTTTTCAATTTGTGACATTTTTAGTTCATGTTCCTTTAATGGGCAGCTCATGAAAGTGATGGGAGCTTCAATGCCCTCTCCATTCTCCTGCATCAGGATGGCTGACACTGTGTGTGTGGAGGTGTAGTTGTACATGATGAAATCTTTTTTGAAATCTGGACATACTAGGATAGGAGCGCAAGCAATTTCCCTTTTGACTTCATCAAATGCAAGCTTCCCTTCAGTACTCCATCAAAATGGAATTTTTCCTTTCATCATCCCAAGGATATCCTTGGTTTTATCAGTGAAATCAGGTATGAACCTTCTTAGGAAATTGACCTTTCGAAGAAGGAATGAACTCCAGTTTTACTTGTGGGTAGGGTAAGGCTTTGAATGGCCTTCACCCTTTCTGGGTCGATCTTGGTTCCTTCTCTAGTCACAATATGACCCAACAACTTTCCTTCGGTCACTCCAAACATGGACTTCTTGGGATTTAATGAAATTCCATGATGCGACATCTCAAGAGTACTTGTTCTAGATGATCATAATGATCACTCCATTTTTTAGAGAAAATGGTCAAGTCATCCAAATATACCACTATGAATTTTCCCATCAGATCTCTAATGCTAAGTCCATAGCTCTTTGAAAGGTAGCTCGGCGTTGATTAAGCCAAAAGGCATCCTCCTGTAAGCAAAGGTCCCCCATGGGGTTGTGAAGGCCATCTTGTGTTGATCCTCAGCAGCTACCTCAACTTGATTATATCCTAAAAATCCATCGAGCATGGATAGCATTTCTGATCCAGTAACGGTCTGTAACACCTGATCCATGATAGGTAAGGGATAGTTGTCTTTTAATGAAGACTGATTTAGGTTCTAAATCAACACAAATCCGGATTTCACCATTCTTCTTCCTGACAGGTACGATATTAGCAACCCAGGTGGAATGGTGGATTGGAAAGATAATCCTAGCATCTAGCATCTTCTGGATTTCTGCAAGAATGGTTCCTGAGATTTTGGGATTATAATGCCGCTACTTCTACCTGTAGGGTTTTACATCGGGCTTCAAAGGAATACTGTGTTGTACATCTTTGGGCTTGAAGGATTTTAAATCTGCATAGGACCAGGCTAAGACATCCATGTATCTCTTTAGGAGTGAAGTGAATTTTTCTTTCTCTTCGGGGAACAACACTTCCCAATATTCACCATCCGAGGTTGATCAGATGAACCTAGATTGACTTGATCTACTTCCGAGGAAGAAGCTCCTTCAGTTTGTCTCTTGTTTTGAATGAAATGGTCATGCTTGTCAAACAAACCCTCCAGAGAAACCAACCCTTTGGGAATCTTGTTTCCTTTAAGCTGAATAAACTCACCATCAACCTCTTGATATGGATCTGAAATAGATTCACGGAAAGCTGATTCTAAACCTTCAAAGTATAGCTCACTAAAATTGTCAGTTTTTTCTAGAAAAGACAACACCTGTTGATCATCATTGAACACTTGCCAATGAGCCGCATTATCGGGATCTTTGGGATGATACACAATCTCAATGGTGTATGTATCTTGTTTGAACTAGGGATGAGGGAGAAGGAGGGATGCAGACACGGCTAAAGAATCAGCCTTGTCATTATAATCTCTCAAAACTACTTTGATGGAGAATGCGTCAAAGCATTCTATATTATCCCAAACTTTGTTCCTGTAATGTCTCAGTGATCATTTTTCACTTGATAGATCCCTTGACCTGGTTGACAATCAGCTCTGCATCTCCTTGAACCTTGAGATTTCAAATTCCCTTTTTGTCTGCCATTTCTAATCCTAATAACAAAGCTTCATATTCAGCCATGTTATTAGTATTATCAAACTGCAACTTGAAGGCAGAGGGAAGATCTCAGAATCAGGAGATATAAGAACTACACCAGCACTTTGATCCAGTGGTTGAATAGCTACCATCAAATTCAAGGGTCCAAATAGCATTAGAATCTTCTTCCTTGACATCTACAGACTGGTACCTCTGATGTCATGAAATAATTTCCAAAACTAGCATCTTCGAAAAGGATTTGAGCCTTAGGGTCATCTGATTTAGTTACCAAATACTTTTCCTGAGGCTCGGGATGGAGAACATGATAAACCCCATTGACTGGAATTTTGGCCTTGGTCCAATCCATATTAATCTCTCCTCCGACGTCTTTACAAAAACCTCTACCCAAGAGGATACCATAAGCTGCAGGAATGTCAGCAACTAGAATGGTCATTTTCACTCTCTTCTCTGGGAAGGCAACGAATGCAAACTGTGCATCTTTGATTTGACCAATCAAGGGAACTTGCTTGGTTTCCATGGAGTAACACCATCCATATGACTTAGTCAAAGTAAGCCCAAGGGCATGGGCTACTTTTGCGGGCATAACATTGTCGGAGGCCCCTGAGTCGATGATGCAATTGCTGAGTTTAAACCCATTTATAAGCAAAGACAAATAAAATGGTTCAATCTTTCCTGAAGAAGAAGTAGAGGTCAGATTGTTCTGAGGTGGGGATTGAGTAGGATTTGGAAAAATACCTTTTGAAGGTGGGGGAATGGCAGCTTTACTTCTAATGAATTTGGTGAGTTTTTCAAACTGTTCAGGATTTGACTGAAGGTATTCTACTTCTGACATTTGGATCTTGGTTCTTTTTGCATGGTCGATAATGTCAAAAGTAGTATAAGAAGGAGTGATAGTAGGTTTGGTTCTAATCACATGAGCTTGAGCTGAGGTATTGACCTTGGGAGAAGGAGAATGAGGGGAAGTTGTTACCTTTTTGGTGACTTCTCTTTCAGTTTGCGTTGAGATAGGAGTACCTCTCTTAACTATGGCTATGGGAGCTTCCTTGTTCTTCTCCTTGGGGCTTTCAAGAGGTTTTCTTGGATTCTTGAGATTGGGATCGAGTGAAGACAGCAAATGACTGACCATCTGGTGCACATTCATCTTCCTCGTATTCCAAATACCCAATGCTGGAGTCACCAGCCGAATCATCATAAGACTCATCAGCGTATCCTGAAGCTTCAAAAGCTTCAGAGGAATCCTGTTCTTCTAGTTCTTCCTCTTCTTCAACTATCTCTACTTGCTGTTAATGGGAGGAGCTTTGATTGCCAGCCTCGGTTGAGCAGGAGTTAACCACGGCCTGTCTCTTGCAGGGCACACCATTGGTGTTATTGAAATTCCATCTAGGGATATCCCGATACGGAACATTGCTCACCTGTTGGGACATTTTCTTTTTCAAAGCAATCAAATCATTAGCCATCTTTTGAATTATAGGGTCAGTATTACTTTGGGAAGAACCTTGATTTTTAGGCTTGGGTGCATCTTTCCTGATTCTTCCTGCCAGAATGAGATCATCCTCTATTTCAATAGCCGTTGACTGAGTGGTAGCCAAATCAGGGATAGCCACCTTCTTAATAGGAAGCTCACATCGGGGGGCTGAGCATTAATGAAGAAGCATTTCTATTTTCTAGGAGTAGGTACAACTAGTTCTGAATCTTTCTGATCAGCTTGTTGAACTTTGCCACGAAGTCCCGCATGGGTTCGTGAGATTCCTTCTTCATATGGGTAAGTTGTGCTAACAAAGCATGAGAATCTTCAGCTGGTTTGAATCATGCTTCGAATCTGGTCCTCATGGTAGCCCAATTTGTGATGCATGCATTTGGAAGGTGGTAAAACCATTGGCTGCTGCACCATGTAATGTTTCAACGAAGAGTCGAATGAGAGACATCTTCGTGAGCTACTCCAAGAACACACATGCTACTGAAGAAAGATGCAATGTGTTCATCAGGATGCTGCTTCCCATCACCATTGAACTTGGGAATGTTTTTACGTGATCCATGTGGTAACTCGTGCAATGGTGGAGTTAAAGAAAGAGGACCAATAGCTGCGCCCCAGGGCACAGGTTGTGCTTGCCATCCTTCTGAAAAGAGTGTGTATAGGGATCGAGTGTCGAGAAAGAATAACACATGACAAGTTGTAGACACTTCTCATTCTATGGGGATCTGGTTTCTCCGAATAGGTGAAGAACTTCTGGTTCGGTTAGAAATAACGTTGTTGGGGGAAAGACTGAAATTATGTTGTTGTAGCAACTCAAAGAGTGGATCAATTTCACCCCGGGCTCGGTGGGACCGAGTGAAGATCTTTCCAGCTTGAACCGGAAAGAGATCTTGTTGAAAATAAGGCAAATACGAGTCACCAGACACCAAGAGGATAAGCTTTATACTATTAATCCGTATTCCCCAGTGAGTCACCAAAAACTGTTGGTTGGATATTTTGTCAAGATGAAATATGAGGTTCAACCACAGTACATGGGATTGAATCCCTCCTCAAAGATAGGTGAGGCTTCCTGTTTATTACTAATCTAAAACACAATAGAAATAATGCGTACAATATTCACACTAATCTAACCATGGGATCAGGATAGAATCCTGAAAGCCACATCCACAATAACTGGAAATATTGCTTCTTTGGAAATAAAATAGATTAGAAAGGATGCATCACAGAAAGGAAATAATGGGAACGTACTTTCTTTCGAGAAAACACAGATCACGAAATAATAATACGAGTTCTAGATAACAAATGTAATGTAATGTTTGAAACAATTTAAAATGATTGAGAACTACTAAACTGAGAACAACTTAAGATCCTGAACATAAGAGCAATATCTTAAGAGAGATGAATCTCACAACACAAAGTTTGCAAAAATGACATCAATTTCTGTTCTTTGAATGATTGAAAGAAAATACAAAGTTCTTCTTCTACACAAAGGTTCTCAATATTCCAAAAATCTCAACCCTTGGAATGCACGAGCATCCCTTATTTATAATAAAAAGAGTTGAGAGAAAATAGGACAAACCCTATAAAAAAGTGTTTTAACAAGAGTCCTATTTTACTTGGCTCTCACGCAAGAGACCAAGTCAAAATTTACTTCCTATGTGATGAAACAAAAATGAAAAAGACATGTCAATTTCAAGATTGAAATGACATGTTGCATTGTGACTTAGTCTGAATCGTCATCTTTCTCTTCTTCGTCTTTCCCTTCTTCCAGTAGAGCCTGTTTGTTCCGAAATTCTTGGAATTTCTGGATTATACCTTGCATCTCATTTTCATCAGGTGCAGTGGAATGATCACTCAGGACTTCACATGTTTCATGAGTGTCACTGACATTTCCGGAAGCTTTCTCAATCTTTTGTTGAGTTTTCTCAGGGTTTCCAAAGAATGTTCAATCTTTACAAACCTGTCAATGATTTCAATGCCAAATCCGTGAGTTGGTTCATGCTGAATTGATTCTTGGATTTGTTTGAAAAGACCATCAACTGGTAGGATACCCGAGTCTCCACGACACTTTTTTGCACATTTTGATCAGTTCTTCTTCTAGGTCACTCTTGCCATCAATCAATTGATCTCTTGATTCTCTCAATTTTCCACAAGCTTCATTGAGAATCTTTATTCTAAATCTGATGGCCTTGGTCAGCTGGAAATGCTTATCCGCATGTGGGATGATGCCCTCTTCGACCAAGATGCGTGATGGGATTTGCTTCAGCACCTGGAGAGCTTTGAAAGTCAACTCCAGGTGCCCGATCTCTTGAGAGAAATCATCATCCATCTTTTCCCCATCACTCTGTATATTCTCCAAAGATTGATAGACTTCTACAGTGTCTTGGATCACTTCTTTCCCCTATAGGAGCAGCCTTTGGGTCCATTCATCGACCACCCTCCCCTTTTCATTAATCTTTTCAATTATAGGTACCGATGAGAAATCAAACCCGATAGGAACAGAGGATGATGGTATACGGACTCAAGGGGTTTTGAGAGCTTAAGTAATACCTCAGTCAACTGCTCCACCTTTTCTTTAAGCTCATCCCTGCTGTTGTCCTTTGTTTCCTTTAATTTCTACATAGCACGTTCATAGCATCTCGTGCATCTGTTGTGCTCCTTCTATCATCACCTCTCCTAGAGCAACCCTGGTTATCTGATAGTCAGAGGCCACTATGTCCTCTTTGGTCTTGTCAGTCACGGGAGTGGTGATCTCTGCAAACTTATGTCCCGAAGCATCCACTAAAACCCTTGAAACTATTTTGGGTTTCTTGGCTGATTTAGCAGTGGAAGCCTTGAGTGAACTAAAATCAAAGGCTGGTATGGGTACAACCACCTTCCTTTTCCTTGGAGTTTTCTCCAAGTAACCATTGAGGCATGCCAGAAGGAGTTGCCACTGTTGTAGAAGTTGGTGTCATACTTTCAGGTGGAGGGGGATTCACTGGTGGAGTGGGAACAATTATCAGTGTGGTAGTAGATTCGGTGAAAAGAGATGTAGGAGGAGGCATATCTGTAGTTACTTTGGTCCCAGTAGAGAGAGGTGAGAGTCGGAGAAAAAATGCTGGCCATGGCTAATGAAGTGGATGGGGAAAGAGGAGGTAGAAGTGGTTGTGAAGTAGGAAGTGCAGATCCCAACACCAAAGCCTGGGATGCAAGGGATAGAGTTACTTCTGTTGGGTAGTCAGCAAATGGTGAAATTAGGGGCTGACTCACCTCTCTTTCCAAAGAAATTTCCCCTATTTCGGTGGTGTTGGTGACTCTGGCACATGTTCACCATTTCAACTGGAGTAGCAGTTGAAGGGTTTCTTCTTCTCTTCTCTTCTTGACAAATTTGACCTTTATAGGTCCCTTGGAAGAGCTTTTGTCCTTTTCCTTTTTGGAGGGCCCCACCTCCAAAGCAACCAACTTTGAGAAACTATCTTCTTTGAAACTCATCCCCCAAGAGGTGAGCCATGCCTTGGTGCGTGTGAGAATCGGGGCTGATCTATCGGTAATAGAGGCTTTCTCACCGATAGACCAATCAATAGGTGGGAAAACATATTGATCTTCATTCAATCCATCATAGGAAGGATCCAACACTTTTCATTATCACCAGTACCCTCTGGAATGTCAGTGAGCTTGAGTGTCTGAATCTCTGCAAGTGTCAACCTGCTATGATCTTTCCTTCGGACAACAACTTCATCACGTAAATCAATCCAGATGTCTTCTATGCTTGGTACGTGTGCAAGTGCAGAGTTCCATATGTCTTGAGGACTCCTCAAAAATCAAACCCATCTCTGGGCTTCATGTGCTTTTTTAACTTATCTTGAAGCTCATGTACAATGTTCTTGGCTTTTACCACCATTGAGTAGGTATACCTTCCAATAGAAATTGGGAAGGATACGGCGGCCTTGTGTTTACTCTGTTGGAACTTATGAAAATCCAACAATTGCCTAACCAACTCCATCAAGATTAGTTTATCCCCTGGATATCTAGGGAAAATGGAAAGGATCACCCAGAGTACATGACCACCCAAGGTAAGTGAACTTCTTGAATTGTAAGAAGACACAACCCCATTTCAAAACTTCAGCCCATGCCTCATCAGAGACTCTTGTTTTCCTCAGTTTGGGGTTTAACCTGTAGATGTTCTCGTAAAAGAAGGCATCATTTACCCTTTTGAATTGGTCTTGGACCCTTTTCTTGTTAACTAAGGAAAATATCGATAAATATGTTCCACTTTGTCTTGTTCCCCTTTGTGTCCAATCCGGGGTAATTCCTCATGCCGGCTGCTGCATAGGTGACATACGAGGACATATAAAACTTCCCAGTAGACAAGACTATTGTCATCTGAGAATCTATCTCATTACTGATAAGGGTACCCCAATCAATCCCCTGTTGATTCTTCTTAATGATGATCATGAATTGGTACATCCATCCTTGGAAAACATTTGATTCGGGGAAACCAAAAACCTACTCAACAGAGTAATGATATCATTGATTTCCTGAATGAAATCACTTCTAGGAACAAGTCTTGGGAACCTAGAAATAGCCGGCTTGGCTTTGATTAGGAACTTCTTATTCACGTGTTTGATATAATCTTCCTGATCATTGTCCCAAGATTTTTGGGCTGACTTGAGATCTACGTCCCCATACTCCTCAAAGTTAGGCAACTTGAGAAGGTCATCAAAGTAACCTCCGTCTAACTTGATTACGACCTCTCCCACTTGATTTTCATCAGAATGAGAAGCAGAGTCGTAATTTGAAGCACAGGCTAAGATGAACTCGGGGCACTGAGAGACATGGGGAAACCTGCTTTGCAAGAGGAAGACCACTGCCAACTATTGATTTCATCCATGGGGTCTTGGGAAGAACTCTTGACTCTATTCCAAAAGTCTTCCATATCTATGTTTCTGAGTTCTGTATCTCGGATGTCATAATTACAATCAATGTAGGAAGGACTCCACCTTCCTAAATTTATACTTCATCCTCCTAATTTTTCCGTCTTTTCCTGTGATGGACCGGGATCCACATGAGGAATTCCAAAGAGGAGTGAATTGATTGCTTTTTGATTTAGACACTTTGGGTTTGAGGACCTACTTAGCAATCCCAGAGACCCGAAACACTACAGAGAGTATCAGAGATTAGTGGGTGTCAACACTCGGAAAGTCTCGACAGTCAGTTGAACTTGTCGGAAGGTATGAGATGTCCACCACTCTGGAAAACCCACAACACTGGAAGATGTCGAAGGGTTCAGAAAACCCACACTATTGTTAGATGCCAGGAAGATTAGAAATCCCACTATACTTGGAGGATGCCGGAAGATTTGAAGTGTCTGACACCTTAGAGGATGCCGGAGAGATTTTGGAGTGTCTTGACACCTTGGATTTCCCACACAAACTGCTGGGGTTTTGGAAAACTGCAAAACCCTACAGAAAACCCAAAAAAAGGGAATCGGGTTTTTGTCAGGTCAAAACATGCAAATTCCTCTCCATTGTTATGATTCTTTGATACATTTTTCTATTGTCATTACAACGGCATATTCCAAGGAATAAAACAAAGTGAGCATTCCAAGGGTGAACCCTAAAACACAAACTTGATTGGAAAACAACCCAAAAAGGAATAAATAATCAAAAACCCCAAAAACCCTAACAAGAAAGAAAGAGGAATTTAGAAGGATCATTACACAATTCTTCCACAAATTTCACAAATGAAGAACAAAGTGAAATACCTTCAATCAGATCAAAAATGATAAAAAATGAGCAACTCAATCGAGCACGAAGGCGAGTCGGGTTTCAGGGTTGAATAAGCATGCACAAAAATCCATGAGGTAAAAAGTACATCTGGTAAAAATGACGTGGAAATCTGAGTATTTATAAAAAAATTTGCATTTAATACACTTCAGTTGACACATGTGTCAACCACCCGACAACTCGGCATTAATGCCATGTCAGCATGTTTGGGATGTCCAAAACCCGACACAAAGGATTTCATATCAATTCGGTTTTGGGTTGCGGGAAGCAAGCGACATGAAGCATGATGCTTGATGGTTCCGAAAACCCGATACAAAGGGTGAGTCGGTTTCGGGAATCGGAAGACATGCGACATGAAGCATGTTTTGAAAATAAGGCATGTTTCGATGCTCAGAGAACCCGAAAACCCGATACAAAGGAGCAAATCGGGTTTCGGAAATCGAAGACATGCGACATGAAGCATGTTCTGACTAAGGCATGTTCCGATGCTCGGTGGACCCGAAAACCTGAAAGACTTACTTGATGTGGGTTTCGGGCTTCGGGAACATACAACATGAAGCATCCAAAACTCATGTTGTCTTGCTATGGAAACCCAAAACCCGATTATCTCTCTGAAAGGGCATTTTTAGGAAACCAACTCAAAAATTTCCTAGGGTTATCACTATGACTCCTCTGATTGATTTCATGTTACAAGCCTCATATGTGAGGGAGATAGCCTAAAATGACCTTGGTGACAAGGAGGCTATTCAAGAGACCATCACTATGATATTTACAATATTTCAAACATCAAGGACCCCATTATGAAGATGGCCGTGCATCTAGTGACTAAGTTGAATGGCCAAGAAAGATGGACGCAGGTCAACAAACCTTGGCTACATGTCTGGAAGATTACAGAGGGGACGATATACAACTTATCCGCGTACATTGCAGAGGAGATTGTTAAGTGCGTGAAGGAAGGGGATAGGATCCTCTTTGGCAATGTCTTGCTCACCATAGTGTTTAAAAAATTGGAGTGTCGGATGCCTTAGACAAGTTCATGTGAGTACCCAGCTGAAGACCCTTCACCTATAAAGAGGTTTGAGAAGTATGCTTGTGATACAATGACGGCTCCCCATAAAGCATGGCTAGAAAAGTGGTATACGCACTTGAGGAATGCATTTGGGGCAGAGTGGAGGATCCCTAAACAACTCCCAACAACCACTGAGGGAGAAGCTGAGTTCGTGGTGTACTAGCACTACTGCTTGGGTAGATTCAAGCTTATTGACGAATCATGGAGCCCTTGGTGCAAGCTTCCTTTCATGTTCACTACCCAATACTTCCAAGCGGGAGTAAACAAATTTAAAGAATCAAAGAAGCTAAGGCTAGAACTAGGAAGGTTGGACCGGGAACATAGGGAGATGAGGAAGAAGCTGAATTACCTCGGTGGTAAGCGCATGTACATAGAGAAGTATGTGTCGCACGAGATCTAAATGACTAGGCTGATGATGCTTCCCATCACTAAAGGATCCACGACACATGTGTACATGCACATAAGGCCAAAGTTCAAAAGGGTGCATATTTGGAGAACGAAATCTCCATACCTGAAGACCCCTTGGGAAAGAAGAAGCCAACATCTAAGAAGAGAGGTAGAGGAGAGGAAGGAGCACCAAGTGTGCCAAATGCTCAGACAGTGAGCATGTCATCTACAAGCACCAAGCCAAGCACCTACATACAGGAGAAAGAGGTCTCTAGTGAAGGAGAAGATGCCAGAAGTAGAGGCACTCGAGCAACCCACCACCATGGAAGAATCACAAAGGAAGAAGAGAAGGCCAAATCTCCTGATCAGAAGCCACCTCTCAGGAAGAAGTAGAGGGTGGATGAAGAAGCTGACTTGGAGGCAACCGACAGCTTGGAGAAGTACTTGGGAGAAGGAGATGATGAGAGTGAAGGAGGTGGTGATGAGGAAGAAGAGCCTGAGAAGGACAAAGAGCCACATGTGTTTAGTGTCTACGACTCGAGGAAGAAAGCGAGAGGAGAAGCAAGAGTTTGTATTTGCGTGGTGTAAGGGGATGAGGAAGGAACCAAAGACACAAGGCAGATGAGAAGGATGCCAAGGAGCAAGGAGCCATAAGCCTTACAAAAGAGTAGATTACTAAGATAGTAGAGCGAGAAGTGAAAAAGATGCTTGAAGTCCTTATAGACCAAGAGTTAGAGCACAATGTAGACATATTGCTTAAGGAAGTGAAGGAGGAGAGCATTAAAAAGGAACATGATAGCCTAGGAGGCCTCGCTCGATAATTAGCTTCCCTAAAGGCATGCGCTTAGGCAAGAGATAACTCTAGATATAGAATGAGACATGTAATGGCTATGTGGATGACACGAAGAAGGTGTTACGCGCAAGGTTCCAAAGCACCGTACCCATGGAAAGGATCCTAGCCATGGGGTATTTTGAAAAGGATGGCGCATACCCCAGGACCAAGAAGATTCTCTCTTGGGTTTGAGTCACACATTGATGAGCTAGACTTTGAAGTCTACCAGAAAGTGCTCATCTCATTGCCAGAATCTAAGGGAGACAACCCCTTAGTAAATTCTTAGGAGATTTTAGATGAGCAAGTATGTAATGCTCTGAACAAAGTCACGGTTGAGACCGAGGCTAGGTTGTTCACGTGAAATGACAGAATCAGAGCATTGGAGGTGAAGTTGGGGAAGAAGGAGGAAGAACTGGCAGAGAAGGCCAAGAGTTTAAAACAGGAGGAATTAATCAGCGCATAGTTAAGGTGTGAGTTAAAGGAAGAAAAGGTAAAGGTGTAGGAGGTCTACAAGAAGGTGGAGTCGATCAAGAGCACCATCATATTAAAGCACCCAGACCTAACACCAATCCCTCAAAGGTACACATCAACTTTGGAATTCTTAGAAGACCTAACACACATCCTCACTATGGAGAGGCAACCCTTGGTGCTGGAATCTACAAAAGAAGTGGTCACACGCTTGAAAGAGGAAGACCGGTTGAAGGTAGTAGCAACTATTTCCGAGTACAACCAAGTACTCATGGAGATTAAGGTCATTTCCCAGTTTGTAGAAGCCACATATGACACATGCATGGATAGAGATAAGGTGGCGAGCTCCTTGGTCACCACGCTTGAAGCAAAATTGAAAGAGTTCCAAGAAAAGAATAAAGGGAATAGGGTAGAGAGGGACAAGGTTCTGGCTGAGGTAGAGAAGAAATCAGAGGCAATTGAGGCTTTACGGAGCTCAATTAAGGCCCGACTGAAGGAACTATACCCCCAAATTACCAAAAGAATGGATAAACTTGCAGACTTGGGTAAGGAAATGGAGCAGATTGTGGACACTTTGGGAACCCAGGGAATTGGCCTAAGCTTTGATGAAGTGATCACCTTGGTGGCCGACCTATGCCGATGGAGGTGAAGGGAGAGGTCAAAGTGGGGAACAAGCTGATGAAGATCTGTGAAAGGACTTTCCTGTGCTTTTGAATTGATGTTCCCCCATTCTTCATTCTTTCCCTATTATTTCATTCCTTATTCATTTTGTAAATTGTTAGTATACATATTTGTCCCATAAAACAGCTTGCCTCTTGGTCAAGTAAAATGTTTCTGAGGATGGAGAACAGGCATAGTGTGGGGTGATGTTGGGCCCCTGAATATTGACCAAGTATGAAGGCGCTTAGGCACGCGGGATCCCAGTTATAGAATGGCGCGCAAGGCACAAGTGTGTAAGAGAAAGGCTTAAGGAAGAAAATAGCACGCATGACATACAAAAGGAGGTTCGGGACTTAGCCAATTTGAGCACCCAAGGCAAAACATGTGAAAAGTGTGATCGGTTACACGTGGATAAGATGCCAGCTTGGCAACAGTTGGCCCAGGAAAGAGCATGCCCCGGATGGAATCTTCTAGAAGATCATCATGAGATGGAATGGAGAGCTCAGGCCTGAAGGAACATGCTCACATGGAGGACCACATTTGACACTTGGTGATGGATTTGAGGGCATGGCAAGGCGAGTTGGCAGCCCAGAAAGTGATAAATACAAGTGCCTCGCCGCAGAAAAGATATAGATAGAGATATACACATGAAAGAAGGATATATCATCTAGATATACATAGGGAATAATGGGTTAGAGAGTGAGCGAAGCTCTACAGATTGCTGCGAGTGGGTATTCTAGTTCAGGAAAGGATGTACTAAGCATGGGGTTGTTATTTTTCTTTTCTGTTAGCTTAGCTACATATGTTAGGATGCGCATGACTACGGTCTGCACTCTGTGACACTCTATAATGAATCAATGAATATATTGAGGTTACCTATTATAAATAGATATGAATATCAATGGGTTTAATGTATATTTCATTCATACGAGTTCTCTTTCCTATCATGATACGAATGAATGGTTGTATATTTCTTTCTATTAGAGTATATGTTTTGGAATCTATTAAAGCACTCAGTCTGAAGTGACTGCAAGGATCTGGAGGCCATTCTGAGCCCTAGGGTTCTTGTATGTCTCAACTTCTTTCCTAAATACTCTTACAATAATCATAGATAATGCTTCTTACTAAACTCACATAAAAGAGAGACTCGGTACCCATGTGTGCCTCGAGTGAGCACTCATCTTCTATTGGGTGATAGGCCGGTGTGCATGGGTTCTTCCTTTTGTGATAGGACTAAAAATGACTACATAAAATCTTCAATATGCTGCTCTAAAGGACAAGTTGGGACTATAAGATCTTCTTGAGCTTTCCTCTTCCATGGCTGATTGTGAAACTTGAATTGGACCTGAATTTTCTTCAAGTAGAGTGCCAACATGAACACTACATTATGAGCAAATTGATTGCTGATCTTCTTCTTATTTTTTCTCTTCTTCTGCTGAAAAAAAATCAGCCTTGGCCACCACTTGTTCTTCAACTCTAACCTCCTTTGAAGGCTTAACCATCAAGGGGATCTTTGTTATCCCAAATTTGGCAGCCCAACTCTTTAGATTGTTTGTCGTCTTTTTCTATTAGGCTCCTCTTTTGATGTCCTTGACTGACATTCTAATTTTTATCTTCCCAACATGGATTTGGGAATACAAGAGGAGGGGCAAGTTGTGAATCAACTGGTTTTAAAATTATTTTTGGTGGTGGAGGAGGTAGAAACTCTTGTTTCTTTGGATGGAATGGTTGTTTGGAAGGGAAAAAGACAGAAGAATTGAGATGGGGTGGAAGACTAGGGAATGGAGAAATGAAATCAACACCTGGGGCAACATTTGCTGGATTTGGAATTTGGCATTCAAAATGAGATGGTGCTGCTTGAAGGAATGGAAAGAGAAAAACCGATGATGGTGTAGAACTTACTCATTGACAAGGTTGCTCAACACCAAATTTATAGGCCTCTATCTCTATTGTCCATTGTGCAAGTTGGGGAAACATCTCAATCATGAAGTCCAACTTCTCTTGAGGGTCTGAAGTGTCTTGGAAAATCACCTCCCCATGGACGGGGTTCTCAAACCAATTCTAAAAGCCCCCATTTGCGTTTTTGCTCTTGATTGCACCATGTTAATCTCCATCTTTTGGATCTTCTCCAAGAAATCTTGCATTTTCTTCTTGAATTCCCTCACACATCTACATACCCTTGTGCTTAAGGTGTGTGATAGCCAAACTAATTTTGGCATTGCTCATATGGATATGCATACTGATTTTGAATTTGATCAAAATGTTGATTTGAAGGAGTTGTAAAGCATGTTGGAGATGGATTGTATTTTGCTGTTGTAAACGTGAATTCCATGATGGAAATGAAGTCATGATTATACAACTTCATGGAATGGAAAAGAGTGAAAGGGATGGAAATAAGAATGGATGAAAATTAATGGAAAGAAGGTCTACAACTTCAAAGATGGGTTGTTGATTAGATGGAGTCGCCATATGTGTTTGCAAGTGCCTCCAAAGGCTGAAATTTTAAACAGAACACATCAACCTACAAAAATGAAGTGGAAGACCTCTAAGGTCCCATCGGTGTGCCAAAACTGTTAGTGCAAATTCACAGCACCCCCAAAATGACCTATGGATCTTCTTTTCTAAGGCAATGTCATTTGGTGTGAATGCACAACATTGAGCTTTCCTAAAGTGTGGGACCTTTACAAATGGGGAAAGCTCTCCAGAGAAGGTTGGTTCCTCTTCCTAAACTACCTGCCACAAGCTATTCCAGTGTAGGAAAGCTAATCTAATCCTAATATAACTTCCAAGGAGATAGGGAGAGAAAGAAAACTGGAAAGCACAAGAGCCTACACTAAAATGGTGATACACTAGAGAAGGAAAATGTTGATCATCTATCAAAACTACCATGGAACAAGAAGAGGTGAGCAATGGAAGGATGGACAAGTGCATCACTGACCAAAGATGGATTTCACACAAAAATTGTTCCGAACTCCATAAACATAGCTCTAAAACCTATAATGAACATACAAACATGCACAAATACTTAATGATGAGAGGAAAGAATCAAGTAACCAAAAAAATGAGCAAGGATGGAAAAATGCATCACAAAACACGTTTTTTATTGCTCTAAAATTTGCACGAGAATCATCATTTCATGGGTAAGAGGAAAAAATGCCATTACGGAGCGGTGGAGGAGGTTCAAACTCCATTTTTGACCCTAGGGAAGAAAATAAGGGAGAGGTAAAGAAGAATGATGAACAATTTTTACAAATGAACCAAAACTAGCCTTTATCACTCGAACGGAATGAAAGAAATGAGAAAATGTAGGAAAACTTGATTTGAAACTTCAACCACTGACAAATTAGTTTAATTGGCCTATAAAATGATGGGTTTATATGAAAAATCCCATACTTCGAAGTACATTGCTTCACAGAGTGAGAAAGAGGCCCATACTTCATTAATTTTGGTGGTTGGGGTCATTTTCTGTAACTTTTCCATGCCAAAGACGTTTTCCCATTTTTCTCCCGCAAAACTCCATCAAAATTTAAAATTGAAGTGACCATGTGGATAATTTTATCATCTTTCCAATGATACAAAAATCACGAAAATCTGAGCTCTAGTGCAAAAGATATGCCCCTCTAAAGATTTAGGGCAAAAATGGCAAAATTAGGGCAAAATTCAGGTTCGCGGGCCAAAATTTTAAAATTTCCCTCTTTTTCAAATTGGTAAATTTTCCCAAAATCTACACCCCACTCCTCTGATGACACGTGGTGCCCTCTGGTTAATCCGTGACCTCGGGAGAAAATTTTTCCCCTTTTACCCACGAGGGCAAATTTTCTAAAAGTTCTCCATTGGCTCGACCTCCTTTGCCACGTGGACACGTGGCACCTTCTGATTCTGTGTGGAGATGCGGTTCAAATTTTTACCTTTGCACTTTTAACCACCTTGGAAAATTTTTCCAAATTCTCCCGATGCCCTGACTCCCGCTGCTGATTGGACACATGGCATCATTTCATTTCTCGACGGGGATGCGCTTCTATTCTTTTCCTTTGATGCATTTTGACTAACGCCAAAAACTTGAAGTTCTCTCTGGCGCCGCTCTTGCTCTGCCTTGAAATGTGGCATCATTTCATGAGTTGCAGGCCTTAATCAATTTATTTTCCTTTATCCTTTATGGGCTGCAGGATAGATTTTTCTTTTGAGTTTTTTTCCCAAAAAGGGCTAAGTGCTAAAAAAATTCCCTTGCAGTCCGCCTTGGCAAATTTTCCTCCAAACTCCATTGAGCCATAACTCAAAAAATATAAGGAATTAGGAGGAATTATTTACCTTTCTAGAAAGGGAAGAAAAACCTATCTAATGAATCCATTTCTAGAATCTTTTGAGTGCTTGCAATGTGTGAAAATTTAATTTGAAGCACAAGGAAGGAAATAATGAAGGCAAGTTAGCCAAAATAAAGCGGGGCTCATTTTGGATAACACAACCATACAAGTCCTACAATATACCTCTCTTCACATTTCAAGGGTATAGAGAGCTTTAAGCTCCCCTCAAACCTATGCATCATTATAAATCCATCATAAACATCATGCTTTGACTTAAATGTACCTTTATGATCTTACAACTATGCTACATCTTCATGATTAAAATCAAAAGACATACGTAAAATTTTAATTCTTTACACAGTCTCCTTGGACTGAAATCAAGATGAAATATATTCACTTTGACTTACACACCCTTACAAATCATCTATACTTCACATATCCCTTCTCAAGATACTACTATAGACCTTAATATCCACACACGAGACTTGTAGTCTTATTTTTGAACTTTAAAAGACCCACCTTTTCACTTCCATAGACCTAATCATGAATTGTGTAGCTCCACACTTCTTCCAAGGTGCATACATACTTTAAATTCATTCTAAGCATGATTCAAGAAAAGAAAACCCAAAATATGAACTTAGTATACTCACTCACATGCTTACATCATTATTATCACTACAATAATGGACTCGGAAGACATACATAGCACTTGAACACATCTGCCTAGTTTTTACTAACCTTTATCATGTTTTAAATCTCTCTCTTAGGCATGAATATCCTAACAAAACCTCTTGCTGCTATTTTCAAATCTTACTTGAGACAAAGCCAAATACTCCAAACAACCATGCACAAGCTTGACACAATGCATAACAACTTAAATATTGACTTATGATCTTTGAAAATCCTGAAATTGTTTCATACTACTTTATACAATACTTATGATGCAAAAAAATCTTGAGACATCTCAAACTTGAATCAAGACTTGAGACACAACATGTGGAGTATGTTAACTCATAATCATATGTAGAGGAAATGACCTACCATGCCTTTGATTATTTGTTCAAGTCATCATGTTAGACGACTAACTTGCTTCATGAATCTAACACACTTTTCATGCAAAACTTCGTAAACCAACTTATTCAAGAACATAATGATCATATTTTCTAACGTGACAATATATTTACATCTTTACACCACCAACAAAAGTACACACACAATTGGATCTTATGTCCATGCATAAGAACTTGGAAAACATACCTTCTTGTATTTCATTATCTTGATCATGCTTTAGACTTCTTCATGTTACCTTCATGATTCCTAAAATTTCTTGATGAATCACCAACATGAATCAAGAGCCAAAGAAACACCTCTGCATACTAAATTAGCTTCTAAACATACTTGACATGCATCATTTCACCTTTTATATGACGATCTGATCAAGTCATCATAT
Organism: Taxus wallichiana var. yunnanensis; assembly: GCA_018340775.1. Lineage (NCBI taxonomy): Eukaryota > Viridiplantae > Streptophyta > Pinopsida > Cupressales > Taxaceae > Taxus > Taxus wallichiana. The sequence goes on from CM031242.1 coordinate 793,785,681, forward strand.
TGAATGACTTGCATATTATGAATCTAACAACCTTCCATCATGACAGTATTACCTCAAACACCTTCAAGATTGATTGATCCTTCAAGAGCATAAGAAACATACCTTGACACCATGAAAACAATCATACAACAACATACTTCAAACTAATAAACTCCCCTTTCTTAAATGCTTTATATGGATGATTATGTCTCTAAGAATCCTAATAGAGACATATGTATTCATAATGCATCTGAAAGAGGGTTTAAAACCCACAAGCGAGGATCACAAGGGACGATGTGCACATCAACAGACGTGTGAACAAAGCGTGAAGAGATCTCGGGAGGAGCGAGCATCAAACGAATGTGCATGAAAATATTTGAAACATGGGTAGAACTTGGTTAAGCCATAAAAATCTTTTCTATCTCATAGATCAATGGGGTGTACATATAGGAGGTGCTTTGAGTAACCCCAAATGCTGCAATCATGACAACTCAGTAGAGAGGGGGAGTTACATTCCCGCAATAGAAGTGTAACTCCCAACAACGCATGTGACACACTAACGTGTTGATGCACTGACGCATAAGAGAATCTCATAATGACCCCTAAATGACACATGGACCTACAATCTCACCTAAGTGAGATGACTCACCTAATGATGTGGAAAATACACACACCAACACCCCCCCTTCATTGTAACTTAGGATGAGGTGGCAAGTCAGAAATGAGAAATGGGTCCCGACACAAAGCCTGATGAGGTACCCATGTACAAGAAAGAAGTCCCAAGTAGTGAAGGAAAACCCAGTGGGAAAAAAATCCACCACAAGAGAACAAAACACACTCTCTAATCTAAGAAAGATGCCAAATATGGGTCCCAGCCATAGACGAGCCTAAAAGGGTACCCATGTATAAAGAGGAAATCTCTTGGAAAGAAGAAGAAGAGAGAAGAAGAGGGAGATGAGAGGAATGCAGAAGATGCCATGGATGGATCTGAACTTTGTAGCTCTAGGAAGTCTCCCAGAAGAATTTTGATGATGAGATCCTTTGCCTCTGGACTGAAGAAGAGCCACCCATAATGAACTATGTGCCTGCCCTTAGGAAGGACAGAAATGACGTGTTGGAAGTCTACCCACTCCATAAAGGAAACTGAAGGCAAAAACACAAAGAACTTTGAGTCTGGTGCACGAAAGTGTGACATAGGTCTAGCGAGTGAGTGCCAAGGAACCAAAGGTAATGCCACGTGTGTAGAACTATCAGAGTGAAGAGGAACACCTAAAAATGATGTCCAAGTGATGTGAAGGGAACAAAACATCCTCCACAATAGAAAAGGGATCCACAGCTGAGGGTGGATCAATGAAGGTCTTTGAAAATGTGGAAGTGACATGATTCCCGGAAGGGGCACTCCCAACAACAGAGATGATGAACTCCTCTGAAACACTTGTAGATGGATGAGGGACCTATAGTGCATCACAAGTAGACTCTATGAAAAGATGACTAAGGTCAAGAAGATACTCGTCCCAATGAGGGGGCTCAACAAATAGAAGAGTGATGTTAGATAGGTATGAGTCATCTAATGAAGGTAGAGGAGTGAAAGGGGCCTCACACACTGGAAGTGGAAAGGAGGCTAGTGTAATGATGGTATGAGACTGAGTATGAGACTGCTCGATATTTGATGAGATGTGGGATGTGTCAACACTCTTTGGAATAGTGAGAGAAAGAGGAGAGAAGTCCTCTGTAGTACTCTCGACATTAGAACTAGGTGCACAATCCTCATCATCAGAAGTAGAACCAAGCGATTCTATGTCAACTGGAACTATCATCACATGAAGAAATGGAGGAGATGAATCCCAAATCGGTAGTGGCAATGACAACGAGAATGTGAAGGGTCTCCATAGAGGGACTGAAGAATGCTCTAGACATGGTGAGGTGGATCTGAGTCTGCCACGTGAAACCAAAGAGAATGAGAGACATGCATCATCATGTGACCATAGATGTGGTCACAAGTATTGAAAAGTCCTCTAGATGATGATGATCGTAGGTGCGAGAACTGGCCCAAGCAAAAAGGGTAAAAGACCCTCATGGGCAAAGTAACGTTCCATGGAAGCACGCCAGGCTGAATAGGTCTCTCTCCCGGTGAGAAGTGGCGGAGGCTGTAAAGCAATCCTATGACACTCAAGTCTAGAAAGAGCACTCTCCATGATGAAAAATGCAAAATGCAAGGTGCATGAAAGCAAGACGTCAGACTTGGCCAATAATGCATCTGCGTGTGAAAACCCAAGAGTACAAGCAACCCCCGAATGTGAAACTTTATAAAAGTAGTGCATTTACAAAATTGGCAATGCCATCATGTAAAGTGTGAAAAATCATGCAACTTTGACTAAAGAAGCACTTAGATCCGAGAAATGAGTCAAAAGTTATAGCATTAAAACAATTCCCACAACTAATGGAAAAATACACTAGATGTTGCAAATGCATTAAAAAAGTACACGAGATGGGTGCAAAGGGTATTGTGTGGGTAAAGGGTATTGTGTGGGTACTCATTGGAAATGAAATGGAATTTTAACAGGGTTTTTTTGAGAGGGGGTTAGCCTCCTACCAACCCCGGACCTCGCTTCCGTCTTCGAAAACGTAGGAGGGTATTAAATAAGCCAAAATACAACCTTATAAAATTTACTATGCATGAATGAATGTTTGTTTTTTTAAAACCCTAAAAATTAAAAAGGTGGAAAGGAGGTGGGCCCATGTTGGAAATACTCTTTGACCAAGATAAATGAAGAACCACGTGCCAAAATGGAGGGTCCACGTGGTGCAAGAAGGCTGGAGGTTGTTGTTCCATCTGATTCTTTGGAGTGGGCGAGAAAATGTGGTAGGTGTGAAACATGCTTTGGAGCCGGAGGAACCACTGGGAGGAAGGTCCACATGCCAAGGAAGATAAAAAACATAGGTATGTAATAACATGATGGCTCCAAAAAATTTCCAAGGCCATGTGCAGGTTTTAAACATCCAAAAAGAAATGTAGAAGGTGTAACCACTCGTGTGAGAGACCTCTGGGCTGAGCTAGTGCACGAGATGTGCCAAGTTCCGGTTGGAAGGAGTTATAATTACAGGTGGCTAGAGTAAGGACCAATGACCTAGAGTAGAGTGTAAAACCATTTTTCTAAAAAAAAAAATGTAGTTTGGTAGTTTGTTGGTGTTCCATGCAAGGATCCATCAAGACATTCACATCCAACAAGAAGAAGGAGCTTTCAAACCAACATAAATAGATCCACTTAGAAACAACAATGATCAGGTTGTCTAACCAGTGAGCTCAGAAGGTGAGCAGGGGTGAAGCCATGTAAACAACGCATGCAAGGCTGAGATCTAGCACAGAAATGGATCACCAACGAGCCAAAGACATGTAGGCACAAATCAAACCACGTAGGTTGAGCAGGGTTGGCACATGAATTGATCGAGTCAAAGACAGCTTTAACAGCCCATGTAAATACCAACCAAGCAAAACAACCCCTCCAGAACTGCATGTAAGACCAGAAGGCCTCAAAACACATGAACACTCCAAAAAAAACACCCACAAACACACAAAAACTCAAAGAGAGGTATAAACACCCCAAAATCAGTGTAAGTAGAGTACTTAGAAATAACCATTACGAAACATGCAACAAGATCATCTGGATATCATGTCGGAAGCCGGAAAACATGCATAGAAACACGCCGATGAGTGCACGGATCCACAAGCTCCGCTCGATACCATGAAAGAGGGTTTAAAACACCTGTAAGCGAGGATCACGAGGGATGACAGCCATAAAACTCTCCTCTATCTCATAGATCAAATGGGGTGTACATATAGGAGGTCTTTGAGTAACCCCACAGGTGCTGCAATCATGACAACTCAGTAGTAGAGAGGGGAGTTACATTCCCATAATATAAGTGTAACTCCCAACGATGCATATGATGCACTCGACGCACTAACGCACTAATGTCTTTGATGCACTACGCATAAGATAATCTCATAATGACCCCTAAATGACACATGACCCTACGATCTCACCTAAGTGAGATGACTCACCTAATGATGTGGAAAATACACACACCAACAACATCTATAAAAACACCTTGAATAGGTCCCAATCCCTCTTTGACACTTGAAACTCATCTATTTCTCTTCGGCTTCGATCTGCACTATGATAAATTCCTTGATTTACATCCATGTCACCTCTTAGTGGAGCTCTATTGTTCACTCTAGGCCCCTATGACTTGTTTTGCTTCCTTTTTTCATTCTAGGACCCTACAATCTCTAGCTCTGTCTTGTAGACTCATAAAAATCTCTTGCAAAGTGACCAACCTTGTTGCAGTTATAACAAACAACTTCATTCTTACCTTTTATTCCTTCATTCCTCAACTTTTGGCTAGATGGTTCATGTAGGCAGTATTTGGTAGTGTGTCCCTTCTCTTGGAAATTATAGCAAACCACATTCCTTGATTGCTCATTCCTATTATCCCTCCATGGATAATCATCTCTAACAAAACTCCTACATTCATTTTCCCTATGTCCAAATCCATTACAAGTGAAACAATAACCATTAAATGATCTCTCATACCTTAAATAATTAGACTTCCTAGTAGTTTTTATCTTCACATTATCTTCAATATCCTTAAACTCTTATTCAATCTTCATGCTTGATTCTTCAATTTCCTTTCTTGAGCACCTTGTTTCTACATTACCACTTTTCCTTTATGTTCATTTTAAAATCCCAAGCCCGTTCTATCTCCTAGAGATATCTAACTACCTAGAAGATCATCAAGATCTTTAGTACTATTTTCAAACTTTTGGAATGTCTTAGCTCTCTTGATTGCATCAGATAACTCTCCCTTAAGAAGAACCATTTCTTCTTCCTTAGATTACAAGCTTAGAGTTATAGATCCCATTTGAATCTTTATCCTTTTGACTATCTCATCAAGCTTCTCTGTCACATCCCAATGTTTCTCCTCTAGGTCATGAATTTTTTCCTCATATTCCTTGACTTTAAATCTCATCTTCTTGTTATTTATATTAGCATGTTTTAGCTTGGTCTAAACACACACTAATTAGGTCTCAAAGTCATCTTCTTCTTCCTCCTCAAAGTTCTGCAAGATTCAAATATGAAGTCACCTAATAGTGTAAACCCATCACTTGTAGACCTAATGGAGTCCTTTGTCATGAATAAGACCACATCACCAATATCACCATCCTTAGATTCAAAATTAGAGATAGCACTATCACTACTTGCTTTAGATGAACAATCTTCTTCTTTTGAGGAGAAACTCTTCTTGAACTTATTATTATTGTCAAACTTATTCTTTCCTTCATCAAACATGTGAGTCTTCTTGTCATGGTCTTTAATCAGGTTCATATTCATTTTCATCCTTGTGTTTGTGAGGAAATTTGTTAACAAAATGACCTATTTTACCACACTTAAAGAATTTGTAAGGAAACTTTCCTTTATACTTACTTGATCCAGTCTTCAGTCTTCTAGCAATCATTATAAAAATTTCTGCATCATCAAGCTCAAGGCAACACCATCATTCTTTTTCTTCATATCAGCCTTGAAATCAATCTCCTTCTTGATTAGTTTAGAGTTAATAACCCTCATTTTATATGCAGTCAAGGTTCCATGAAACTCATCCATTGTCAAAAGAGTCAAAATATTTGGATTCCTCAATGGAAAACACTTTAGATTCAAATTTAGGAGTTAGAGACCTTAATACCTTTTGTACCACAACTTCTTCCTTCACTTCTTCACCTAGTCCTTTCATGGTGTTGACAACCTTATCAACTCTAAGAAAATATGTAGTAATAGACTCCTCTTCACTCATCTTTAAGCCTTCAAACTGATTTCTAAAATTTTGGAGCTTAGCTATTCTTACCTTGGAATATCCTTCATAAATGACCTGAATTTTCTCCCACATTTCCTTTGTTGATGTGCAATGCATGACCTTCACAATTTCAAGTTCAACTAGACCACACATGATTGCATTCATAGCCTTGGAATTGTCACTACTAAGTTTCTTGTCTGCAATAGTTGTTGGAGGAGTTTGAGGAACAATATATCCATCCAACATAGATTGTAAAATATAAAACCCTAAGGACATGATTTGAGTCCTCATCCCGAGACTCTAAAATTTATATTTTACCCATAAAACAAGGGTTCCTTGCTAGAAGAAGTGCCACTTTGCTTTGACTCGCCATTTTAGTGCTTCAAAGGATCTCCTTTCAAGTGATTAAACTTCTCCAAAAGGACCTGATCTGATACCAATTTTTGGAAGCACAATGGACTGATAAGGGGGTTAAATTATTCCTTCAAAAAAATTAACCAATTCAATTTAACTTGTATGAAACATTAATCATTCAACCATGCATTAATTATTAGCTTAACAACATGAAACAACCATCCACATGAACATAATCAAGAGAGAGTACACAAGAACACAATATGTAAGTGGGAAAACCTCAAGGGGAAGAAAACCCACTGAAAATTTTGATTATATTACTCAAACCAAAATAATTGCATGAATATGACACATCACACAATATTTGTTTAGTGAGGCACCAACCCCTAAAACCCTTGTTGATATTACTCACAACAAAGGAATTGTATGAATATTACTCATCAATTTTTTTTTGATTATAATACCACTAAAGATATGCTTCCAACACACACAACTGATAGTGATCACAAAATTCAGCTCATACACCTTCAAACCCTCTTCAAACACACCTTCTCCTACTTTTCTCAAACTTGCTCAAACATGGACTGATTTGGAAAAAAACCCTTACACAATATCTATTCATCACTCTTCATACATTCACACACTCTCTCATATCTATCTTGATTCCCTCATATCACTTTCACTCTCTCACCTAGCTCACACTTTTTCCTCTCTCAACACTAGTTCAAAATGAACCATTACATGCACTTAAATACATGACTCATGATTACAAACACTATAAGTTAGCCATGAACCTTAATTCCGATCATAAAAACATAAAAATATAACAACATACTCATATAAATTCACAACATAGACCCATATAGGTTGGCAATGCACCAAGACAACTAAGCAAGCCCAACTAGGCTCAAAACAAGCAATTCTCCTTCATTGAGCACTCCAAGACCTCCAAGGACTTCATAAATATTTTTCAAGCCTCCAAAGGCTTCACACATGTCCAAAAAACCTCACAACATCATCCATCAGCTCAAGTAACTCTATACTAAGAAAATTCATCATAACAACATAAAGTAGGACTATTTCCTACTCAAATCAGGCACCTCCAGGAACCAGTCTTCAACAATGAAGCTCAAGATCACACCAAAACAACTCAAATATGTCATGTAGCCACTAATTGGAAATAAAATAACTTACAGAATATCACCATGCATGTTATACCTCATGAAACAATCAACAATGCAAATATAACCACTTCTCTTTAGCAAAACCGAACGCCAAGGAACCAATTTTAGAAACTCAACATGTTTGCACCCTTTATGACACATTTAATACCTCTAAATGCATTCACTAGGAAAAAAATTAATACCTATTCACTCTCCAGTGGATATCCATCATCAACTAAGCCAAAAAATTGGTCTTCTACATCAATATTCTCACCAAAGTAGTGTTTTCTGAACCAGTCAAACTAGGTCAACTTGTGACCTCAACCATGCCACCTCACCTAACTTATAGAGCTCAACCAAAGATTCCAAAACCTGATATTATATGTCTACAACACCTCTAAGTCAACCAAATTCATCACCATGGCCACAATTTCTCAAGCACTTCCATTCACCAAGACTACAAAACTTACCTATGAAGGTCATCAAATCACCTCACCAATCTCTCGAAATGACTGAAAAATGTAGCATATATCTCATAACACTAAATTATTCATAGGGTCTAATGGAAAACTTGAGAGAAAAACATTCTTTCCTAGAAACTAACAAATATGAATGGGCTCCAATAAGTGTCAAGACTTGAAACTACCACCATCTAAAATTTAGAAGAGTCTCAACCATCATCCAATCACCACATTTGATGATCCAATCCATTATGGGATCACATCATCAAGTTTTCTCCTATCACTCATGAACTAGGGTTTCAAACTCATAAAAACAACTTACCTTCTTAACAATCATTCATAAATGTTTGGGCCTCATTTGATCTCATTCCAACTCTGAGATCTTCTTAACTCCATGAAAAATCATCCTTGAAAGGATTATGTTCCCATGAAAACATCACACATGGAAACCAAGAACATTTCTATCACTTCAAGCTAGAAAACATGCTTTCTAGAACTCGATATGACCAAAAACTTCATATCTTGCAAAATCTTCATCATGACAATCTGAAAATTTTGCCACAACACTAGGATAGTGATGTAAGAGCATCACTCTAGCTATCTAAATAAACCATGAAGACATTATATTTGGTGTGTTATATGCGTTCATGAGTCCTAGGAGTCATTAGGAGTTGGTTTATGAAGTTAGTTTTGCTTTAGACCTTCACAAATTCAAATGAGGTATTTTCCTCCAAAATGCTAATTCAAATTGTAAGGTCAAATTTAGTGTGATTTGAGGATTTTGGGTGTGTTCTTGAAGCTCATAATATTTTTAAGGGTGGAATGAGACATTATGTGTGTAATTAGGACCTTCTAGAATCACATGTCATGAAGGGAGATCAGTCATGCTAAACTTAAGTCATTATTAGGTAAAAGTAACCCCCTTTTAAATGGAATCTCATCATGAATTTGTGTGTAACTGAAAAAATGGAGAATCTCAAACGAAGGTGATGGGGAAGGGATAAAAATCATAATATAACTATTTATCACTCGTTTTATCTAGATATGAATCAAATGTATGAGTTTCAAGAGGTATTGAGGAGAAAAATCAGTTTATGATATGTTCTTGCATGATTTTTGTGTTAACTCGGTCTTGTGACAATTTTTGTGTGAGTTTTTGTTTGTTATTGTGAATTCTTAATCTCGAGTTGAGAAAAGGAGATTTTGAGCTTGGTGGTGAGAATTTGGAACTCTTGTGAGTTGATACTGAGTGTATTATTATTTTAAATTCATTGCTTGTGTGTGTAGTGTATGTTGGTAAGGAATGTGAAACCTTGTTACATTAAATAGTATCTTTGTAAGGAAACAATCTATGCATGTCATGACAAGGAGGGACTATGATTGGTAGGTGATGGCTGATAAGATTTTCATGTTAATGCTTTGAATATTTTTGGTTCTTGTGTACTAATAACTTGTGACTGTTTAAACATATTTGTATGATTCAAAGGACATGATTTATGATCTGGGCTAGAGCATTTTGTGTTAATCCTCGAGAAAAGTAGATAACAAAGTTTTTCAAGCCTTGAGAGTGTTCATCGTGATGTAAGTATCCCTAAATGTTGAAAATTTGAGTGGACTATGATTATGAGGAATAGTGAAGAAACCTCATGCTTTGTGTGTCTGTAGAAACATGCACAAGTTTCCTTAAGGGATAAGGGAAATGATGAGATAAGAAAATACCCGATGCCATATAAGCTGGTCTTCTCTTGCATGTTAGGGCTTCTAGATCAACCTTGAACTAAATATGTGATTTTGAAGGTTGATCAAGGTAAAGTCCTCTTTGACACTATATTCCATGAGAAATGGGTTGATACCATTAGGGATAAGTATAAGGGTGAATGATTCGAGAAAAAGTGAAGCCTTACTTCCATGTAAGATCCTAACTCGCAAACTATAAGGTAACTCTTTCCTCCAACGTGTGCCATACAATGGTTTCTTTCTTGGTTGAAGAGGATATGATTTTTTTATGCACCAATGCTAAGATATAACTATGTAAGATGATGATATAGGTACTAGAGTTAAGTTTTTAGGTCTTAAATACAACAAGGAAGAAAGTTATGTGTATTTTTCTACTCTCATGCTAGTTTGTAACCTATGGTACATAACTAGTTAGGGCATGAAATTTAAACCCTCAAACCAAGGTATTTTTCCCAAAACTTAGAAATAATGAAAATGGGGAGGTGAATAAGGTTATTCAATTAAATTTTTGTGTTTCACTAGATATAAAATTAGATATTTATGACATTTGGGAAGTTGATGGTCACACACACATCAATAATCTAACCCGAGGAGTCATTTTACAAAGAGAGTAAGGGTTAAACATAGAGTTAAATCTTGCAAATTGAAACATAGTTGGAATGCACTAATGGGTATCTAAAATGGTTAGAGTCGAGGTTTGAAACCCAAGTTAAATGAATATATGCATGACAATCATACTTCTAAGACCTAGTTAAGGAGTTGTAAGCTTAGGAAGAGAAAGTGGGATAGTGAGAGAAGAAAGAAGAGTTGGATCCTCAAATTTGGGGTATACCTTAGGGGTGATAAGAGAGAACTAAGGAATAAAGAAGGGTATTCTTGGTACATGTAGTTTCCTTTATCCATGAATGTAGCTAACTACCTTATCTTAAGGGTTCTTAAGGGAAGTATTGATAAAGGGGATACTTGTTTTGACACTTTAATTGCTTTGGATGAATTTATATGATCGATATAAATTTTTGGTGAGTGGTATAATAGGGGATAAGACTTAATAAGCCTCGGTAATACCTAAAAATAAGGTACATGTCTGAAGCAAGGAGCTAGTGAAGATGAAATAAGGAAAATTGGGAAACAAGAGTAAGTTGATCATCTCTTTATTCATGAACTTTTGTGAAAGTTGAAATTGAGTTGGTTTGATGTTTAATATTCAGGGTGAAGGACTTAGTAAGCCATTAAAGGTAAAATATTTCAGTTATAGCAAGAAGTGATCCATTCTAGGTTTGTATGAGATCCTCATTACGAGAGATAGAGATAGTTGAGATTGAAAACTCTTTAAAAGGTGATTATATGTTGTTGTGTATACTTTCTCTGCATAATTTGGTATCGAGCTTGGAATTGAGATTAAATGAATAGGTTTTGTTGTGGCTAAAAGTGTTGTGTGATTTCTTGTTGTGGAAAGTGACAGTGAAGATGAGTGAAGAGAAGAGATTGAAACTAGTCATTGACCATGGGTACAAAATGCCGAGGGTGGATGAAGAAACTAGTAGTAGAAAGGAAGAATTCAAGCCAAGGAAATTACATGAGAAGATGAGAGAGTAAAAATAAAGAAAATAAGAAAATAAGAGAGAGAAGGCAAGGAGGAAAGAGTTGTGGTTTGAACAGGAACTCAAGGAGCTCAAGATAGATGTAGAGAAGTTTGGGGATTTGATAGAAGATATAAACATAGAGAAAGGAGGCAGTATACTTGTCTTTGAGATGAAGAAAGGATTCAAGTGGCCATTATAGCTACTTATGAGGAAGAGAAAAAAGGAACAACTAAGATGAGAGATAAGACAATAGGAGAGGAAGAATAAGATAAGAAGAGAATAAGATGGAAGAACTCATTGATGAAGCTTCTCAATGGGATAAAGATCCTTAAAGTTTTAAATCTGAATATGTCTTTGAATGTGTGGATGCAGGTACACAAAGAGAAGGAAAAGATGTAAAAATGATTCCTTGAATGAAGAAACAGAAAACAAGAGTGAAGACAAGATAGAAGAAGAAGTTTGTGGGCCAGCTCAAGCTCACTGTGGATTAGCTAAGGGTAAAAATGCAACAATTAATATGATGAGTATGTCATGGAGAGATCTCACAAGCATGTGGAGTTGGATTAGTGGAGAAGATGAGGTCAAAGTCAAGATGAGTGCTAGAGAAAACTTGGGGAATGAAGAAGAAAATGAAATTGAAGGTATAGGCCAAGAAATGGAGGTAAAATATGAAGAAAATCATGACATGGATGAACCAAAGAAATTAAATTATGAGCATGAAGATAAAATCATGGAGAGTCAGATGCAATCAAAGAAGAGTAGCAATAACATGTTCAAGAAGCAGATATGATGATTGCAAAATAAAATGAAGAAGAAGAAGAAACCTATGAAGAAGCATACTTTCTTTATAAAGATCCAATGCAAGAATATTTTCAATAAAGACATATGAAGGGAGGAAAATAGTATGAAATATATTAAGATGAAGATCATATTAGAGTGAAGATGAAGAAGCAAAGGAATTGGAAGAAGAAGAAAAAGACAAAGTTATGAGGTCTAATATTTTCCTACCCCTAGAGTATGATGCAGGAGCATCACTCTATCTATCTAAATAAACCATGAAGACATTATATTTGGTGTGTTAGATGTGTTCATGAGTCCTATGAGTCATTAGGATTTGGTCTATGAAGCTAGTTTTGCTTTGGACCTTCATAAATTCAAATGAGGTATTTTCCCTCCAAAATGCTAACAAATTTTACGGTCAATTTTAGTGTGATTTGAGGATTTTGTGTGTGTTCTTGAAGCTCGTAAGATTTGTAAGGATGGAATGAGACATTATGTGTGTAATTAGGACCTTATAGAATCACATTTCATGAAGGGAGGTCATTCATGCTAAATTTAAGTAATTTTTAGGTAAAAGTGATCGGGGATCATTTTTAAAGTTCCCTAAATATCCCTAATGGTGTCAAGTGCAGAGATGATCATGTCGAGATCTTTCCAACAACTATGAGAATGCGAAAAATGGACATCGGGAGCTCTAGATATGTCCAGTCAAAATTCGGTCAACAAGAAAGTCAACTTTGGTCAACTGGTCAATATTGGACCAATGGCACTGTGACACGTGGCAAAAAGGCAAAGGGAGTCGTTTGTTGGTTTTCGATCTCGGTCTTCGATGGTCATGAAATATTTCTTGCCGGAACAAGAGGCTCAACTTTTGTTACGGAGGGGAGCCCAACCACCGTGTGAACTATGGTATTATCGCCGACATGGTGGGTCCACAAGCCACCACATGGCTTACCACCACGAATCGAATACGATCGATTTTCCTATCAAGGGATGACATCGAGCTATTTAGCTGAGTCATACAAGGACCGAGTTACATTTTAGCTCGTCGAGCTATCCATGTGATCGAGCTCATCTATGTTGCATATTATCCCATTAATCTCCAACTCGCCATATATTAATGTTCAAACATTAGTATTCAACTTACCCACATAAGCCAACCGACCACACATAACCGCCAACATGTTATGTTATGTCCATGTGGTGAAGGAGATGAAGTGGTGGTAGGGGGCATGCAAATGCTAGGTGTGGAAATCCACGTGAGAATAAGGTGGGGGTGGTTATGCCCCAAGTGGTCCTTTGACCACTTTAAAACCTGCGCCAAATGTGGGATCTTATCCCCTAATTCAAAACCACTCCCCCTCACCTTAGCCACTAAAATGGATTTTTATCCCATTAAAATATGCAACGCCACCCAATTTGGGATTAAACAATGCAACCCACTATGCTAAGGATTTTAATTCCATCACACATGCTACGAGATGAGGCTAAAATTAGCCTTAGGATAATTTGTAAATGCATTTTTAAGGGCCCTATTTTTGTATAAATAGGGAACCCATTTCATTGTAATGGACACACAACACAACGGAGAAGCTCATTCCTAGAGCTCTGGAAAAGCGAAGAGCGAGCCAAGAGGAGAGTTAGTTGTCATGGGCATAGTTGTGTGAAGACCTAATTTATTTAGGCATTATTATTTTAATTATTATTGACCTATTATTTTTAAGCAATAGTAAATTAAAATTATTGTGGCTAGGAGTTATTAATACTACCTAGTCGACCCATAACACCACACCAAATTATTGTGAATCCTGGAATATTGACCGGAGTTCCATAGGGCATTACAAAGCATTTGGAAGGCTGATCGAGAACCAGAGGATTTCAAACAGTGGAGCTGGTGCCATCGAGCTTGCCGAATACACCAGGAAAGGGGAAGTGGGTGCTATTTTTCACCCTTGTCTTCTGAAGGTCTGGTTATTCTTCTAAGAAAGTTCTTAATAGTTTCCATTAGGTTTTCTTGTAAAAATACTATTGCAACTTACAAGTTTTGACTAGTGAAATGGTTCAAAAGAACCCGGAGACGTAGGCAATTTCCGAACTCCATAATCAATCTTTGTGTAATTGTCTTTATTGTCTTGCATTAATTTTAAATTGATTACTTAAAAGGAGCAAATTGTTGGCAAATAATTAAAGCCTACAAGGGTCCAAGATCAAGTAGATAAAAACTTGATTATTTTCGGATCAAGTTTGGTATCAGAGCTGGTTTAGCTCCATTTTTGCTTCAGTAAATCTGATTAATAGAGTGATTGCTTCAAGATTGGTGTAGTTGGTTCAATTTTTGTGAATAGGGAACAAGTGCACTATGGGAAAGATGTCTAAATAGGAAAGCTCGAGGAAATTGAAGCTTATAATCACCATATCCAGAAGAGAACTCTCTCCTACGATCAATGTATTACTCCTTGGAAGAGGAGAATACTTGCTTAAAATTAGAATTGCAAACCAAGGATGAGCTCTTGGCAAGGTTGCAATGTGGTGATCAGAGAAAGGAAATACCTTCAACTCCAGATGTAGAGACCATGGAAAATGATTGTACTATAATTTTTCACCACTGGAATCTTCTTCTTCCTCCCATTTAGTTTTAGATTTAGGTAATGAAGTCTTTGGTTTGTTTGAAAAGCATACTAGAGGCATTGGATCCAAATTATTAGATAAAATGGGATTTGATGGAAGAGGCCTTGGTAAAAATGGTTAAGGCATTGCTAACCCAATACAGGTCGAGGATCATCCTCATTTTATAGGTTTGGGTTTTTCTAGTGCGGGAATGGATATTGAGATTGCTCCAAGAATGCTTTGCGGAGACAAGCTTCCGAAAGCAAAGAGATTACCCCACTAATCCTGCAAGAATATTTTGAGCAAGAAAGTTGTGCTTCATTATCACAGGAAGGATGTGGTAAGAGAAATCAGTGAAGAGGTAATAAGATTCCACCTCCAGTTTCTTACCATAATCAAAAGCACAGAAAAACTTCGATCCACGTTTTCACTTAAGAGGTATGGTTATTATTTTTAGAAGATGTGGAATTCCTTTCCATGTACTTTTTGTGTATTGCATAATCATTTTGTGGCTAGATGCTAGAAAAGAAGGACACTGATGAAGAAGTTGATGTCATTCATCAAGAATAAGGAAAATCGAGAAGACCAATCTCGTCATGCAGAGTCGAGGAATGGCAGAAAGAGTTCCTCATCCCAAAAGAAGGATATTAAGAGGAATTTTTGTGCTAGAGGAATGGGCATCGGGTGGACAATTGTTAGAAACTACATCCATCTCGCCATCGAGTAATGGCAAGACAAAGATGGAATGGAGGCCTATTGCAAAAGGAAAAAGAGGTTCCTAATCCACCACCAATTGACAATTCAACCCAGGACTAGGTAATACCTAAAAGTGAAAGTCCTTTAAAATGGGTAAGTCAACAATTTTTTAATTATATATTGCATAATTTAGATTGATGAATCGTATGTAGTATTAGTTTGGAGATCAGATTTTGTGAGAAAATGCTGAGAGAAAGGTTTACCATACTTAGTGGATTTTCTTACTTAGAAAATTTGATTAATACTCTAAACATATCTCCTAATCAGCTTGTGAGTACATGTTACAACTTGGATACAAGATTTAACTCATATAAATATTGGAGATTGATATGCCATTTGTGCAGACAATAGAGTTCATAGGTATCAACTCAAACTTCATTTTGTGTAGAGGCATTATGACTATGTAGTAGAATGGTAGCTAAATCATAGTTGGCATTACATCGGGTTGGAACTTCATTCTATGTAGAGGCATTGTGATTGTGTAGCAGAGTGGTACTTGATATTAGTGTGTCAACAAGAGGAGCTCTCAAAGGATCAACTCGAACATCATTCGGTTTCAAGGCATTGTGACTACATATACGAATGGTAGCTAATCAATAGACTTAACATCATGCATTGGAGGATCAAGGTCTTGAAAGAGGCTTAACATCTTGTATTAGAGGCATTGAGGTCTGTAGAATGAGACTTAGCATCATGCATTGGAGGCTCGAGGTCTTAAAAGAGGCTTAGCATTGTGTATCGGAGGCGTTGAGGTCTATAAAGACTTAGCATCATGCATTGGAGGCTTGAGGTCTTGAAAGAGGCTTAGCATCGTGCATCGAGAGGCATTGAGGTCTAAAAAGGGACAAGTCATTGTCCATCATCGACATCGATCGATCATAGCTCTATGTAACATGGAGTTCCTTCAAACCAGTTTGGATTCTACGAATCAACTCAAAGCTAGGAGTTATGTTATAGAGTAAAAGAAGATCCTTGTTGTCAGATATCAAGAAGCTTAGCACCTTGCACAAAAGGAGTGTTGAGGTTTCATTTAGAAACTTAGCACCATACAACAGAGGCATGGAGGTCTTCTTCGGATATCAAAGTGGTGCATCAAAAGCATCATGGGCCCATAACCCACAATTCCCAGGATCGGAGAAAATTTGTCAAAGTGAGAAGGTTGCAAAGGAGAATACCCAAGGGTCTACTACATCGGAACTTCCGAGGTGGCGAGAGAGTTTCCACATTCGGAAAACATGGCAAAATGTTCCAATATAAGCTTTTTGGGATAAAAGCCTTTCTCGGTGGGGAGGTGTGATCGGGGATCATTTTTGAAAGTTATCTAAATATCCCTAATGGTTTAAGTGTAGAAGATTGTGTTGAGAGATTTCCGATGACTATGAGAATGTGACAAATGGACATCGGGGCTCTAGATATGTTCGGTAAAAATTCGAGCAACAGAAAGTCAACTCGGTCAACTAGTCAATATTGGACCAATAGCACTATGACACATGGCGAAAAGGAAAAGGGAGTCATTTGTTGGTTTTTGATCTTTGGTCTTCGATGGTCATAAAATATTGCTCACCGAGAACAAGAGGCTCAACTTTTGTTACGGAGGGAGCCCACCGCCATGTGGACTATGGTATTATCGCCGACGTGGTCGGTCCATAAGCCACCACCATGAATAGAATATGATTGATTTGTTTATCAAGGGATGACATCGAGCTATTTATTTGAGTCATACAAAGACCGAAGTTACATTTTAGCTCATCGAGCTATCCACGTGATCGAGCTCATCTATATTGCATGGGGTCTATATTATCCCATTAATCTCCAACTCGCCATATATTAATGTTCAAACATTAGTATTCAACTTACCCACATAAGTCAACTAAACACACATAACCACCAACATACTATGTTATGTCCATGTGGTGAAGGAGGTGAAGCGGTGGTGGGGGCATGTAAATGCTAGGCGTAGAAATCCACGTGAGAATAAGGTGGGGGTGGTTATGTCCAAGTGGTCCTTTACCACTTTAAAACCCGTGCCAAATGTGGGATCTTATCTCCTTATTCAAAACCACTCCCCCTCACCTTAGCCGCTAAAATGGATTTTTATCCCATTAAAATATGGAATGCCACACAATTTGGGATTAAACAATGCAATCTGCTATGCTAAGGATTTTAATCCCATCACACATGCTACGAGATGAGGCTAAAATTAGCCTTAGGATAATTTTAAATGCATTTTTAAGGGCCTTATTTTTGTATAAATAGGGAACCCATGTTATTGTAATGGACACACAACGCAATGGAGAAGCTCATTCCTAGAGCTTGGAAAGGTGGAGAGTGAGCCAAGAGGAAAGTTAGTTGCCATGGGCATAGTTGTGTGAAGACCTAATTTATTTAGGCATTATTATTTTAATTATTATTGACCTATTATTTTTAGGCAATAGTAAATTAAAATTATTGTGGCTAGGAGTTATTAATACTACCTAGTCGGCCCATAGTGCCACACCAAATTATTGTGAATCTTGGAATATCGACCGAAGTGCCATAGGGCATTACAAAGCATCTAGAAGGCCAATCGAGAACCGGAGGATTCGAATAGTGGAGTTGGTGCCATCGAGCTTGCCGAATACGCCAGGAAAGGGGAAGTCGGGTGCTATTTTTCACCCTTGTCTTCTGAAGGTCTGGTTATTCTTCTAAGCAAGTTCTTAATAGTTTCCATTAGGTTTTCTTGTGAAAGTACTATTGTAACTTACAAGTTTTGACTAGTGGAATGGTTCGAAAGAACCCGAGAGACGTAGGCAATTGCGAACTTTGTAATCAATCTTTGTGCAATTGTCTTTATTGTCTTGCATTAATTTTAAATTGATTACTTAAAAGGAGAAATTTTTGGTAAATAATTAAAGCCTACAAGGTTCTGAGATCAGGTAGATAAAAAATTGATTATTTTTGGATCAAAAATAACCCCATTTTGAATGGAATCTCATCATGAGCATGTGTGTAATCGATCAAATGAGGAGAATCTTGAATGAGTGTGATGGAGAAGGGATAAAAAGCATAATGTAACTATTTATCACTCACTATATCCAGATATGAATAAAATTTATGAGTTTTAAGAGGTATTGAGGAGAGAAAAATCAGTTTATGATATGTTCTTACATGATTTCTATGTTAACTCAGTCTTGTGACAATTTCTTATGTGATTTTTGTGTTTATTATTAAGCATTTTTAATCTCGAGTTGAGTAAAGGATATTTTGAGCTTGGTGGTGAGCATTTGGAACTCTTGTGATTTTATATTGAGTGTATTCTTGTTTTGAATTAATTTCTTATGTGCTAGTGTATGTTAGTAAGGGATGTGAAACCTTGTGGTAGTAAACAATGTCTCTGTAAGGAAGCAACTGTGCATGTGCATGTCATGACAAGGAAGGAATATGACTGGTAGGTGATGGGTGATGATATTTTGAGTGCTAACCATTTGAATCTTGGTGGTTCTTATGTACTACTAACTTGTGATTATTTAATCATCTTTGTATGATTTAAAGGGCATGATTTATGATGTGGGTGGGAGCATTTTGTGTTGATCCTCGAGCAAAGTAGATAGAAAAGTTGTTCAAGCCTTGATAGTGTTCATTGTGATGTAAGTATCCTTGCATGTTGAAACTCTAAGTGGACTGCAACTTTGAGGAATAGTGAATAAACCTCATGCTTGGTGTGTTATGTAGAAATGTGCATGAGCTTCCTTAAGGGCTAAGGGAAAGGATGAGATAAGAAAATAGTTGATGTCATATAATTGTGGTATTCTCTTACATACTAGGGTTTCTAGATCAACCCTGAACTGAAATTGTGCTTTTGAAGGTTGATCAAGGTAAAATCCTCTTTGACACTATATTCCACAAGAAATGGGTTGACACCATTGGGATGAGTATAAGGGTGAATGATTCAAGCAAACAATGAAACCTTCCTTCCATGTAAGATTCTAACTCTGCAAACTATAAGGTAACTCTACCTCGAACATGCACCACATAATGTTTTCTTGCTTGGTTGAAGAGGATTTCTTGTTTTTATACACCACTTATAAGATAGAACTATGTAAGAGGATGGTGTAGGCCCTATATTCAAGTTTGAGGGCCTAAATCCAACAAGGAAGAAAGTTATGTGCATTTTTCTACTCTCGGCTACTCTATAACCTACGAGTCATGAACTAGTTAGGGAATGAAATTTAAACCCTCAAACCAAGATAAATTTTCTTGAAATTTGGAACCATGACAATGGGGAGGTGAATAAGGTGATTCAAGTGGATTTTTTTGTTTCATTTGATATAAACTCATATATTTATGACATTTGGGAAGTTGATGGTCACACACACCAAGAATCTAACCCAAGGAGTCATTTTACAAAGAGAGTAAGGGTTAAACATAGAGTTAAATCTTGAAAATTGAAACATAGTTGGAATGCACTAATGGGTGTCAAAAATGGTTGGAGTTGAGGTTTGAGACCCCAAGAAAATGAATATATACATGAGAGTCATCTTTCTAAGACCTAGTTGAGGGTTTGTAAGCTTAGGAAGAGAAAGTGGGATAAGGAGAGAAGAAAGAAGATTTGGATCCTCAAATTTGGGGTAAAAATTAGGGGTGAAAATAGAGAACTAAGGAATAAGGGAGGGTCTTTTGGGTATATTTATTTTCCTCTATCCATAAATGTAGCTAACTACCTTGTCTTAAGGGTGCTTAAGGGCATTATTGACAAAGTGGATACTTGTGAGCACTTTGTTTCATTTGGATGTATTTATATGATTGATATAACATTGTTATGAGTGGTGTAATAGGGGATAAGCCTTAAGAATCCTCAAAATACCTAAAAAAAATGTGGATGTTTGAAGCAAGGAGCTAGTAAAGGTGAAAGAAGGACAAATTGGGAAACAAGAGTAAGTTGATCATCTCTTGATTCATGAAATTTTTTACAAGCTGAAATTGATTTGGTTTGATGCTTAAGAGTGAGGGTGAAGGACATAATCAGCCATTGAAGGTGAAATTTTTAAGTTATCGTAAGAAGTGAGCCATTCTAGAATTGTATGAGATCCTAATTGCAGAGATAAGAGATAGTTGAGATTGAAAAATCTTAAAAGGTGATTGTATGTTGTGTATATTTTATTTTCATCGACACCCTCTGCTAACATATCTAATCCTCTCTTAGCCATAAATAGCTCTACATATTCAACAAAATTCATAACTAACTGCATCTTCACCACCACTAGGAATTACATGACTAGGCCTTAGGATTTTTCCAAGTTCAAGTCATAACTAAGTGAACTAATACTAAAATCATGCATGAAACCGGTTCTAAATGCATTTACATACCGAAATTGATGTGAGTTACCTTTATGAGTGTCTCTAAGGTCTCATAGGTGTTGGCCATTGTGTTCTTGTGTTGTCATTTATGTTAACTCCATTGATGGAAAAGGGTGTCATAACATTTTATGAATCTCCATGTGGTGTCAATCAAGTTTCAAAAATGAAGGTTGATTGGTAGTGTTAAGTTTTAGAGAGTTCAATATTTTCATGGTGTATGGTTGAGTGAGTTGAATCATTGTATGAGTTCTACCAATCTGGTTACAAGTTTTCATGATTTCATACATGGTCTATGCGGTGTGTTACATGTTTTATTGAGTATGTATGAAGTCAAAGCAAGGTCAAGTCATGCGGTTTCGTTGTTGAATCAAGTCATTACACACCCATTCCTAGCCCTTAAGCAAGAAGAATGAGGTAGAGCATAATATTTAGACCAAATCAGTCATAATGGAGAATAGGAATAGTGTTGTGACGGTGTATTGAGGTGTATGGTGATTTTTAGGTCGTAATTCAAAGTAATGATGCACTTAAAGGGTCCTTGGTAAGAAAACAGGTGAGAACATGCTAGAAAGCATGGGAAAATGGGATTGGATGGAGATTTTTAGAGCTATTTAGGATATGAGGTGATTATTTACAGTTATAGAAGGTTTTCATGATGCTTCATGCCAAATTTTAGGTCATTCTAAAGAATATTTTTGAAGATATGCAAGTTTTAGTGAAACCAGGTAAGTAACAATGTGATTTTGAAGCAAAAGTGAACCTTCGGTGCTCATTATGGATTGTATGATTTTCATGGGGACATGATATCTTTGACATATCTTCTAAGGTCAATTATCAAGGTTTTACAAAAAGAATGAGGTGGTTTTATCATCACCTTTTATGAACGATCGTTAAGAAGGTAAAGTGGTTTGAAACCCTAGCTAGGAGCAGCTTACAGAAGATTGAGTATAGTGAGAATTTTTTGATTGGTTTTACAAATGTTATGATTGGATGTTATAGAGGACTCTTCCATATTTCCAGAAAGGTATGTTAGTGCATGTGGTGATATATAGGCCCCACTTGAAAATACTTGTTTTTGAAGAATTTTGGTTTGTGGCAAAGTCATCCAAAGAAGGTAAGGTATAAATTGAAATTTATGATATCCCAAGAGTTGATCTAGATGTTCATGAAAATTTTAGGTCAAGGTTATTTTGAAAAAGTACAAAGTGCTCCCTATTTGTGAAGATTGGTTTTGGGGTAGTTTGGAGTAACCTTTAGTAAAATTGACATTGCAGAGCTACATGGGGAGTTAGGACTCCATTAAAGTTTTTTTGTGAATATGGTTTAGATAAATTTCCAATGGTATGTAAAAATTTATTATTGGATAAGTTATGCAAAATTTATGAGTTGTTCTTTGAGAGTCAAGTTTGAAAGATGTTTGTTTTAGCAGGGTACCTAGTAGCTTGATGAGGTAAAGTGATGATTCTGAGTTTTTCATGATTTATGATAGTTGATGAGTGCTTAGGAATAATTTATAATTTTTTTCCATGATTTTTTTAGTGTGGAAGTGTGTTTTAGAATGATGGTGTATGAGTTTTTATTCCTAGAAGGGATAAACCATACTTTGCAGAGAGATGTGCTTTGTTGTACACCTTCTACGTGGAGTGGGAAGGAGTTAAAATATGTTATGGAAATTTGATTCATAGATATTTACAATTATTTATTACTTTTCTCATGGTGAGTTGATTTCATGGCTCTTTCAGGTCATTTTGGAAGAAGTTTACATGTTGATTTCGGGACAATTTTGGTCTTGTTGAAAGAATGAGTTGTTTGAGGAATGATATGAATGTTTTGATCCTTGAAATAAATTGGAGAGTGAATAAAGATTAATTTTGTTCCTAGTTAAATCATTTAGAGTTATTGAAAGTATTAGAATGGGTGAAAACTAGTTGAGTTTGCAAAACTGGTTTTTGGGTAGCTTGTTTTAGTGAAGGTTAAATTTGATGTAGTTTTAACATATGATTGTTTCATGAGATCTAACATGCATAGAAGTGTTCAAAAATTTATGGGATTTCCATTGAGTTGTCACATGTCACATGTGATTTCATTTTATTGGCATTGAGGCCCAAAGATAAAGATAGGGTGTTGGACACGACTGTTTTGCGAAGGAAATGAGGCAGTGGGCCCATTAAATGAAATAGTTTGATTTTCTAATGAAAATATGTGGCCATGTATGATGAATGTATGTTATATTACTAATTTTTGGTGAATTTTTAAGCTTGAAAAATTATGGTTTAGATGTGAGTAAATTTTTTCTCATTCTAATGATAGGGTTTTGAGGCTTGTTGGTGCATGATAAGTGGTTTTTGGCATGGCTGACCCATATGGGTCATATGTGACCATTGTAATGATTTAATTTGAATTTTATAAAGTTTTATGGGTCTAATTAAAGGTATAGGACTGAAATATCTTGGGTTATAAGGAAGAGAAGGCTATAAAAGTGAAGTTTGAGCTCATTTTGTGAGTTAGTCTTGCATGGGTGAAAAGTGTGACCTAGAGGAGAGTGTTTTGTAGGTATGAAGGTGATCATATTTATTTTAGGATGATAATTTTTTTAAAGCATGTATTCAAGGTTTTAGAGGAAATAAAAGTTGATAAAGAAGAAGAAAGAGTGAGTTGTGTGCATCTTGGGGGTTGTAGCCTCCTTGTGGAGTTGGTCCTAGTCATAGGTCTTTAATCTTGTTCTATCTTCTTTCTTCTCACCTTGTCTTGATTCTAATATCTTGCACACATGCTCTCAATCATTCCTCAATATTTCATAAATCTGATCAGCCCTAAAAATATTCCATCATACTGTAAATTCACTTACCTATGGTTCACACTCTTCCCCCATGCAAGACTAGCTCACAAAATGAGCTCAAACTTCACTTTTATAGCACTTTCTTCTCATTAACCCAAAGTCGGTAGGTCCCTCATGATTAATTTTACCCATATATATATATATATATACATAAAATTAAATTACATTCATTACAATAGTTACATATGAACCAAATAGGCCGACATAGCTAAAAACCTCATTACGTGTGCCAAAATGACTCAAATCCCTATGGGCACAATCTTAAAATTGCCCTTACATCAAAACCACGCTTAGTCATGACCCATAACCCATTAATAATGAGTAAAATAACATTTAGCATAAATATATGGTCACAATATAGTTCAACCAATCAAATTATTTCATTTAATGGGCCCAGTTCACTTTGCAAATCTCAAAACAATTGTTTCCTACACCCTTCAACACCTTGGAAACTTCATTTAATGAAAAAAACAATTAAAAATGATAAAAACATGCCACGTAATAACTTTAAGGAAATTCCATAACCTTTATATCACTTATAAGTAAGTTAGAAGCCATGAAACATCTATCTCTTCAAACCACAACTACTTTTGCCTTCACCGAGATAAACTCCGCCAATTTTTTTTTCCAAAGGTTAGCTCATAAAATAATTTTTACATACATTAAAGACATCCAAATTGATTAATTGATTCCAAATTCATCCCTCTTCATATTACAGGTGATAGGAATCATCACCTAATCCATCTCATGTCTCAAATAACATCAAACTTTCACAAGAACACATTCTGTCTTGAACTACCAAAAATATTACTTTCCAAAGAATGGCATGGAAACCATGAAAAATCACCTAATCATGAGGAAAATATCATATAAATGGAAACATATCTAGATCATATTTCCAACAAAACTTGAATCATATTCAAACTCCACCTATAGCTCAAGATATAGCCATTTTATCGAACCTTGCTATTTATGGCCTCAAAATTGCCCTTTGACCAATCAACATGAATGGAGCTCATTTGACCATGTAATTGCATCAAATGTCTTGAAAAATCTTTGGACATAAATAAAAACTCACATACATCACACAATGGAAATTTAGTTCATACCTCATTTAGCAACTTTCTCCTTAAACTGAAACTCTTCATAAACTTGCATTTTCAGGTGGGGCCCACATATGACCACATTCTCAAAAACATATTTCTAGAAATATGGAATATTCTGTTACAACATACAATCATAAATTTTGAAAAATGAACCAAAACAATGCTGATATACTCACTTTTTTTTGGAAGTGCTCCTAGCTAAGGTTTAGCTAGGGTTTCAAACCACTTTAGCTTAATGATCGTTCATAAAAAAGTGACGATCAAACCACCTCATTATTTTTAATTATAAATAAAATACCTAATAAGATACCCCAAATATCTCAAGTCCCCATGCAAATCATACAATTCACAACAAGCATCAGAAGGTCTAACTTTGCTTGAAAAATACACTATAACTTACCTAGTTTCACCAAAACTTGCATAACTTGAAAAATATTCATAATAATGACCTAAAACTTGACATGAAACACCATGAAAACATCCTATAACTTATAAAAATCACCACATATCCCAAATATTCCTCAAAATCTCCATCCAATCTCATTTACATGTGTTAAACTACATGTTTCTCACCTGTAGCTTCCCAAGGACCTCATACAAGCACAAAACTACTAAATTCAGAAATAAAATTCACCATACATGCCCTTTATACCATCATCATACTTTTAACATGCTTGGAAAATACTTATTTGATCCAAATCTCACATCTCCTTACCATTTTTCATGCTTTAGGGCAAGAAACAAGCCTGGAATGACCCGACTCAACCATGAACTGACCATGTTGACTCAATGTAGACCCATGTACACTCATAACACATCATATGGACCATGTATAACCTCATGAAACACTCCAAAAATCTTGGGAAGACTCAAACCATGATTAGGCATACTCAACCATGCACTAGGACATCCTATAATACTCGAAATCACTTAGACTTCATGCTTGACACACGAACAACGTCATATGGTGACACATAAAACATCATGACATAATTTTCCATCAATGGGGGTTGACATCAATGACAACACAACCACAAAATGGCCAAAAATCTCCCCCTTTTTCATTGATGGCAACCAACAAGACATAAACCTACATGACCTACTTGACACCACCTCCATGTTTTGATCTATCTCTCCCTCTTTTCCATCTAGAAAAAGGATACAATGACTACAAGACATGAAAATGAAACACTCAACTAGATACATTGTCAAAAATGTAAAACCAACTTACTTTCTCAATAAGCTCCCCTTGGGAATGACTTGTCTTCACTTTGACTCCCTTAGTAGCATAAAAAAACCTCTGGACCTGGAAAGGATCCCCCAATCGGTGTTACACATCATATTTTCTTTCATTCTTGTATTGGATCTCATTCTCTAGGTCTAAATCATGCTCAAGAACACAAATTTGTCTCCAAACCCATCATAACACATTTTAGGACCATTTTCCCTAATCATCATTTTAGTGCAAAAATAATGAGACTTTTTAATGTTCTACAAGCCCAAATTCATCATGACATATATTCTCTTTACTCCCCGGGAGTGTACCTTCTTCCTCTAACCGAGAATGTAAATGTTTTTAATTCTTACCTTGTTTACTTGATTTGGAGAGATGATAAACACTTAACCTTTGTCTTGAAGATTTTTCTCGTGTTCTTTGCCTCTTCTTCACTATTATCACATACATATAATCCCTTGTAATAATACATTGCCATAACAAACCCATACATGCTTTAGGAACCTAAATGTCCTAATGTAAGGTTAAAGATGGCTCCCTTGTCTAAGAAACTTCTATCGATTGTACACAATCCTATGCTGCTTATACTAATCGAAGAATTACTTTTAAGGTCTTGATTATACAATAATTTTGACTCTACAACTTTATACTATCAAATTCAGTGGTCAACAATTTCACTTACTTCTCTCACAATAGTGATGCAACCTAGAATTCTCAGATAACACCTAGTCGTGCTGGCACATCACTCAGCCTAGGCTGAGCGCTCACCCGAAGCGCGCAAAGGTACCAAGTCCCTCTTTAGGGTTGTTGTAGTAGAATGGTAGCATGATGAAGTAGTATAACAAACATATATTTAGAAACTAATCCATCTATACATCGTTACACCATACCAGATCTATAAGCACTTAAGTATAAATCATCATGATAACAATAGTATACAATGACAAACATATTAAACACTTTTGTTTGGCCAATATTCTTCATATATTCATCATACCAACAATACAAAAGCTTCATACAATACCAAACATGCATGCATGGATCTGTTACAATTATCCAGTCTCATGCACTCATGTATCTCTAACCCTTCAAAGCAGTATGTGTCTCTGTCTATATCTTACTAAGTAATTCATTACATATATATAGGGTGGGGGACTATCCCTTCACCACTTAACTCTACCAAAATAGGTCACATGCTAATAATAGCCACACGCCTTTTACAACTATAGCCATACATGCAAGTATGCTATCTATAGATCACTGATAGTTAACTATAGTGGTGGATCTATTCTTAGCTTATGTCCATGCAAGAGTGATTTGAAATTATCTTTGAAAATATCCACAAAGAGTGGCGCGCAAGTCTCAGCATTGCTTTGTGTGCTCCACACGCCAACCTCTAAAAATAGCCCTGATCTCCAAAATCAGCTAAGTCCCAAAAGTCTGACTCTACACCTCCACGCGCGACGCCTTCCTATACCTTCGTGCCTTTGCTCCTGTGCTGTTCTCCCATGTGGACTCTGTGTGTGAGTTCTACTAAGTGTTTTCTCTAATCAACATTACCCCACACTAATCTCATTGTCACCCCAAAAATGGTGATGTCCAAAACTTACACAAAGAATGGATAAATAAAGAATGGTTGAATAAAGAATTTTGAATAAGGTATACACAACAAAAACTGTTCAGGCCTCAGGATCCTCTCGTTTCATTCTGAAGTAGTAACTCTAGATATTCCTCTTTTATATCTACTTCCAAGTTCTCCCACTCTGTCAACGTCGTTCCTGCCTTCTCTGGCATGTCTATAATGATAGACTCCAGCTCATCCATAGTTAGCTTTCCCTGCTCATTCTGTATCACAAGCATTACGCTTGACATAGAGGTTTACACCCCTTCCAATATATCCATATTTTGAGCAATGAGATTTCCAAGCTCATCTAACCTTTCCTTATGCGGTGCTTGTGCCACAACTAGTGTCTCATGCTTCTACTTCACTAGGATTAATCGTTCAGCATGCGCCTAGGGTTGCATCCTTCATAGCCTTTTGCACTTCATTATCTTCCTCCAATGTTTTTACCATGATTAGCGCATCTGGAGCTGTGCATATCATTAGTGCATGATCGGATTTCTTCAGCTCATCATGGATGGCTTACAGTAGGCCTTCATAAGTAGCAATCTTCCTTGCTACTGCAGCCTATGCTTTCTCTGCCTCTTTGCTAGGTCCTTGGGTTGTTTTGGTATACACACCTTTTCATCCTCCAATACTAATTTTATCATTGTCTTTACGTAGTGCATCGCAAAAGGAAATTCTTTTGGTACTTGGGATTCTAAATGTGGGCGTACCTTTAGGACATCATCTCCAATTTCCTCTACCATACTAACAAAAGTGTCATATTTCCTTTTTCTCAGATCCCTCTCCTATACTAAACATGCTATTTCCACATTCTTCGCCTTCAGCTCCTCTGTAAGCGCTTTAATTGTAGCAGATTTGTCAATGTTCCTTCTAGCTACCTCAATAGATACTTTTACCAATGCATTTCTTACCTACTCATCCATCATAATAGTTGGTTTAATTGTCATGTGCCGGATTCTAGTGTCTTTTTCAATCACCTAGATGCACATGATTCTTCACAGACATCAAAATCTGGTTCATCCATATGTGTATGCATCGACCATGAAAGTTGTTTTCATGTTCACAACGTCACCTTGTTCTCATCCATAAGTGCCCATCCGAATAAATATTTTTGTGCGATGGTGCTCTAGAACCGAGCATGAAAAATCTTCTCCTAGTCCTCTACATAACCCATAGTTTGCACCCTTACGTCCTTGTTTGTCTCGATGGGACCTTGGCCCTTTTGGAATGGCTACATCAAGGTTAGGAATACTAGATGTATCCTCACCCTTGTCTTGTGTGGCCTCTGACTATTCCCCTTCTCCTCCTTCCATTTTCTCCTCCTCCTCATGTTGAGGCTCCTCTTCTGCTGGAGATGAGGGCACCTTCTCCTCAAATTCTTCTGCTTCCTCACCTAGCCTGAGTTTTCTTCTTTTCTTCTCCTCTAGCTCCTTTACTTGTTGGGTTTCTCCTTACACCCTTGTGTGCTTGAATACCTTCTTAAATATTTGGTCACCCTGCTCTTCCCCAGTAACTCCTTCTCCCTATGAAGTCATCGCATGCTCCTCTCCTTTTGGCTAGATGGCTGCTTCCTCCTCTGCACCAAGCCGCCGCTATCCTCCTGCTCTTCATCCTCTTCCTCATCATCTTGCTTGGGTTTAGAGGGCCTAGGTGCCAGGATGTTCTCCATGGTATGCTTCCCCTTCGGTGGCCCTGGAAGTGTGAACTCATTTTCCACATACTTGTTATTTTCCATTTTCAGCTTAAGTTGAAGGTATATCAGTGTGGCCCTGATATCTCGTAATGGCAAGTGTCTCTAGTTTAATGCTCAAAATCTCTGAGATAATACTCTCGTTGTATGCATTCTTCCCTGGATATCCATATGTTTTTTGCAAGGTGTGGTATTCATAGTCCACCTTGTCTACATTAAATACTAACCTTCATGTGTCGGTGAACCAATGAACTAAAGCTTGGAAATATCGTGCGGAAAACGTGTAAGGCAGTTTGTACCAGGGGCTCCATGGCCCATATATCATTGGAAAGTGTGAAATAAAAAAGTGTTGGTAGACTACAAACTGTGCCTGCTTCCCTAGAACTGAAGGCAACTCCTTAGGTATACGCCATTCCTCTTCAAACGCCGCACAGAGCTTGTCATACCACATCTCCGCTCACTCCTTAACCTCGTCTTTCATAGATCCCTCGAAAGATACTTGCTGAATCATTCAGGTTGAGACTTGTGATTCATGGGGTATTCCCATATATTCTCTTCTGGGCCATCTGGTACCCCAATCTCCATGAATCCCAAACTTAGCAAAACACAGCCAAAACTTATCTTGTTTCCTATGTGTGCTTCCTCTACTATTTTCTCTACAATGAAGCCGGCAATGTTGTAAGTGACTCCTTCTGACATGCGCTTTGCCACATGCAGCCACATAGAGTTAACTTGTGACCAACGATCTTGGTCATTCAACTTTGTAATCAGTGTGCACTACTGCTCGTATTTCTCGGAAAATTTTGTATGCTTTGTGTCTCCAAAATGGCACTCTTGTCAGCTAGGTCAATCTTAATATCCTCACCTATTTCCTTTAATCCAGTTACTTGTGGTAATAAGAATGGGTGTCAATCTTACCCTCCATCCTGCAAAATAGAAAAAGTCCTCATGGACTCAGCTCATCAGCCATCTATACAATGGTGCATATTTCCCAAAGTATGGGAGCTCATACAGCTGGTAGACACCAATCCTCTTCAGTAGCCTTTCCCCAGTGTCATCATATATTGGCATGCCATCCTCAGTTTGTCTGTTCATTCGGGAGGTGAGCAAGTCATCTAATTTCTTCTGGTTATCCTTGGTCCGGTGGTTATACTTGCTTATCTTTCTCTATCGTATGTGGGTATCCCATTCTGGCCCATAATTACGTCCTCAGGGTACTGCATCTCTAAAAAATTACTTTCTGGGGCCATCTCTTCCTCTTCTTCTACTTCCACCACCTTCTTTTCATTTATTGGTGTTGTTTTCTTCTTTGGATCCATTCTTCTCTTTGGGTTTTGTTTTCTAGACCTTTTGCTGCAAGTTTTTATTAGTTTCCTTCAAACCCTAACTCGATTCAACCATGCCCTAATTTACAATCATGAAATCACGTGCCCTAGCTTTGTTCTATCACTCTACTTCATTCAAACCCTTCTCCTACGGGGATACAAGCCTTTCCAATACACAAATCTATCTTTCACGCCTGGTTCGCTTGCTTCGCACCTTGAATCACTTTACTTGGCTCTTTGCATGTAGCTCTTTGTCAAATTCTCATAGTCGTAAGGGTAAAAATGAAATCACATCCTGTCCTTATATAGATTTCCACTTTTTACTGCATTAATTACTCCTCCACCTACCAAATTCTCCTCATTTATTACCCATTTTTGTCATTTCCATGTGGTACATCTTCACACCAAAAGCTATAACCTTCTAGCGCGCCTTTTTACCCTTTGTCATAGAATTCTCTTTAGCACACTCTAGTGCCCGAGTACCTCATCACTACACCATCTCTTGGTAGTTACCATGGCCGCCGCTTACCTTGTGTTATACTTTCCCTCATTCATCTCCATCCTTGGTTATCTTTGAGAAGCAATATTTTGTCAATCACCCTTAGCAACCTTCTTTCTCAACACCCGTAACATATACCTGAGAGTCACCAACAATCCACCCCACACTAAAATTATGTGTAGTCCTTTGTGCATCAACATGCTTCATATTTGTAGTTAGCTTCATGCGTGCAAGTGTGCTTATTACACACAAACAAGAACTAAATTGACAAAGCATAGTGACGATGAAAGAAACACATTAAGGGAATGCAGAAAGGGAAACCTAATCTATCTAGAAATACTACCTTATTACAAACACCAAGAAGACTTATTTATAGTAGGGCTTCAACCTACTCCCGTTAAAATAACCGGGCAACCTCGTGCCATCAATTGCTTCTAACTGGCAAGCACCTGACTCAAGTATATGAGTTATAATATACGGCCCCAACCAATGCACCTTGAGCTTCCCTGGATGGTACAAAAACTTGGAGTCATATAGAAGTACCATTTGTCCAACCACAAGTTTCTTATCCCTGATATGTCTATCATGCCATGCCTTTTGGCATGCTTTCTCTTGTTTCTGACTCCAGCGTGCTATGGCTCGGTGCTCATCTAGTTGAACCATCTTCTCAATCCATTCTTCCAAGGCTTGCTCATCAGCTAGACCTCTAACACGTGCAATGCACAAAGAAGGTAACATAAATTCTATAGGAATAATAGCTTCCGTGCTAAACACCAATTAAAAGGTGTGGCTTTGTTCAATCTCTTGTATGTTGTTCTATAAGCCCAAAGAACAACATATACTTTATCATCCCAATCTTTCCTTCCAACATCACAAATCTTGGTCAATGTGTGGCTCAAAATCTTGTTAAAAGCCTCAGCAGTTCCATTTGCTTGAGGGTGATAGGGTGTAGTCTTATGGTGGGCAACCATAAACTCATCTAATAGAATTCTTATTGTCTCATTCAAAAAATGTGTGCCCCTATCACTTGTTAAACTTAAAGGACAACCATACCTTGTAAGAACATTCTCCCATAAGAACCTTACTATTGTAGCTATGGTACAGTCCTTTATAGGTCTTGCTGCCCATCTGGTAAGATAATCAGATATATTAATGATATAGCGCGATCCAGTCCTACGCGTGGCTGGTGAAATAGGCCCAAAAATTCAATCACCCATTTCTCAAAGGTTTCGGCACTTGTAATTGGTCATAAAGGCATCTCATCCCTTTGTCTGGTCAACCTAGATGTTGACAATGGTCACATGCCTTACAATACTCTTTATAATCCTTGTACAATGTTTCCCACCACAAACCAGCAAGTAGGATCTTGCGTGTTGTGGTATCACCTGCATAGTGGCCACCTGCAATACCACCATGTGCTTCTTCCATTATATCCTTTCGTTCATGCTCCAATACACAATGGCGTAACACCTCATCTCTACCTAATTTGTACAAATCACCACTGATTAACATGAATGGTGCCACGCGTATAGCAAGTTGCTTCTTCTCTAAATCTTTCATGCCTTCTGGTGCCATACCAGTCCTTAGAAAGACAACAATGTCCTCTAATTCTAATGGCACACGTTGTAACCTATACAACTGTGCATCAGGCATGGTCTCTTCTATTGTTTGTGCCTCTTCTCCTGATTGAATTCTAGACAAGTGATCCAGTCCTAGAATTACTTTTTCCTAGTTTTACCACAATTGTAAAG
The DNA here is from genome assembly GCA_018340775.1 of Taxus wallichiana var. yunnanensis. Taxonomy (NCBI): domain Eukaryota; kingdom Viridiplantae; phylum Streptophyta; class Pinopsida; order Cupressales; family Taxaceae; genus Taxus; species Taxus wallichiana. Next base: position 793,818,356 of record CM031242.1, read on the forward strand.
TCAAACTCTTGAAATAAGAGTATCCATTGGCATATGCGCCCCTGTAAAATGGGCTTGTTCACCAAATACTTCAATGCCATGTGATTTGTATAAAACACAAATGGTGTGGCCAACAAATACTGATGAAATTTTTGCAAGGCATATATCATGGACAAAGCTTCGCACTCTGTAGTGGTATAATTCTGTTCTACAGGGGTCAACTTCCTACTAGCAAAACAAATGGGATGATCTACTATACCTTCGCTAGGTTGAGCTAAAACAACACCAATGGTCGTGCTAGAGGCATCCACATGAACATGAAAAGGTTTATCCCATGAAGGAAAGCACAAGATAGGTGTGGTAGTAAGCCTCTCCTTCAATATCTCAAATGTGCGCTGTTGTGCTTCCCTCTAATAGAATGTACCTTTTCCCTTGAGTAAGTCTTCCAAGGGTGCAACAAATTTTGCATACCCTTTTATAAACTTCCTATAATACCCTGTATGACCCAAAAATTGCACACCTCTCTCTGACTGGAGGGCACTTTCAAGCCTAAAATGACCGCAACTTTAGCTGGATCGACCAACAACCCTTCCTTACGAGATAATGTGTCCTAAAAGTATGCCAAAGGGAGTAGCAAAGATGCACTTCTTGATATTCAATGAGATACTCAACTATCTACATCTTTCAAACATTAAGCGCAAATTGTCACAATGATCCTTAATTAGCCCATAAATGGTCCAATCATCAAGATAGACCTGTAAGAAGTTGTGAATAAAATCCTTGAATGCTTGTACCACTATCCTTGAAAATACAACAGGTGCATTCTTCAATCCAAAGGGCATCACAGTATAGGCAAAGCTTCCCCATTCAGTAGTGAAGGTGGTCTTCTCTTGATCTTCTCGGGGCAATCCTAACCTGATGATACCCTAAGAACCCATCTGTAAATGAATATATCTTGCACCCAGCCACTCCTTCTAATATTTCCTCTATGAATGGCGTAGGAAAGGGATCTGTAACACATGTTGCATTCAACTCTCTATAATCAACAAAAATTTGAATCCTACCATCCTTTTTGATGCTTATCACCATAGGACTGACCCATTCTATTCATCCAATGGTCGAATGATCCCAGATTTCAACATCTTGTCAATTTTCTCCTTTACTTTCTCATGTAAATTGGGATTCATTCGATAAGGTCGCTTCCTAACAGGGCACGTACCTTCCTTGAGCTTTATCTTCATTTCTCCAAGTGATTTATGCACACCTTTAAGTTCATCGTATCCTCTTGGGAATAAGTCCTAATAGTCTCTAAGTAACTCTATGATCTTTTCTACTTGATTCGACCAAGGTAATCCTAATTATCACCTCCTTAGGTTCAACTTTTGTGCCTATATTTACCTTTGTTGTCTTCATAGGTTCATGATATGTGCGCGCATCTACATCCGCACTGGCTAACACTTCACATGCTCCATGTGAATGATCCACTTCCAAGTGCTCAACTTCCTCATCATCAATCATGTAAAATAAATTCCCCTTGTCTTTTTCTAGAGAAGTGAGCTCAAGTAGTATGATATCATCTTTTTCATCCTCAAAACGTGCCCCTGTCTCTGTCTCACCAAATAATTCCTGAATAAGTTCTTCCACTTTCCCACTGTCTCCCATGGTTAAGCACTTGATAAAGCTTAAAGCTTTGTTCACTGGTGGTGTAGATGAAAAGAAGTCAAAAGTTTGGATCATCCCTATAGTCAAATTTTGCCAATTGCCAGTGTCGCGATGTAATTCAGCATATACATACCAAGCATGCACACAACCTTATAGAGTAGAATAAAACCGATGCACCCAAAGTGAGGGTGGTAATGCTTCCTATCCTACTATCCCGAGTCTCTCACACTGTTGGATATGATGTTGAGTAGGTTGATCACCATGATAAGGGCAAATTTTTGTAGGTGCATTACTTCTTGAAAACCTGGTTGATAAGGCGGTCCCAATCTTTCCCCATTCTAAGAGATTATCCCTGTGGACCACCCACTAGCGCGCTATTGTCCCACCCAAAGTATATGACAACATATCTCATCTTTTAAGCTGGTTAGCCTAGTTTGCTTCCATGGCCTGTAAGAATCTAGCCAAATCTTCGGATCTAGTATAGCGGGGTACTAAGCGACCTATACACTAGATAGAGTGAAAACCCTTTTTGCAAGCAACCGCATGCTTAACTTCACACCCCACCAGTTCATAAGTGCCATGAGCCCAATTATCACAAGCAATATTGGTAGTATTGCTGATTGACTAAGAATATTCCCAATGAAGGATTCCTTCCTTAGATGGCTCATTGACCTCTGGGTCCCAAATAGCGCGTATATAGATTTTGTTCAAGTCCTCTTTGCTTAAAGGTTCCACATATGGTATGGATTTCCCATCTGTCAACAGTATTATGACCCTTTCCTCCTTGTTCTTGAAGCTGATATACCCCTTGTTAAACCTCAAATCTATTGAATTTGGTATAGAATTACACGAGATGTAATCCAATATTATATTTTCATATCTTTCATGCTAATACAATGGCTATTATATAGACAAAGGGAATGTTGTTGAACAACTTCCTATAAAATAGGAAGTATACCACAATAACCTTCCGTACTAATGTATCGTTATACATTTGTTATAACAATATAAACATACTAACCAATTATAATAAACCATGTGAATACTAATTCCTAACATTCCCCCTTAGTGTTTACATGGTAGAAAAAATCCACACATTCAACTGCGGTATGCTCACCCCCGTGGCATGTCCAACTCGACTGACTCACGACCTTGATCCAAAAGAAAGGCTCTCTCCTTCCATGGTTTTAAACAGGCTTACCACAAACCTTGACGTGACAGGAACTTCATCAACTATCCACCTCGTGTGGTTTTCTGGATCCTCCCACAAACCCTTTCAAGATCCATGGCTGACTACTCAGGTGCTACTATTCACCACTATGCTTATACATCAGGGAATTATGTAGGAAACACAACATGCATATCTCAAAACTGCACAATAGAAGAAATACTGAAAATATTTCACATTACTTCCTATAAGAATCGTAATGTTCTTAATTGTAGTCTCTGTCATTGATCACTGCCACTCAATCTCGAAATAACATAGAAAAGCATTAGAAGCTTTCCTTGACTAAGTCATTTTGGGTGTAGAATGGGAATGGAACATTGGTATGTATTCCCCCCCACAATGTGAAATTCCACTCAAATAGATACTGAGAAGCAAAATGCATCGAAGAACATACTCCTGAATGGATCTTGCTAGTTAGGTCTTGCTGCACATGGTCACTAATGCTAGTGAACGTATTCTTCTAGCTGACCATCTTCCAAAGAAGTACGGTAGTCAGAGGACCAAGTCAGTCAGAGGATCACTGACAGTCATCTGCACTCAAACACAACTCTCTTTCCAACATCCATTAAATACCACACAAAACAAGAACTCTGTAAACTGAAGCACACTAAGAAAATGGAAACCACACTGAAAATCAAATACTCACACCATACATATGCCACCACGGCTTCTATACGGCCCCCGTCGTTGGTGGTCGACGAGAGGTCATTGAATGACCTCATGAAGTATGTGCCTCCATCCTCCGGTTTCATGCTTTGCTAGATCAACTGGATTTGGATATGAAGCTCTATTTCCACATTGAGATTATTCTTTTCTTCCTTCCCCAATGTGAAATACTTTATTTCTAGAGACGGGTAACACCGAAAATGCGTCCGTGAGGCAATTTTTTTTTTTCCAATATTTTTGTCATTAACTCTTGACACCACCTAAAATCACCTATTTGACATGACTTTGACAAAACAACAAGGACTACATAACAAAAGATGATTTTATGACATTTGACACTATTGGATGATATAAGGACTAGAATAGAAATTTAAAAAATGAGATAAATTTTTAAATGAAAAAATGACTTTGGTAATGACAATACCAAAAAAAAATGTTTCAACTCTTTTTAACAATTTGAATTTTGACATATTTTTAAATACAACTTAGTGTATGGAGGGCTTGAACATCTAAATTGACAAAACAATTACAATGAGACCAAAGTATTATTTAGGACAATTCTAAAAACTTAACACTATAGATAAAAATAATATTAAAAATCCAATCGACTCAAAATGAAACAAAATTAAGAATCTTTAAATGACTACACACTATGCACACACGGGTTTAACACCTATTGAAGGGTGGAAGCACAGAAAAATGTTGAGAGAGCTACTGGCATGCAGTCCTTTTCTCCGTCCACCCCGGGCCTTGAAATTCAAGGGGCTTTGGTTTTGAGGCGGTTGTTCGCAAACTCGTGGCGTGAGATTATGGAATCCAATGGAAGGATCTTAAGATGTGCACGATGCACCAATCCACAATCAATACAAAATATAATCTGAGCATGGAAAAAATGATTTACAAGAGAGGCATTTGACTCTTCCAAGTGTGTGAATCTCCAATGATACAGGCACACAAATCTGAGTACAAGATTGTGTATTTTAGATAACTCAAACCTGCTCTCTCAGAAATAAGAATACGTGGATCATTTAAATCAGGCATACACACGTGAGCTTACCTAACATAAATTTTAATTCATTTGTGAAGGAGAAATTATTGGGCACATAAATCATTCCATGCCTTTGTTGAATGTATATGTAATTTTCTAGCCGATCAAAACAAGTAAATCCAAAAAATCATCTCAAAGGCGAGATCAAAAGCATCGATCCAATGATGCACAAGAAAACTATTTTTCTGTTGACGTCTCTCTTCACGGAATTCTTAACTAGTAAAGCCGCACACTTCCACAAAAACTAATAACAAATAATCAATCCTTTATATCGAAGCTTTCATGAATTAGGGTAGTAAGAAAATAAAGCGGTCCCCTATTTCTCTCTAATTCTCCATCGAGGTATGATAGAGGTCGCTACGATACCAAATATTGAATTTGGTACATGCCTGATAGATGTGACCAATATTATATTTTCTATATCTTTCATGCTAATACAATGGCTATTATATAGCCAGGAATGTTGTTGAACAACTTCCTATAAAATAGGAAGTATACAAAACAATAACCTTCCCGTACTAATATATTGTTATACATTTGTTATAACAATATAAACATACTAACCAATTATAATAAACCATGTGAATACTAATTCCTAACAAAATCAGCATTGTTTGCATAACACCAAGGGTGCCCAAGCAAAGCTCAAGCTATCTCGCTCATGCAAGCGCTAACACTTCAAAGTATCTTATGAACTTGGCCCCTTGTATAGTGATAGATGCATCCTTCAAAACTCCTATGGGAGTAGCTTTTATTCTTTTCCATGAACAATACATTAGATGATGGCTGCAATGGGGGTCTCCCCATTTGTACCCATGCATCCAATGTAAGTAGATTCACTTCTGCACCTGTGTCAATGAAAATATTTCTCAACAACCACCCATCCACAACAACATTCAAAGTGATCTCCTTATCGTAGTCAACGCTATCGAGGGGAAGATTTGCATGAAGTATTTTCTTCTAGACTCGCTCATGGAGTATTCCCCTTCAACCAATTTCCTAATAAAGGAATAATATTCTCTTGGCGCAATGTTCTACATACCTCTCTGATGTCGTCAATATTAGACGGGGCCTTTTCTGTATCCTTATGCTCCAATTTCTGAGACTTCTCTTTCAAACCCTGTATTTCACCTTGAAGGCTTCTAAGGACCTCCATAGTTTCTTGATAGACTTCTTTCTGATGAGCTAGATCTAGATACCTAGCATGCAAAACCTCCTCCCTAGTGATTGTCGGGCTTCGCCTGTTGCAAAACCTCTCTTGCACGTGCCCACCTTAGCTCATGTGGTTATCTTAACTATTCTGTCTCGGGTTCCGGTGTTAACTTATGCATCCACTAATTCTCTACTTTGTGTCTTTGGATTCTAACCATTCCTATGCCTTTGTTGTCTTGTTTTGAAGCTTCGAGATGCTCATACAATTTTAGACACTCTTCATAACTATGCCCCTTTCCACAAAATGAATAGGAAATATTCTGCGGGCATTCGTGCCTATAATGGTCAGGTGAGCCACATGTATAGCAAGTTCCTCAAGGGAATTCACTCCTTCCTCCACCTCAGCCTCGTCCTCTATATCTACCTTGATATCCTCTTCCTCTTTCACGAACCCATTCAAACCTTCCATCATTCTTGTCATAGCTCATTTGATTATAATCCTTATCCTGATGCTCATTCTTTCCTTTAGAACTATCATCCACACTCACCTGTCACACCCCAATATCAATGGCATCATGGATCTAGCCAATCAGTCTACAATCTTTGGTATCATGGGTTGTGGACCTAAAAATTTTACAAAAGGAGGATACATTCTTCCTGATCGTGCGTTGTAGTAGGGGCAATGACTAGCATCATGATTCAAATGGAAAATCTCACAGTCTAATAGCAGCGAACATACAATTCTACGAGGAAACTATCCTTGGTGTGGCCTTCTACTTCACAATCTATACACCAGATTCCTGAGTGCATTTCATGAGCTAAGTTTTCCGATAATTTCTCTAACTATTTTTCCATAGCTACTATCTGAGCCTCCAAGAATGGACTAACTCTAGTGTCAATACTCCCAACTACTTCAACGTGTAAAGCTACTTCCAATGCTTCACATGGGTCGGTATAAGTTTTATGTGACAGTGCTCTTCAAATGGGGTAATCAACCCCCGACAAACCATTGTGCATTCGACTTGCATGAATGTCATAGGAGAGTTTGGATAGAAGTGTTTTAAAATGGGCATCATACTCACGTACACTTTTAGTAGTGCCTTGCTTTATATCCTTGAGTGCGCTTATACTCTTCTGCTCAAACTCTGGGATATGGAACTCTTTCAAGAAAGCATCTTTCAATGCTGCATAGTCAATACAAGTTTTATTGGGATCAAACTTCCTATACCAGTTGTGTGCGCATGCCTATAATGTAGTAGCAAATTGACTTTCCTTGCACTCAAAGTCATGATACCTTTCACGTGCCACAATATTTCACACATATGAACATGTTTAGTAGCATCCTCGATACCTCTGTACTATGGGAGATGAAGGGACATCTCCATATAAATGTTTTGGGGTTGCTGTACGGGCCTTGACCACCCGACCCAGAACCTCCTTGGTTTCCTCTTCCTCCAAAACCACCGAACCACCGTAACTATAATCGTCCATACCACTGATCCTCCTCTAAGATTTGGAATAGGGCCCGTGGATGCACTCCCCTATTTCCCAACAGTGGTACTATACTGGACCCCTACAGTCTGTGAAGTAGTCCTAGTTCCAGAGGTGAATCCCACACTCGGTGCTCATATTCTGTACAGATGATGAGCCTAAAAACATACCCCAAAGAATAATGAAGCTATCTATGCTGCCATTGATGTACTTGTTGTCTGACTTATTTTTGCTCTTTCACTTCCTAAATGAAAACTTTGCTTACCTGTTGTACTAGATACTAGAAAACCAAGTGCAAGGGCTAGGTTAGCAGGTTGGATTAGATGCGCGCCCCATGGCCCAGTCATATCTACTAGTGCACTTCCATGTGAGGCCAAAGAGGGTTCTCTATCATGCTTTCCTAGATGGGGGAGTTCCTGATGCTCTTGCTCTTCGTCATCCTCATGAGCTGTAAATCCTTCACGAGCCATCTCCTTCCACAATGCCATCCGTTCCAAAACTTCTTGCTTCCTCCATATTTCCCTCTCACATGCCTCATCATACTTCAGCCACCTCTCTTCCCTCTATCATGCTACTGCTAGGTCTACCATCTTTCACCAATCCTATTCCTACCCCTACGTGGATATTTTTAGCTTTCCATGGGTTTATCTTCTAAGTTTAACGTTACCATCAGTATTTTGATTGCCAGCGAATACCTTACAAATACGTCCCTCTAGGATACCATAGGAACTGGAACTCTGCTACCTCTGGGAATGAATAAGTCAAAGTGAATACTCCAGAATATAGCTATTTAGAACACCGCAAAACCAGGTATCTACCATGTGAGTCTAGATCAGGTTAGCATCATATAGTGTTTGAAATTCCTCTTGTGTCCAAACAAGTGTGTGATACCTCCAATTCCACTTAGATGCATATGTAGTCAACCACTCATATAATTCTACTAGAAAGATAACAAAGAAGCTCTCGTATAAACTATCATACAGATTCTACTCTACCCAAGTGCGTGCGCTAAATCTAGATCTAGTGTCAAACCTTTGTGCGTATTCTTCCTCTAGATCATGAATCCACTCTTCAACGCTCGCCAAAGTTAGTTGGTATGTCTTCATCATGAACCATTAAAACAATTGAAAAAGAGGTCCCGACAATGGAACCAATGATGCAGCCTAGAATTCTTAGATAACACCTAGTCACACTAGCACATCACTCAGCCTAGGCTAAGCACTCACTTGAAGTGTGCAAAGGTACCAGGTCCCTCTTTAGGGTTGTTGTAGCATAATGGTAGCATGATGAAGTAGTATAACAAACATATATTTAGAAACTAATCCATCTATACATCATTACACCATACCAGATCTATAAGAACTTAAGTATAAATCATCATGATAATAATAGTATACAATGACAAAACATATCAGACACTTTGTTGTTTGGCTAATATTCTTCATATATTCATCATACCAATAGTACAAAAGCTTCATACAATACCAAACATGCACATGGATCTGTTATAATTATCCAGTCTCATGCACTCATGTATCTCTAACCCTTCAAAGCAGTATGTGTCTCTGTCTATATCTTACTAAGTAATTCATTACATATATATAGGGTGGGGACTAGCCCTTCACCGCTTAACTCTACCAAAATAGGTCACATGCTAATAATAGCCACGTGCCTTTTACAACTATAGCCATACATGCAAGTATGCTATCTATAGATCGTTGATAGTTAACTATAGTGGTGGATCTATTCTTAGCTTATGTCCATGCAAGAGTGATTTGACATGCTCTTTGAAATCTCCACAAAGAGTGGCACACAAGTCTTGGCATCACTTTGTGTGCTCCACATGCCAACCTCTAAAAATAGCCCTGATCTCCAAAATCAGCTAAGTCCCGAAAGTCTGACTCTACACCTCCACGCGCGATGCCTTCCTATACCTTCATGCCTTTGCTCCTGTGTTGTTCTCCCACATGGACTCTGTGTGTGAGTTCTACTAAGTGTTTTCTTTGATCAACAAATAGACTCTTACACCTTGTAGTCATCTTCCTTAGACATCAAAAATGATTTCCAAGAATGAATTTGCCCGAGTTTTCCATGTGAGACCTAGACTTGTCTTCAAACCCCGAACATTATAGTTAATCTCTTGACACAAACCTTTTTCACCTATATTTTGTCTTTCACATTCAACCTAAAGCGTAGAATTCTTCGAGATCACAATGATGCATTGAATCCATCGTAGACCTAACCTTGTCAATATTGCACTCCAAAACCCTAACTATTGCAGAATGTTACTTTTGTCTTTATTTGACACACTCTTGAATTTGAGCCTTCAAAACATTCTCAAATCATCTACATAACTGGTTACTCTTCTAAAACCCTCTTTCATGATACACATGAATTGAAGACATGGTTTTTCTCAACTTTCTTGAAGTACGCTCAAGATTGCTTTGTCAATCTCTCTCACTACCTTGGCACATTTTTTGAACAATTTTGACCTTGTCCAAAATTCTTAGGTCATTAGTTGACATAGTGCAACATCAGGTGCCTCCCTTAGACCTTATGTTCTTCAAAGACTTATAAATTATCTCACTGTACCTTTACTTCATTCTTTCACGCCATGAGAGAGCTTAAAAACTCTTGTGCATAGGATACATCTTCACGAACTTAGGAGAGATCATGATGGACCTAGTTTTGATTGAATTTTCTCTTTCCTATTCAGATTAGTGAACTAGATACTAAATAAAATCAAACAACTCCAAAATGCAAGGGTTTAAGGTACCTTGGAAGAAAATAGTGATGAAAGGACAAGCACAAAGTAGATTTCTTCACCGCAACTCGATGAACCTGCGAAACAAAGGTAACTAAGAGGAAAATGGATTAGATAGTAGATGAGGGGGCTTCCTAATGAAGTCGATTCAAGAAGTGTTAACTTCCTTAGTGGATGTCAACCTCCGTGTTTGATAAAATAAGATAAAATAAATGATAATAAATAGGATAATATATAGAATCTAAGGCACACAAAAACTAAAAATGCCAAATGTAAGGCACATACAAATATGATCTAGATTGACATAAAATAAATTATACTTAGATGGGTCGATGACAACCCGGACTATAGAGGGTAGGTTAATGACAATCGAGTGGATGGATTTAGACAACACGATGAAAATGTAGGTTTAGAAGGATCTGAATGTAAATTAGATGATAACAAAGGTCTAAAAACACAGATGGAACCTACAGAAGAAAGTATTGAGATAGGGAAACAAAAAGGATGCAAGAAAATAAAGATTTAGATGGAAATAGGGCTTAGGTTGATGGTGACTGGAAGAGTTGGCAATGATGGCGGAGATAGGAAGAACAAATTTGAACTAACAAAGAAGTAGAGTGGAAATAATGAGAACAAGAAACAATGAAAAATAGAGAAACACACTGATGAGGACATGGAAGATGGAAAAGGTGAAAAAACAAGGATGGGTCAACGAGACTTTACGTGAGAAGAGCGGCGACATGGGAAGTGTTGAACAAGGGTGAGGGTGGATGGGTTAGATGGGTAACTTTGAAACAAAATGACCGAAAAATTAGAGAAGATGAAGATGAAGCTTTGATAACAATAATGATGTCATAAACCAATGCAAGATCAAATATAAATTCTCCAAATTCTCCACAAGTGATGAAAATGAACTCCAAAAGACTCCAAGAAGACTATAGTAACTACAAGAAAAATCATGCTCAAAGATAGGATTGCAAAAATGTAAGAAAACTCTTCTTATGTATGCCTTTTTAGGAGGAGAGGTAAATGTTTCCTTATAGGGTCAACAACGACTGGGTGGGTTTCCTTAACTTGTGGGGAACCATCCATTTGGGTGGTAGAAAGATGATTTATTTGAGAGATGGGGCTTTTATGGATTGGGATGAGTGTTTTAAAGCATATAGGTGGGTTAGGGTTTCCTAAGGAAGTGATATGGGTAGGTGGGAGATAAATATGGATTAAATAAAAGCTAGAAAAAGCATAGGGATATGGAACTAGGTAGTTAGGGATGATAAACAACCTAGGGAGGAGAAATGAAAGCTAATTAGAGGTAATTAGCTAATGAGATGAGGATTAGAAAATGATTAAATGAAGATTAATTAAAAATTAAATTTGATAGGTTAATAGATAGGAAAGGTGAGAATTAAAATATGAATTAGGATTAAAATAAAGGGGGTCTAGATAGGACCATGGTGAAAGAAGAGGACGTGGGCAACAAGGGTATCGATACCAAATTTTTGTTTCTACATTTGCCCCTTTTTGTCGAGTGGTTTGCGCTATAAATCCATGAGACAAAAATGATAAACGATAACGAGTAAGATGAAGGATGATGAAGGATTTATGATGGGATCCCCCTTAAACATGGGATCGATAATGCATAGGGGAATCAATTACAAGTTTGAAAGAGGTAGATGAAGAAGGGCTGGTAGGAGAAGAAATATGGGGAAAATGAGAAGGAGAGGAAAGATACCCCAAGCAAGAAGGATTCAAATTAACAATAAACACTATGGTAGTGAATTTGATATCACTTTAGTAGGGAACAAAGGATGGTCTGCAATGGAGACAATGGAAATGTCCTATGGACCAATGAGTGGTGAAAATCACTGCGAAATGGAGGGAATCCAATGGGAAACCACTCAAATGGATGTAATCCATGGGCACCAATGGGTGATAGGAACACATCAAAATTATGTGCAACTTAATGCGAAATAATGCAAAATCCTTCAAACATGAGGAATCGAATAATAAATCATACATCCAAAGAGAACGAGGATGGAAATAATGGTGTCCTAGAAAAGGACATGATAATGGATGAAAAGGAAAAAATATAAAAAAGTGATGATATAAAATTCCCTAAGGGGAAATAAATATCGCCACAAAGGTGGAATTTCAGACAAGATGAGATGAAGAGACAACACCTAGAGAAAAAGAGCACAAAAAAATGAGGAGAGAAATAATGGTACCCCAATAAAGGGTACAATAATGGCCAAGGAGGTGAAGTATATAAAAAATGAGGTATGGTGCCCCGAGAGGGAACACAAATATGGCCACAAAAGTGGACTTGAGATGAGATATGGATGATAATATGGTACCCTAAAAAAGACACAATAATGGCCAAAAAGGTAATCATAGGAGGTGATGATAAAAAATAGAAACAATGGGGAATAATGTGTTATGGGTGACACACCAAAAATAAGATGGAAGGAAAGATGTTATACATGGATGATAGGATACCTGATCAAATGGGATATTTTTATAGAATATAGATGATTCAGATGATTTAGATAAATGTTAAATGGTGATGGTGATAAGACAAAGACAAGTATGAATAGAACGTGACTTGATGATTAGTGACCTATGGGTATGAACTATGCTACATGTCATATCAAGGAGTGCACGAGTGAGGAAAAATGCCTCCAATCTCATTAGAGGTGAACAAGAAGGGGATCTAAGTAACACAAAACACACCAAAACATGTTTACCTAACGATAATTACTTATACCAAAGAATGTGAGAGAAATATGGATTGATTTCATAAACCTAATGTCGAAATGAAAAAGGTATTTGTGATGTAACTTTTACATGGGAAGAGGGTTCTCCATAAGTGGTGTTCCCTAAATCTATGCCCCAGCTCTAGGTAGGGGAAAGAAATTAAAATGATCAATGTGGGAAGTTTTCTATGAGAAATTTGGTTGATCAATGCGGGAAGCTTTTGATGTCATGATGTAAGAGAAAGTAGTCCATCCTTCGAGGGTATGGTCTAATTTTTACACTATATGAATTTTATGGCAAGAATGATATACATTATATTCATCCTTTGAGGGATCAGTCTATTTATTTGATTTGATTTTTTTTTTATCTTCTTATTATTATTTTTAAATGAATGATTGTACTTCAGGAGTAGTCTATTTTTTTGATAACTTTGAATTTTGATAGGAGCATCCATGAATTTTGACTTTTACATGGGGAAGAGTTGGGAATAGCTAGGTAGACCACTTAGGAGGGGATAATGAATGTACAAGAGAAACACCTTTAGGACCCTTAGCGTGGTTCCAAGAGGTAAACAAGAGGGTGATGAATGTAATGATCATGGAGTTATCACCAAAGAGGGAGAACCTATCCATAAGGAAAATTCTATGGACATAGCCATGATGCCCATATTTAAGGTCATGTCATGAAAGTGATGGTAGACCACATAACTCCAAACCATTACAATGATAGATGAAAGAGGCTAATGATGGAGGAATGATCTAAGGATATGATTAAGTGCTCATTGGTAGGTATGCTAATAGTAGAATGGTCACAAGTGTAATGTGTTAAGTGGTTCTACTTCTGGTTTACCATCAAGGGAGGCCAAACGGTAGGCTCCCGACCCATACTTATGTGTAATAATGTAAGGTCCAATCTAGTTGGGGAAAACTTTCCACGTTGGATCCTTTCTAGAGTAGTAAAATTCTGATTTTCTTTAAGGAAGAGGTCACCAACATTAAATTTGATAGGATGATGATAATTGAAAAATATGGGATACGATGAGATAGATGAGTGAAAATAAAATCTATGCACTACCCTTGAGGAAGTGAAGAAAATATGCATCCCTGGAGAGACGAATAAATGGCTATAAAAGTGGGATTAGGATGAAAATGTGGTTCCTTGAGAAGGGCACAAACATGGCCACAAAGGTGGAATTGAATGAAAAATAAGTTTCCCCAAAAGAAGCACTAATATGGACACAAAGGAAGACTTTGGATGAGAGAGATATATAAGAATATTTAGACAAGATAGACTGGATGAGATAGATAAGAAAATGTTAAGGTTTAAGATGAGAAAGATTGAAGGTAACTCGATAGTCAAGGATGAAAAGAGTTAATCCGATCCTAGAGTGAAGTCCCCTAGTATCCAGGGAGTTGTTTGATGGAGAGAGAGATGGATTGATGTGTGGGGATATTTGGATGAGGGAGAAGATGAAATATGATTAAGAGTAAGGAGTGGATACTCCCCAACAAGGGATTTTGTCTCATGCTAAAAACCTTAGATGAGATAAGCTAGAGGACATGTAGAGAGATGGGGTGAGATTGTTAGAAGGAGTAGTGATGGTGACTTTAGGTTTTGATTGGATAGATGATTGAGGATCATAGGGGTGATTGATAAGATAAACAACATCAATGAACAAGGGAGGAACCTCTTTGGGAGGAGTAACATGTGGAGGAGAAAAGACCAAAAAGTAGTGGTTGAGTGAGGGGACTTAGATAATTTGGTGGATGAAGATGTAGAAATGGAAATTGGATTGGTTATGGATAAGATAGTGGATGGAGAAGGATGATCCCCTAGATGAGAAAGTCATCTTCCTCAATAATATCATGGATGATATTTTTAAGGGCCTTACAATGCTTGGTGTCATGACCCGAGGGTGCGATGATAAGTGCAAACAACATTGGAGTTGAATAATGATGGTTTTTACTATGTGGATCAAAGACCTTGATGGGAGGAAGTGTGATCACAAATATTTGGATTAAATGTCTGAGGATATCTTGTGTAAGATCCAATAGAAGTGGTGTAGGTAAGATTACTCTTGTGAGGCTTGATAGAAAATTTAGATTTGGATTTGATAGAAGGAATGGATGTATTTTAGAGGTGTAGATTTGAAAGATAAGTTAGATGTTTGGTGATGATTGGGGTGGGTGTCTTAGGTAAAGTCCTAGACCTAAGATGATTGGGAGAACCCCTAATAGAGATGTCCTAGCCCTAAGATTAATAGGAGCTCTCCTAAGAGAGATGATGTGGTATTGGATTTCTTAGGAGGGGTAATATATAACTTTATACGAGGATGCATGAGAGAATTTTGGGGAGGCATGCCAAGAGTCTTGGATTTTGATTGTGAAGATTTTCCCTTAGAGGGGATGACAATGATATCAAATGGAGGGTCTAAATATGGTGGTGTAATGTTGGATATTGATGAAGGGATAGGTGTTTGAATGATGTGGTTAATGAGGTCTATGTGAGATGTGGATTGTGTAGGCTTTAGATTGGTTGGTGTAGATATAGTTGGTTTTTTATATGGATGATGAATATTGGTCATGATTTCCTTAGGTGGAGGTGTTTGTGTCATAAATGTTTCAAGAGGCATAATAGTTATATTTTCAAATCAAGGTGTAGGTGTAGGTGTGGTAGGATAGAAGATGTGATTGATGTAGAAGTGGGTATAGATATAGGAATAGATGTTGGAGAAGGAGTGGGTGTAAAGATTGGGATGGAATATATGTTTTAGCCATATGTAAAGATGTAGCTATATACGTCGAGATAGGTGTTGGGACAGTTGTAGGTGAGGTTATAGAAGTATATGTGGTATAAATGAGTGTAATTGGGATTGATGTGGAAGTGAGTGATGTAGATGTAGTAATAGGTGTATTTGATATAGATATGAGTGAAGGACTAGAATTGAGAGATTGATATGTAGTGATAGAGAAAGTATGGTTGAGATGGTTTTAGATATAGGTGGTAAGGATGAATCCATGTTATATATTGGGGTATGATAGAAGTGGATGAAGTAGGAGGTATAATCAAATTTGATGTGGATGTGGTAAGGGTAGGAGTAGATATAGATATAGGACAAGTAATAGAAGTTGATATATGTGTGATATCCGTGGATATTATTGGCATAGATGTTGGAATAAGTGTTGAATAAGGGGTGGGAATAATGTCTAAGGTAGGAGTAGATGAGATGAAGTTAATGGTGTGAGTATTCAATAGTTGAAATGTAGAAGGGGTGGCTTGATTTTTGGTGGTTGATTAGGAAAAGGTTGTTTAAACATGTCGAGGGGTTGGCTAGGGGACATGGTGGAGCTGTTTATTTGGATATCCCCCTAATTTATAAGTTTTGGATGTGATATTTAAAGAACAACACTTATCAATGTTGTGACCTCTGACTTGATGATATTTACAATAGTGGCCCTCATGATACCAAGTGGGCTTGGGTCACGAGTCATCCACAGGTCGTATGGGAGGAAGTGGATGAAGTGGACTGCCATTAACTTGTCAAATACCAAACTGTAGGATTCCCCCAAGGGGGTATAGTTAGGAGATGGTTTAAAATATCTTTGTAAAGACTCTACATGAGAGGTATATGTGGATGGAGATTGAACCATGATGGTATTGGTGGCAGTTTTAGAATTTTTGCTATGTGTAGTGGGTTTGATGAACTTAGTCTTGGGATTGATTGATCGAAGTTTGATTTGGCCTTGCTCAAGGGCACAAGTTTCAAGTTTGCAAGCCATAGTGAAGGATTATTCAAATGTCTGAAATGATTGGATTTGTAGGGTGGATGAGATATGCTTCACACAAGAGCATGAGAATAATTCAATGAGATCTGTCTGTGGAAGGGTAAATGATAATTGATTGACAATACCATGCCATCGTGTGCGATGAAATATGTGATAAACTCATCATCGAATTTTGAATGGAGTATAATGCTATGATGGTGATGATTTACATGCAATGTTGATTGAAAAATGTTCTAAGAAGAGTTGTGCAAGTTGGGTAAAAGAGAACAATGAATAATGGGGATTTCATTATATCAATCCAATGTGGGACCAACTAAGGACATAGGAAAGTATGAATCATGAGTTCTTGATCATGGGAGATAAGGTAACATGCATATATAAAATCTCAAGGTGTTGTTGGGGATCCTCCTTACTGTTATTAAATTTGGTAAATTTTGTAAGTTCCCAATGCAGATGATAAGGTTTGATTGGGACTGATGGATGGATAGGTTCATTGCAAATTTGTTCATAAGATAATGTGACCTTGGGCCCTAAGGTAGTGGCCTCAAGGCTAGCTAACCTATTCATCAAGGCATGAATGGGGTCTTTTGAAGTGGTTGGATGGGATTATGATTGTGTGATGTAGGAAGTAGCTTGGAAAGGTGGTTGATAGGATTGTGGATGAATGGGTGTTTGAGGAATTTATTGATGAGGATGAATATAGGTCATGGGTTGAGATTGAATGAGTTGTTGCAATGGTTAATGTTGAGAAATAGGGATGTGATGTGATTGTTGAGATTGGGTAGGTTATTGAGGTATACGATGAGTGGGGATATGAGTGTTGATGGGTTGATATTGTTGGATAGGAATACTAGTGACAATAGTGGATGGAATAGAGATAGAGTTGATATAAGGTGATGTGGGTGGAATGGGATTCACCAATTGAGTGGATTGATAGGATTGAAATATTGTGGGAGATTTATGGAATAAGTAGTCATAAAGGGAGATAGAAGGTGGTCCAAGAGTCTCTAAAGGAGCAAGAGATGGGGGTGTAGTTGGTCTAGAAAGGTTGGATTGATGAGAAATATGAGGATTGGTTTCAAGATGGGGATAATTTTAGATGACATGGTCCTCATGAAGCGAGACCATGGAGACAAGGGTTGGGAAACCAAAGGTGGGTCTCAAGTTTAGAATATTGTTGAGAAATATCATTAGAGGAAGGGATGTTATTGGATGGAGTGGATTGTTGCGTTGTCTCAACTTGAGAAAGGGTGAAAATAGGCATGAAATAGGTGAACATTTGTTTATGTAATTTGTTAACAAAAAATCAAGAAACAAGTTTCTTATCATCATGATTAATTAGAAGATGTGAAAAGAGAAAAGTGGATGATGAAGGTACCTAAGAAATAGAATTCTAAGGCTGGTTTTAGGTAGTTTTGGATGTGGAGTCCTCGATATACCCAAAATACACATGAGTCCCAGTCTCAGTATAGGATTTATAATGTGGTCGAAACACCGCAGTAGCCTTTATTGTTGGGTGATGAAATCCTAATCAGTTCCACCTGGTAGGGAATGTCTCGATGTGTGGATTGATGTGTGAGTTTGGTTATGTGTGATAGAATGTGAAATGTAACCAATTAAACCCCTACTTATACTAGATTTACAAGCAAGGATGCAAGAGGTTCTTTTTAAGCCCAAAACCAAATGTGAAATTTCGATGAGAAAAAACACACAAGGAAGGGAAAATGTGATGCAAAAAGGAGAAAATAAGACAAAAAGGAGAATATGTGAGAGCGAAATTTTCCTTTTTATCTGATCTTCAAGATGAAGCAAGTGAAGAGACAAGCCCAACATGAACAAGAAAAAGCAAATACTACACTTACAATGTTAGTGGAAAGTAGAAGAAATATGGAAAATGAAATGAAACAAAAATACAAGAGACTCACCTAAAAGGGTCATCCCACTTGGCGGGAAGTAGGTACTAAATAAAAGCAAGAAACTCCAAAATACAATGGTTTAAGGTACTTTGGAAGAAAATAATGATGAAATGATGGGCACAAAGTAGATTTCCTCGCTAAAATCTTATGAACTTGAAAAAAAGGTAACTAAGAGGAAAATGGATTATATGGTAGATGATGGGGCTGCTTAACGAAGTCGGTTCAAGAAGTGTTAACCTTAAGAAAGGGTTAGTGGAGGTCAACCCATGTGTTTGATAAAATAGGATAAAAGAAATGATAATAAACATGATAATATGTATAATCTAAGGCACAAAGAAACTAAAAACACGAAATGTAAGACACATACAAATATGATCTAGATTGACATAAAATAAAGTATACCTGAGGATGGGTCGATGGTGACCCTAGCTATCGAAGATCAAATAAAACTCCCTAAAGTCTCAAAAAGTGATGCAAATGAAATCCAAGAATACTATAGCAGATGTAGGAAAACTCAAGATCGAAGATAGGATTGTAAAAAAACAAGAAAACTCTGCTTATGCCTTTTTTTTTTTGGAGGAGAGGTAAAATTTTCCTTATATGGTCGATTTACGATCCGGGTGGGTCATCGCCAATTGTGGGGAACCATCTGTTTGGGTGGTAAAAGATGATTTATTTGAGGGATGGGGATTTTATGGATTGGGATGAGTTTTTAAAGCATATATGCAAGTTAGGGTTTCCTAGGGAAGTGATATGGGTAGGTGGGAGATAAATATGGATTAAATAAAAGCTAGAAAAAGCATAGGGATATGGAACTAGGTAGTTAGGGATGATAAACAACCTAGGGAGGAGAAATGAAAGCTAATTAGAGGTAATTAGCTAATGAGATGAGGATTAGAAAATGATTAAATGAAGATTAATTAAAAATTAAAGTTGATAGGTTAATAGATAGGAAAGGTGAGAATTAAAATATGAATTAGGATTAAAATAAATGGGATCTAGAGAGGACCATGGTGAAAGAAGCAGACGTGGGAAAGAAGGGTAGTGATACCAAATTTTGGTTTCTACACCTAGAACATGCTCTATAGGCTTCTAAGTAGCTTTTACCCCTTTCACCTTTTGAGATTTCCCTTACTTCATCATATCACTCTTTAGTATATTGTGAAGCACTAATACATCTTTCATGATCTTGAACTCATCTTATCCTTACACTATCTACCTCCCGTAGAAGTCAGCTGTAGAATACTCAAGTGCACATGTTATAAACATCAAGAAACACATGTTATAAAAATCCTTAGACCTATTAATGGCCTTAACACATGTTATTGAGATCAAGAAATCATCTTTCGATTTTACGATTGTAAACATTGTCTTAGAGCCACCGTAGCATACCGTAGTATGACCTTTTTGAAGAATTTTCACATCTTGATATTAGAGTATCTTCCTTCTTCCAATTATATTAACAAAGCTTGAACATTTACATTCTACCTTATAGAACAAAGATTTCTAATTTATTGATGCGAAACATATCTTGACCTTAATATTGCATGCTTAGATGTCTTAGGATCATTCTAAGACATATTTTCTAGAGAAATATAGTCTCAGCTTATCAAACACCTCATTCACAAAATTGTTATTATATTGATGGAATTTAAATTTTCTTATAATCATGGGTTACCAAGCATAGTAAAATACACATAATTTAGAAGTCGTTCAAATCCCTAAAACCATGCAATCATACTTGCATATGAGAATTCTTACTACCATCATATAGGTCAAACATACCATTATTATGTTCATATAATTTATAAATTTCCTTTTGTAACTTTCATCATGCAATCTTAAATAGAGTTTCTCACTTAGACCTTACAACATCCTTTACTCTTTGTAAGCCTTGAATTTGGATCACGCTTCTCATGTATATACCTTCATCTTGATCTTTAAAGGACTAATCATAGTTTGAGAATGTACATTTTCTTTCAATGGGTGTTTAAACCCTTAGATCTGTAGATTCTTTGATTTAGTAGGCTGAGACAAACCTTGAGTAACTATAAGAAACCATTCACACCTATCTTGATGAAGAAGACCTAAGACATGTGCTTATATGTTACCATTTTTTCTAAAATTCTTCTCGGACTACATACATCCTTGATGCACCTCATGTCTTAAACACATACTCATGTCATATAATCTTTGACATGATGAATACCAATATTTTAAAAATAAACCTCTAGAAGCATACTCAAGCCTCACCTTGATGCATTTCAAAACTCTAAGACACAAACATTGGCATCTTTTACATTCAGGAAAAATATTTTAACTTGATGATGACAATAGTTATGACAAATTTATACGATGACACACTTTGCACTCAGACATTTGGCATACCAACAATAATGATGTTTGTATGATAATCATTAGATTGATGAAATGTCCATATCCCACACTTCAAGAGACCTGGAATGGAACTTTACCATAACACAAACATCTTAGGAACCTAAAACTCTTGAGGAATGTTATTGACAAGGTTTAAAAGTTATTTAGACTTCCTTGATGGACCACGTAGAGTCATACATTTTCTAGCAAACCACAAAACTAATCTAAAATCTTTTACAATCTCTATACCTTAAGACATCTATGAAGAAACAGAATGACTATAGGGATGAACTTTCAATGTATTGACATATCTTTATGACTCTTTCATATTTAATCTTCATGTGACTGGATAGAATAGTCAACATTGTGATACACAAGCATAAAACACATCCAAACTCTTACATAATGACTCAAAGAACAAATATTATCAATAGACCTAGATTACCCAAATATATGACCAACCATAGAAAGTAGTCATTCATTGAAAAAACCTCATTTTGTCTTTCATACTCTCCACAAAACCTTAGAGAATCATAATCACATAACATTCATAGTTAATCTTCAAGACCATACCATATCTTAACTCAAAAACTCTCGGAGAGAACTTGGAGCTCCATTTGACACATTAGGTCACAAACAACACCATTTGGGTATAATGAATCTTGGATGACATTACAAGACACATAATCAGATCTTATACACATGACAATGGTTCCATTACTTCACACAAGACTACAATCATGGCATACAACTCATACCATTACTGTACAACATTATATAGTTTACTTGATGATAGACTTATGTTTTTGTTACTTGAAGAACCATAATAAATAACGTGAATTTGATTCTCGGAGAATTTACATAGTTTTACTCTTTGATAACCATATTATAGACCTTTGAGATATTAATTAACTTGACACATAGATTCAATAATAAAGACCCATCTTAACAAAGAATACTAACTTGACAACCTTATTTATCTTTCCATTTATCCATAGTTCTATGCTCACACTTTATGACCCGAATGAATATTCATGACACACAAAAACATACCTTATATGATGAAATGAATAATATTTTCCCTTATGATCCCTTGAGAGTGTCATGCCCTTCTCAACTTTCACAAACAAAATAATTTGCTTCTTTCTTGGACATAGATTAATGATGACAACTCTCAATAACTCCCATAGCTGAATGGATACTTTTTCACACTTATATTCCTTGTCACTAGAATGGATTTTGTGCTTAGACTTGCATACTTCCATGATTAGGGATTCTTCACATTCATCTACTATTTCCTTTAAATTGAGAGACTCAAACTCATCTAGAACATCTTCGACTTTGATCCTAGGTCATCATCATTAACATTATCTACTCTAGGGATACAAGCACTTGGAATAATTTCAAGATCAACTCCTTGGAAATATTTGATATCACCATCCCCATCTTTAGAATTGATATAACAAAATAAGCTTCTAGTTCAAATTCTTTGTCCTCGTCATTAGGACGACCTACTTCAAAATCACTATATAAGGCTTCCTTGACACCTTCATTAGTCACCTCATGAGTTAGATTGAAAAAATGAGTGAAAACACAAAGAAAATCTTGCCAAATATCAAACCCTAAGGGTTTCAAGAATGCTATCAACTTGGCCAATGTATTATCTCAAACTTGAACAAAAATCGACAAACATGTGATTTAGTATGATCTCCTTCAAGCGATGAAACTTGCTTCTCAAGGACCTGATCTGATACCAATTGTTGGAAGCAAAATGGATTGAGAGGGGGATGAATCAGTCCTAAAAATTTACTTTTCAATTCATTTACCATCACATAAATTCATTGATTCATTCATCCATTAACCATCCATAACCATATGTGTGCATTATATATGTAACATCAATCACAAGAGCATGAAACAAAGTACACAACACAAGAACACCATATGTAAGTGGGAAACCCTCATGGGGAAGAAAACCCACTAAATTTTTTTATATTACACAAAGAAAATAATTTTAGTGAAGCAAAAAATTCACAAGGAGCACTAACCCATGATTTAGTGAGGCACCAACCCCACAAGGAGAACCAATCTTACAAGGAGCACCAACCCTACAAGGAGCACCCCTAATTTAGTGAAGAACAAACTCCACAAGGAGGCTACAACCCCATAGGATGACCAAGAAAAAACTCAGCCACCTGTATATTTTTAATCTCTAATATTTATTCGCCACAACTAATGGAGATCACATATTCACTCACAAACCCTAGGTCTTCAATCTTGCTCTATCTTCTTTTTTCTCACCTTGTCTTGCTTATATTATCTTGTACACATGATCTCAATCAATCAAAACCTGTAATTAATATTATCAGCCCTCAAAATCTTCCATCACAACCTTCAATTCACTCACCTATGGGTCACACTCTTCCCCCATGCAAGACTAGCTCACAAAATGAGCTCAAACTTCACTTTTATAGCACTTTCTTCTCATTAACCCAAAGGATGTCAGTCCATCATGATAAATTCAACCCATAAATCTCTATAAAATTTAATTAAATTCATTAAAACAATTACATATGACCCAAATAGGTCGGCCTAGCTAAAAACCTCATTACATGTGCTAAAAATGGCTTAAAACCCCATGTGCACAATCTTAAAATTGCCCTTACATCAAAACCACACTTAGTCATGACCCATAACCCATTAATAATGAGTAAAATAACATTTAAAATCTATATATGGTCTCAATTTATCTCAAACAATCAAATTATTTCGTTTAATGGGCCCTGTTCACTTTGTAAATCTCAAAACAATTGTTTCCTACACCCTTCAGCACCCTGAAACATCATATGATCACCAAATAAATTCAACATGAGAAAACCATTGGAATGTAACCACTTGATGGAAATTTTAGAACCTGTAGATCACTTCTAATCAGGTTATAAGCCATGAAACATCCATCTCTTCAAACTACAGATACTTTTTCCTTCACTAGATCAACCTTAAAAAAAAAGTTGTTTCCAAAGGTTAGCTCATAAAATAATTTTATACATACATTAAAGAATTAAAAATGGATTAATTGGATGTAAAATTCATCCCTATTAATATTCTAGGTTATAGGAAGCATCACCCAATCCATCTCATGCCTCAAACAACATCAAACTTTCACCAAAACACATCATGTCTTGAACTGCCAAAAATATTCTTGTGTAAAGAATGACCTATAAAACATTAAAAATAACCTCCTCATGAGGAAAAATTTATATCACTAGTAATATCTCTAAATCCTCTTTCCAACACATCTTGAATCATATTCAAACTCCTCTTATAGCTCAAGATATAGCCATTTTACTTGAACCTTGCTATTTATAGCCTCAAAACTACCCTTTGACCAGGTCATCCTAAATGGAGAACATTTGACCTTGTAATTGAATAAATATGTCTTGAAACCTCTTTGAGAATAAATAAAAACTCACACACATCACATAATGGTAATTTAGTTCATACCTTCGATTCGGTAACTTTCTCCTTAAACTAAAACTCTCAAGAAACTTACATTTTCAAGTGGGGCTTGCATATGACTACATACTCAAACATACATTTTGTAAATATAGA
This sequence comes from Taxus wallichiana var. yunnanensis, assembly GCA_018340775.1. Taxonomy (NCBI): domain Eukaryota; kingdom Viridiplantae; phylum Streptophyta; class Pinopsida; order Cupressales; family Taxaceae; genus Taxus; species Taxus wallichiana. The sequence continues at coordinate 793,842,789 of CM031242.1, forward strand.
AGACTCATATATAACATAAAATAATCAGTTTTTAAAAGGAACCAAAACAATGCTGATATACTCACTTTTCTGATAAAGTGCTCTTAACTAGGGTTTCAAACCACTTTAGTTTGTTAACGATTGTTCATAAAAACGTGACAATGAAACCACCTCATTATTATTTTTAAATATGCATAACATACCTAATAATCTAATCCAAAGATATCATGTCCCCATGTAAAGCATACAGTTCACAATGAGCATTAGAAGGTCCGACTTTACTTGAAAAATACACTGTAACTTACCCAATTTCACCAAAACTTGCATAACTTGAAAAATATTCAGCATACTGACCTAAAACTTGGTATTAAGAACCATGAAAACATCCTCACATTTAAAACTAACACATATCCCAAATATTCCTCAAACTCTCCATCTAATCTCATTTACACATTTTAAATTATTTATTTCTCACCTATAGCTTCCCAAGGACCTCATACAAGCACAAAATCATTGAATGCATAATTGAAACTCACCATAGATGACCTGTATACCATCACCATGCTTCTACCATGATTGGAAAATACTAATTTGGTGCAAATATCACATTTCCTTTCTACTTTACATGCGTCGGGTAGAAACAAGCCTGAAATGACCCGACTCAACCATGAATTGACTATGTTGACTCAATGTAGACCCATGTACACTCATGACACATCATATGGACCATGTATGACCTCATGACACACTCCAACCATCTTGGGAGGAATCAAGCCATGAATAGGCATACACAACTATGCACTAGGACATCCTAAAACACTTCAAATCACTTAGAATTCATGTTTAACATGTGACAACATCATATGAGGACACATACAAAATCATGACATCCTTTACCATAAATGAGGGTTGACATCAATGAAAACACAACCACATAATGACCAACATTTATTTGTCATGTTAAAGCACTTTGTAATAGTCTTACAAGCTAGAGAAGATCTTATAATTGTTGCATCATCATTTTTAAATTTTGTAGGTGTTTTCTTAACAATATAAGGTGGTAAAATGGTGACCTATAGGTCAAGTATGGGTGTAAGGATGCCTCAAAACCAATTTGATTATTTCTATAAAGAAGGTGACTTGAATACCTCTATCATGCTTTAGAAATAGCTTAATGCTCTTAGGTCTACATGAAGAACCATTTATCGGTGCACTTGAAGATCAAAATATGGGTGAATGTGTTTAGATGGTAAGTTTAGTGGATGTGCTTTGTATTTTATCCATCTATATTTTCAAAAAAAATTCTTCATGCTCTATTTTCCTTGATTTATGTGTAAAGGGCCAAATCATATAAATAATTTTTGGTAGTTGAGTATGAAAGAAATACATGAGATGTTTGAAATGTGTCAACATGAAGGAGTGCAATGTATCAAGTTCAAGGTGGTCACAAATGGGTCTTGAAGAGATAGATCGAGGATATATCTCCCAAGGGGAGTTAGGTTGATGTTATTGTGATCTAGGTGCGGGGACTTGTTTTCACTTACCAAAAAATGTGTAATTTTTGAATTTTTTTGAAGTTTTTGGTCAATTGATCCCTTTTCCTAATTTGTTTTCCTTTGTGAAGTCCTAAAGAGGAAAATTCATAATACTTAGTCAATTTTTGGGTTTGAGGTAAAAGTGTGTGTATTGCAGTGATTGTGAGTTCTAGAGGAATAGGAGGAATAAGTTCCTCTGCATTCCCTATTCCCCGCATCCCCGCTCTACCCACATTGAGTTTATTGTGGATCTTTTTGATCCCATGGGACTGCTTCCATCCGGTCCTTGTTCCTCGCACTCGCTTGTTCTCCAAAGCACCTTAACCCATGTGGTCTTTGTTTTGTAGTTATTCGAAGTATTTATGTTAGATGGAAATGTTCCCATTTCTTATTGTTCCCCTTAGCTTCATATCATTTGTATTCCTCTAAAATCTTCACATTGTAGGAATTTAAGATAATTATGGAACTCATGACCCTTGTTGCTCCTTTTCCTTTGTTCCTCTGTAGGCACCCTTATTCCACACTTCATTGATTTTCCTTGTATTGCGGGATTTTTAGACATTTTTGGAACACGTGGTACTTATCCCTTGGTCCTCTAGTTCCCTGAAAACCTAAAATATCTACAATTTTGAGAAAAATATTTTTAATCGGTTCCAGGACATTAGTCACCACACGCATTGCATTTTTTTCTCAAATTAATCAATTTCCTTAGGTTATGTTTTTATAAAGGGGGTAAAGGTAATTCATTTTTACCATTCTATTTACAAATTTTGACTGTGCACTACTATTGTCTTCTCCCATGCCCTAGCAAAAAATTTGGTCATAACTTGCCCTTTATCATCCTGCTTTTAAAAATTCAAAGTGCATTGGAGTCGATGTTAAAGTTCCACTCTTTCCATAGTAGAGGTGAGTCATTATATACTCAATTGAGTTAGTTTCATGGTGTTTTGTGTGTGTTACACCCTATCCTTTGATTTCCTCTCGTAAACCAAAGTTAAAGCCCTCATTTTTTGAGTTTCTTTCTTCACCTTGTCACCATGAAGTTTCGGTATGGGGGTCACAAAACATTTCTTCTTTTGAAACCATTTTTCCCAACATTGGGGATAGTGATGTTAGACATATCAATGTGGATGAATTCCCATTGTTATAGCTTAGTGTATTAATGATAGTGGAATCACTCATGTTGTTGGTTTCCATCTCTTTGTCCAATGTACTGATATTGTCCTAGCATGTGCCTCTTATTTATATCCTACACTAAATAAATCAAATAACCTCAAGGTCGAGTCATAGCCAAGTGGAATTCTAGTTGCATAAATGTTGCCCTAAGAATCCCTATGTCTGAAGATTCAAACACCTTGTCAAGGCCCAAGCCCAAAATGTTTTTGAGTAAGATAAAGACATATATAGGGCGATGATTACTAAGTCTTGGATCAATACCGTAAGAGAGGTTCATCTACATTTCCTAAGGTTCTATATAGGAAGACTTCAAGGAAGAGTTATTTGATATGATTACCATATTGGAAAGATTGATGGGTTTACCCTCCACCAATTAATTTCACTTCTGGATGTGTGTCTACATCAACATCATTTGTGAGGGAAAACAAAACCTGAATTGGGATAAAAAGATTAATGGGTTTACCCTCCACCAAATAATTTCACTACGGATGTGTGTCTACATCAACATCATTTGTGAGGGAAAAAAACTGAATTGGGATAAGATAATTTGTGAAAATTTGAGTGAGAAACTTGTGAATGTGTAGCAAAATAAATGCCTTCTACATGACCTCCTACCTTATGTATGCCATTGCAGCTTATAGAGTGTGGGTAGGATTATCCCCTTAAGATGATAAGAAAAATGAACATGTCTATGAATTTTATCCACAACTTACCTTTGAAAATAGTAAACACCATCATAGGAGGGTGAATAATGTTTTTACAATGTATATAGTCGACTCTTGGAGAGAAACACAACCGAAAGAGTATCTACATAGGCTAAATAGTTAATCTCCACTTATGGTAGTCTCTTCATTCAATTTAGGAGGTTTTCCTATATCAAAATAGGTGGTTTTGAATGTATTGCAATGATAAATTGGTTCTTGTAGAATTCTACAGATAATTGGACATGTTACACAGGACATGTAGAGATAAGAAGATCACAGGTATCCAATTTCCTATCTCTTTGGGGAATTATACCTACAGGACTACATTAGATGCCCAAAATGTAGAGAGAAAAATCTCTGAATTTAAATTCCATTCATACCATAGAAGATATTATTTTGATATAAAAGGGTTCATCTCCAATCACTTGAGAATGTCTTATTACCATGTGCCTACTCTTGAATATTATTGGGAAGATTGCTCAGATGAATATGAAGTGAGAAGAAGATATTTTGGTAGAATCTCTTTACAACGATCAAATATTTCAAGGTGTATAAAGTCCCAGAGGATTTGTAAGATGAAAATGAGGATCTGTACTCTGTTGAGTATATCAAAACTATCCAGCACATGCCCCTTCTTACCATTGATTGGTCTCAAAAGGAGAGGGATGATCTCTTTGAAATAATCAATCCAATTTTGGTGAGAAAAAATTTGGTTCAATAAGAAGATAAGGGCATATAATCTAAATGTGACACAATCCTCCTCTCAAGAGGCTTCTTCATCATATAAAGAGGTTTCCATTCCTCCTCCAGAGGTTCAAGCTCAATCAACTCCTTCCTCCTCACCTTTGAAATCTGCAACCAAGGTATACAAAGAAAGACAAAACCAAGGAGATAGAGAAAATTGAAGAAACTCCTGAGAAAGAGGTGGAAGAGGAAAAATTCAAAATTTAGCAGGATAAACTACCTCTACTCCTGAACAAGTGCCACAACCACTTTGAAAAGAAATGAAAATAGTGAGGAAGGAAAGGATAATACAGAAAGGATAACACAGAGCAACAAAAGAATGATCAAGAGAAAAGTGTTGATGAAGAAGATGGTGAGAATAGGAAGAGGAGGAAGATAATGTGAAGATCATAAATCCAAACACTGGGAAAGTAAGTATCTCAAATCCCAAATCACCAATCAAATAAATTTTTCCTCCACTTTGAAATAATCACTCTGGAAGTTCCTACTACTTAGCCTCTTATCCATCCTAGTGTTTTGGCATTAACACCACCTCCTCCTCCATCTTCAAGTGATTCTTTCACATGGGTTCAACCCATGATTGATAGTAAGAAAAGAAAGTTTTCTTCCAAGATAGTTGCTCTTGGTTTTGATGTTGTGGATGATTTTCTTGGCACAACCCCAACTCCTCCACCAAAAAGGAAAAAACAACCTCTAGGTTGGTTTCTGATTCAAAGGGACAACAATTCTTGGAAATTGCAAAACCAAGGGAAGAGAAATATGAAAATGATATCACTCTTGCAGACCTAGAGTTGACCAGAATCCCACTTGGTGAATCTACTCCTGAAGGAGAGGTTCAAAATTTGAAGGAGAATGTTTCCAGGGTAATTGAGAGAGTTGAGAAAGACAAACAAACATAGGAGAAGCTAGAAGAACAGTTCAAGTTATTTCTAAATTTATTAAGTATTTTCTCTCGAGTGATAAAGTTCTTGATCCAAATCCTCTCTCTTTAATGCCTCCTCCACCATCCTTTCTGAGGAATATGTCAAAGCCATCAAGGAAATTCATAAAAAAATCATAAGGTAGAGCTACTTTGAAGAATTGGTGGAGGGATGCTAATCATTGGTCTAAATTTCATCGATGCAAATTGTAAGATGTACAATATCATTTTTTCCCAAGATCAAATCAATACATCTATCATGGGAGTGGAGAAAGAACTCAAGTTATGGCTAGAGTGCATCCAAGATTTGAGGATCATGAGCACCACAGATGAGAAAATCCTTCTTTCTCATAATTTTTTTATGACTCCAAGAATAATATTTCTAAGAAGTGGGTGTATAGTGTTGAATGGAAAATCAAAGTATTTGAAAAGGTAGTCACTAAACTCGGAATATGATACTAGAAAGGAGAGGGTTTCAAATCTGAAATTTTTACTAACTTATAGGCCCTTCAAGATCAATTCTATAAGGAAAAATCTACAGAGAGGCGGTCATGGATGAAGTCAAGGAAAATTCAGTGCACTCATCAAGGAAGATCTATTTAAAGCTCGAGACTCGTCACCAAAGAAAAGATGGAAGAAATCACGAGCTACACAACGTTGTTGTAGAGGCCACCAAGGGCTTGTTGCAAAATGGAGGCATTGATAAGGAAATGGAATACTCTCTTGGAAGTTGGTTGAATGCCATGGTAAACATCACCATTCCAAAGGTTATGGAGATTGCTAGTGCTCTGAAAAATTCAGATTTCATGTGCTCAAAGTAAATATTCCAGCTGCATCACTCACCAGTCCTCCTTCTCCTAGCTCTTAAATATTTTCTTTCTAATTTTTAGATTTACGAGTTAGTTTTATCATGTTGGAAAATTTAAAATTGTAAATAAATCTAACTAATGCAATCAATTAATTAATTTTTTTGCAATTAATTACATAGTAATTAGTTAAGAAGTTGGTTACAACCACCCCTCTATCGATATAAGGCTTATTTCTCATTGTAAAGGGGTTGGATTTTGGTGTTTTTGAATGTAATGATACAGAAATTTTGAAATCAATATAGAAGAAGAAGTTCTCTCCCTCTTATTTGTGTTCTTTCTATTTCTATTTCCTACAATTGTGAATGTGAATCTAGTATATTTGAATATAAAACTATGCATTCAATCCATTTACTATAGTGTGAGAAATTTGTGTCTGTTGCATCTATATTTAGTGGATTTTTCAGATATATTAATTCATATGTTCTTGAAGTCCCATGCATGCATTTGTAAGATATTATTTTGCAATCTCTATATTTGAATGTACGAACCTTCTTCACTTCTTTTCTTTACAATAGTGAGTAATCTTGAACAACCAAGGAGAATACTTGTATTCTTGACTGGTGGATTAGATAGAACTTTGTGTCCCTAGTTCACTCCTCTTACTCATACAAGCTATTGTTTCCTCCTCTGAAATCCTTCTCTCTTTTTCATCTTTTGTATTGAGAATACCAAAATATGGAGACATTCTTTACACCAAAATACTCAATCAAAATGTTAGTTTGTATATTTGTAAATAATTAGATTTCCAAATTTTTGGTGAATAAGGGAACCTCCCCACAAAGAGGAGGGACTGTTATCCCCTGAACTATTTCTTGTGTCCATAGAATTTTTTCCAACCAACAATTTTTGGCTGACACCCACCATGGGGCAAATATTGTGCTTCCCATTAAGATAAACTTCAAAATAAACCAGCAACCACAACACACTAGCGAAAAGAAGGTACACATGAGGACAAAGAGCCCAAGGTTTTGAGGATCCTAATTTTTAGTTGTTGGAGCAGAAAAGTTTATGACTTTCTCCAAAAAGAAGAGGTAGAAATAGAATTCCCTTAAGCAATCCTAATAAAGAAATATATGGTCCATTCTCTCAGGGAATACACCGACACTCGGACATAAGTAAGTCCTAGTTCTCGGGATTTAGTTTTAACAGTGTGTCAGTAGTTCTTTTACAAGTTGTTTTTCCTACAATGGTTGCACCTTTGCCTTGGGGCCAATGAGTTGGACCTTTATCCCTTCCAAAACCTCTTCACAAAAACGCCTAAAGGGAAAAAAAGCATTTCCCTAATTTCGTAGGTGGTTTCAAAGTGCACCCAGATGAACACATTACAAATTTTATTGTTGCATGTGCGGTTCTTGTAGTTGAGAACAAGGATGTTTCAGTCAAACTTATTGTCAAGACCTTACAAGATAATTTTGTTGATCTAAAAATGGGTGATTTAAATTTTAACTTATAAAAATTTCCAAGGATATGAGGAACTCAACATCAATTTTATGGATTTAAAATCCAAAATTGATTAATTCCTTTATTTAATTTATAACTTAGTCTAATTTCATTCACAACACTGAAATGTGCATTTATGGATTATGGATATTGAAATCAAATACTAAGTCCAATTTCCCATTTTTAATGATGATTGCTTAGCCAAATAATTAAACATTCAAAATTGAATTTTATCTGATCAAAAGCTTCATCCAAAAACTAAAATAAAATCCGCAACACAATTTTGATAACGGAGTTCACCCGAAGGCTACGTCTCCAGATTCTCGAAAAGAGAATCAATCTATTATTTCCCAAAGAAGTATAATTAACCCTTCCATAATGAAAATATACCATTATACCTACAAATGATCTAATCTAATACTCATGGAACTCTACACAAAATTAGAAATTATGCCAAGTCAATCTGTGGCTCCTATAATGCTTCCACAATGTAATCCCCTTTCAAATGTGATCGAAAAACACCTACAACTAGAGATTTAAAAACACCACATGGAAAAAAATTACATATATGTAATCATCATGAAATTCTCGTGTAAATTTCCTTTTTACACCATGGCCCGGTTCGGCCCTTAGGTGCTTGAAAAATTCAAATCTTTGCTTGCTCCCAATGCCCTTTTTGTGAAAATGTGATGGAAAATCACCTACAATAGAAAATAGGTATAAATTCATGGGCAAAAACATTACATATTTCGATTCCTCTCAGAAATCTAAGAAATTTTGGTTTTTACACCAAGTTCAGATTTGTAGTCATTTTTACACCTACCAAAAGTACAAGGAATCCCATATGCGCCACCTATCATCCAATGGGTGCTGGGCACTCAATCGGGGCATGTGAGGGCACCGAGTCTCTCTTTTATGTGAGTTGAGTGGGAAAATATCATCAATGATCCAAAATTAAAGGAAGTGAGTGGAAATGAGACATGCAAGCATCATAGAGCTCAGAACGGCTTCTAGATCAATGCAATCATTCCAGATAGAAAAGTACTTAATAGATTAAGAACTAAATCAAAACAGAAAGGGAAATGCACAAGGATTCAGACTCATTCCATAAAAATGCATAAAACAAAACCATGAAGATATGTAAATGCACCAAAATCATTACTGATCATATTCATATAAATTGGTAACCTCATTACAGAGCATCGCAGAAAGGAAGACCGAAGTCATGCATCATAACTGGATCCATATCCTTTAGCTCTCAAAAATAAATTTAAACCTCCAAGCCCTTGGTACATCCATCTCCTATGTTTTATCTACCCAACCCAAATAGAGTTCCTTGTGGCATTTCTGCAGAGCTCCACTCTCTATTGATCTCTCTCTTATATACGATATATATATTTTTCTCTCCTTCCCTTCTTCTCAGTGCTTATATATATAAGCATCATAAAGTGCCAACTCATCCTTTTGTGGCTTCGATCCGATGCCAAATGTTTGAATGTGGCCCTCCATGGGAGCATGCTCCTCCGTGTTTGAGCTCTCAACTTTCTACCATGATGTCTTATAGAAACTTCCATCACAGGGCATATTCCTTCCTAGGCCAACCTATCACAAGGTGGCACCTTATCCACTCCACATGCGTAGTCGGTCACACTTTTCTCGTGTCCTACCCAATACGCCAAATATGGCTAAGTCCCGAGACCTTGTTTTTAGGTGCGCAACATGGCCCTTCTAAAACCCTCCTAGAACCTTGCCTTGCATGCCCATGCCCCTTTGTGTACTTATCCAATACTTTAGGGGCCCAACATCACCCCACACTACGCCCGCTCTCCGCCCATAGGAACACTTCACCAATGAATAAATAATCATAGTAGACTTACGTCTTGGGAAAAGATGAAGAATTTAGGAAAGAATAAAGAATGGGGAAGTGCTGGCATTATTGTAACAAGCTAGGAAAATATATTTGCAAGTCAGCCTCCAACTTGTTCTAGGCATCGACTTCATTTTGCACTCTCTGGTAGAGGTCACCAACTAAGGTGCTTACCTCCCCAAACCTAGTCCATCTCCTTGAGCATTCATAGTGTCAACAATTTTCTCCAACTCCTTGCCCACATCCTCAAGTGCATCCATCCTTCTAGTAATATGTGGGTATAGCTCCTTTAGCCGGTTCTTGATTGTACCCCTTAGGGCCTCAATAGATTCTGACTTCTTTTTAACCTCGGTCGAGGATTATATTCCGCTCTGCTCTATTCCTTTGTTATTTTCTTAGAACTCTTTTAGCTCGCCTCATAGTTTAGCAACTATAATACTCACCACTTTATCTCTGTCTGCATAGTTTTCATATGCGGCCTCAATAGTATGGGTAGAAATATTTACATCAACCATGAATTTGCTATATTCAACCATGATTTCCACTACGTTTAACTTATCTTCCTTCTCCGGGTGTGCTATACTTCTTCCACAGATTCTAAGGCTAGAGGTTGTCTCTCCATGGTGAGGATGCACGTTAGGTCTTCAAGGCACTCAAGGGAAGATCCATACTTTTGCATGGGTGGCGCCAGGTCTGGATGCTTCAAAATAATGACATCTGTGATGGATTCTACCTTCTTATGTACTTCACGCACCCTTTTATTTTATTCTTTGAGCTCACACTTTAGCTAAGCACTAATTAACTCCTCCTACTTTTAAATCCTTGGCTTTCTCTTCTAGCTCTTCCTCCTTTTAAGGTTCTCGCTTCTAGAAATATTATCCTTTCATTCTATCCAAAGATCCTAGCTTTGACTTCGATTTGAGACACGAGTGCATTGCATAACCTGTTCATTTGAGATCCACTGAGCATTTACCAAGGGGTTGTCTCCTTTTGACTCCACAATTTTTGTTAGTTCCCCCTGGCTTACCTCAAACTATGGCTCATCGATGTGGGACTCAATTTCCCAAGAGAGCATCTTCCTTGTTCGAGGGTATGCACCTTCTTCATCAAATGAATTCATTTCCATGAGTTGATCTATTGGGATGGTGCTTTGGAAGTGCACGTGCAACACCTTGTTGGGATCATTAATGTATCTCATTCCTTGCCTCTAGATCTCCATGTGCTTTCCCCTTGAGCGTGTGCCCTTAGGAATAGTTACTAATAGACTGGGGCCTCCCATGTTTCCATGATATTTTCCTACACTTTCTTCCTTATCCTCTTCCATCACTATATCAGTGCTACACTCCAATTCTTGTTCTACCAAGGCCTCGATGATTTTCGTTGCTTCTTTTTCTGCCACCTCATTTAGTTTCTCCTTTATGAGGCTTGGAGTTTTATGATCCTACACATCAACCTTCTCACTTATTCCCATGTCCCGGCACCTTCCTCCTCCCGCCTACCCTCGCCACATGAAAAGGAACTCATGTTGTTCTTCTCTACCCTTTTCTTCAATCGTGCACGCTAAAAACAAGTGGCTCTTGGACCCCTTCCGGATCATCTTCTTCATCGTCATCCCAATCACCTATGTATTTCTCTAAGCTGTCCATCTCCTCTGAGTCATCTTCCTCCATCACCTTCTGTTTCTTCCTAAGTGAGGATTCCAGTATAGGAGATTCTACTTTCTCTTCCTCTTCCTTTGTGATTTCTCCTTTCCAATTAGCTTTTCCTATGCCGACACCTCTTCTTTGACTGGGGACCTCTTCCTACACATGTAAGTACTCGTTCTAGTGCTTGTTCCCGGTGCCTAATGACTGTGTATCTTGGGCACTTTGTGCCTTATTCTTTATTTCCTTTATCTCCTTCTTCTTGGGCACAATCTTCTTAGGTATAACTATCTCATTTTCAAGATAAGCACCCTTCTCAAACTTGGGCCTTATCCGAAGGTATATAAGCGCCACATACCTTCCCGTAATAGTCGAGTCGGGATTTACCATTTGGACTTTTTGTGAGACGTATTTTTCAATGTACACATGCTTGTTGGGGTAGACCAATGTTCTCGCGCATCTCCCTATGGTCCCGGTCAAAATTTCAAAGGTTAAGCTTTAAATTTTGGACTCCTTGAATCTATTAACTCCCACCTGGAAGTATTGAGCTATGAAGGTGAATGGGAGCTTGCACCATGGGCTCATGTTTTCATCCTCCAACTTAAATCTGCCAATGCAGAAGTGTTGGTATACTATGAACTCAACTTCTCCTTTTATAAGCGCTAGCAATTGTTTTGGTATTCTCTATTCTTCCCCAAATGCATTCCTTAAGTGCATATACCATTTTTCAAGATACACCTTGTGAATGGGTGTCATGCTATCACAAGTGTATTTCTCAAATATTTTTGCAGTGAGGGGTCTTCCTCTGGGTACTCCCACATGAACTTATCTGTTGCATCTAGTACTCTGATTTCTGAGAACACAATGGTTAAGAGGACATTACTAAAGAGAATCTTGTCTCCTTCCTATGTCTTTGGTGATAATTTCATCTGTAATGTATGTAGATAGATTGTAGATGGTACCCTCTGATATTTTTCTACAAACATTTAACCAAGACTTGTTTACCTGCATCCATATTTCTTGCGCATTGAGTTTTTTTACTAGGTGCACGGCCATTCTCATCACTGGGTCTTGGATATCCCTGATATCAAAGTACCTTGACCCCTTCTTGTATGCATATGTGGCCATTGTATCCTTAATTGCTTCCTTGTCACATAGGTCATCCTTTATACTAAAAAGTGTGGGACTTTGCAAATGGGAAAACTCTCCAGATTAAGGTTGGTTCCTATTCCTTTGTCTAGGTGCATACGTGAAATTTGCAAAGGATTGATTCCTAAACCTAATCTAATATTGCCAAGGAGACAAGGATGAAAGGAATACAAGAAATTAAAACTAAGCTAACCAGGTGATACACCGAAGGAATGATGAACATTTGTTTTGTTGATAGGCACAAACCAAAAAAATGCATACAATAATCAAGCACAGATAACCAATTTTGCAATGAAAGACCAGATGAGAGCAATGAAGACAAGAAAGGGTCAAAAATCAGCCACAAACATGTATTATTGCTCTGCAGATTTGATACAATGCATTTACAAAATGGCCAAAAGGTAGAAAATGTGTTGCAATCTAATGGAAGGTCTAAAACTCCATGAATTCATTTTCCAGAGGAAAAGGGGAGCCTACAAAATAGAAAGAATGTCCAACCCTTTACAATGAGTCCCGACCCTACTTTTATAGATTCAACACAGAGGGAAGAAAGAGAGAGAGAGCGGGAAAAAATAGTTCAAAGTTCAACCACTATCATCAATGCCTCCTACAAATCTACCCCCAAATCTGTCTTGACTACATCAATTTCTTGTTTGGCACCTCGAAGGAGGAGGAAATGGATGGATCAGATCGAATCCGATCTAGTTGTTGGGGCAAAAATAGATCCTACATTAATGGCCCAAAGATGTTTCTCCATTTTCTCCCACCTAACCTCTCCAAACTTAAAGTTTTAGATCTTCATGGCATAGATGAGGCCGAGATCTTTCCAACGGTGCCAGATTTGCTAGATTTTGAGCCCCGAGTCGAAAGATATGCCCATTTGAAATTTGAATCGGGTCCATACAAAATAGTGGGAAAACCAGTTTGAAAATGGGCCCCCTTTTTAAAACCGGACACGTGGAGGGCTGGCATGTCTGAGGGCAGCCTCTGTATTTTTCTTTTGGAGTGGCGTGGGGCTGACATGTGGTTTCCTCCATGACTTGCTCAATTTCCTTATGTTTTTGGCTAAGTCCTTTGCTCGGCGGGGTCATATATCTGACCGGGGACACGCGGCAGCCTGGCGCTTGCTTGGAAACCTCCCTTAATTCTTGCTCTTGAATTAGCATCATTTGGACACTTGGCACCCTCCGCTGGCCTATCTCAATGCATTGACTATTCAACCCGACCTCTGTCCCTTTATGAAACTGGACGCGTGGAGGCTCCACGCTCACTTAAAAGCCCACTCAAGATTTTCCTTTGAAGGAGCATCGGGTTGACACGTGGAAGCCTCCATAGTCTTTGGACTTTTCAATGGCCTCCTCTTACCTTTTCGGACCTTGGACTACGTGGCGAGCCCAGCGCTCATTTGAGTCTCCACTTTTGGATTAACTTTTGGAGATGCGCCAAGTGACGTGTGGCGGCTTCTGCTAGCATTTCTATACTTAGCCTTTTTTTTAGGCCCGCCCTATCCACCTTTTGACTTTTAGCTTTGACTCTACCTCCATTTTGGGCTGGGACACATGGGGGCCTGGCTTGTTCAAGCCTCCTTTTTGGATTCAACTTTGGAGATGCGCCACTTGGACACTTGGCAGCATCGTCTGTTGTCTCCTCCATACTTAGTCAATTTTGGACTCGTTCTGAACTATTCCAGAGCCCAAAGACTTCAAACCTTCACCGTTTCTTCTCTTTTGAGCTTCTAGCTTCTTTGACACTATCTCCTCCTTCCCCACCTTGTTATTCCATTTTTTCGAGCCTTCTTGTAATCTGTTTAATGGATTTAAGGCATGGATTCACTCGAGAGCCATTTTTGAATTTCTCTTACTGCATAGGGTCATTTGATCTTTCGCAGCCCCACCACTCCATTGTAGAGTCCCTCTGCAACTTTTTTGTAGGATTTGAACATGTGATTTCTCTTGGTTCTTTCTATGTGGGGGTCATGGCTGATCCAATATTTTTTCGGGGGAAAAATATGGATAACAATTTTGGTGACTCGCAGGGGTATCTTCCTGCTAGATGAGAGGACCAGTTGCCTTGTTATGTCCATTGGGCATGGAGTCGAGAATGATGGCCTAGGTACTGATCCTACCTCTGATCCATGAGCTCCGACCATCTTGCAGTCTCAATTTTCATAAGAAATTGAGACAATGGTTTCTGAGAGTAGAAAATTGATTCGACCCGGGCTTTCACCTGTCCTGAATGGACTATTTTGAAGACAATTTTAGTTGCTCTACATTTGTTTTCTTTTGAAGATGGCAACTATTACAGGTAACTATGAGTTTCCCTACTGTGAATACTAAAAGGGATAACATGTCCACTTGGAGGCATGTTGGACTGTGTAACGACGTAACCTGAGCAACAAAGAACCTATGCCACAACACTTAGGAAACAAAAAAACTACACTACAACAAAACAATGTGCATACACACTTAGGGAAATAAAATCCTATGCTAATATTTACAGGGGTGGAAACTTCCCATTCAGTAGCAATGTTTGAGATGGATCCCATTTACTGGGATCTACAATTTTTTGCCATCCAATTTAGCAGCTGAGAAGGCATTGCTACTCTTGCACTCTGTGATCATGTAAGGGCCACTCCAGATGGCATCAAATTTGGAGTGTTTTCCTAGCTTTTCCCGATCTGCATCCCATTTCAAAACTAGGTCTCCTTCTTGAAAAGTCCTTGTTTTTGCTTTCTTATCAAAGCATCTCTTGATTGAGACCTGATCCTTCTCCATTGTTTGAAGTGCATGCTCTCTGGTTTCTTCCAATTCCATCAGCTCTGCATACCTGGCCTCCATTGGTTCAAACTCAGACATCTCCAGCTGCTTCATGAGTTCCAATGTTGGAAACTCAAGTGATATAGGCAACACTACCTCTTTCCCATAGACAAGTTTGAATGGAGAGCTTCTTGTAGACCTCTTGGGTGTTGTCCTATCAGCCCATAAGGCTGATTTGAGTTTTGTGTGCCAAGTTCTCTGATTTTCATCAAGAGTTCTTCTGACAATCCTTAGCAGGTTCTTGTTTGTGGACTCAACTTGGCCATTACCTTGAGGGTAATAGTTTGATGAAGTGCTCAAGTAAATCCCATTCCTAACAGCCCATTCTATGATTTTGGAACCTATGAATGCCAATGCATTGTCTGATATAATGGTGGCTGGCACTCCAAATCTGGTCACTATCCCTTCATAGAAATCTAGTATGCTAGACTCATTAGCTTCTTTGAGTGCCACTTGCCTCGGTCCACTTGGTGAAATAGTCTGTTGCTTGTCAGAATCCATTTGTGGCCTTGGCTCAAATTTGGATTGATGACCCCAATGAAGTCCAATCCCCATTGCATGAATGGTTGGTCAACTGAAATTGGGTGCAATGGAAGTGTTGCTTAGCCTTTCTTTGCCTCTGAAGAACACACAGTTCTTGCACTTTTTGATCCATGCATAGCAGTCACTAAACACCTTGGGCCAATAATAACCCACCTTCATGATCTTGAGTGTTGTCACCCATGGAGAAAAATGGCCTCCAGCTGCTCCATCATGGAACTCTTGTAACACTCTCTCAATCTGATCTGTCCCAATGCATCTTAACAAAATGCCATTGATGTCCCTTTTGAACAAGATGCCATCAATAAGCACGTATGGGATGGCATGTAGTCTTGAAGTGTCTCCTTTTTGTTTTACTCATTTTGGAGGGCATAGGCCTATTTGTAGGAAGTGCATAATGTTTATGAGTCCAACAAGGAGTGGGCACATCATCATTTTCTTCCTCTTGACTATTTTGCAGAGAAAAAAAACCTTTTCACCACGCTTGCTTCATCTTGTTGACTCGAGGCCAGTTGTTCACACAATCCCTTCCCACATGGACCAGCTTAGTAACCTTGATCTCAATGTCATACTCCATGACATGAGTGATCCATCCTGCACATTTTTCATTCAGATCCTTGTTGAGAAGGAAGTCTTTAACTCCTGCATGGGAGACTAACAGTTGGATTTTATTGTTTGAAACCAGATGTTTAAACTTCTTTAACCCTCTGATCACTACAAGGACATGTGCTTTTCAATGAAGGAGTATCTCACTTCATAATCTTCCAGACCTTGGCTGAAGAAGGCAATTGGCTTTGTACCCTCTTTGTTTTGTTGTACTAAGATTGCAAAAATTGTGTCACTGCCACCAAAGGCATATAGTATGAAGTCCTTAGAGAAGTCTAGATTCACGAGAGTTGGGGCTTGTGATATAGCTTCTTTGATGGCCTCAAATTTTCTTCCTTCAGTTTTCCACCTAAATGCCAAGCTCTTCTTCAACATCAACGTTATTGGCTTGACAAGGGCAACAAAGTCTGTACAAACCTATGGACAAAATTGATCTTTCCTAAGAAGCTTTGAAGAGATTTCTTATGGCTTGGTAATGGAAATGCTCTTATTGCTTCAACCCTCTCTGGGTCAATTTCCAAACCCTCCTTTGACACAATATGGCCTAGAAGCCTACCCTCATGGGCCAAAAATATGCATTTTTAGGGTTCAATGATACCCCAAATCTCCTACATCTTTGAAATACCTATCTTAGGTGAAAAAGGTGATCCACTACATTTTTGGAGAACACAATGATGTCATCCAGATATATCAGTACTATTTTGTTGATCAACCCTTTGAATGCCATATCCATTTCCCTTTGGAAAGTGGCTCCAACATTAGACAATCCAAATGGCATTTTTTTGTAGGCATAGGTGCCCCATTTGGTGGTGAAAGCCATTTTGAACTGATCATCTTCTTTCACCATTATTTGGTTATACCCTGAGTAGCCATCTAGGAGGGAGAATCTCTCTGATCTAGACACCACTTGCAAAATCTGCTCCATTGAGGGGAGTGGGTAGTGGTCTTTGAGAGATGCTCTGTTCAAGTCTCGAAAGTCTACACACAACCTAATCTCTCCATTCTTCTTCTGATTGGGACCAAGTTTGCAACCCAACTTGAGTGTTTGATTGGAAATATAATACTTGCCTCTATCATCTTGTTTAGCTCTTTCTTCATCAGAGGTTCAATGTGTGGATTGACTGGTCTCTACTTTTTCTGATGGGCTTAGCATCTGGATCTAGTTCAATTGTGTGTTGTGCTAGCTTTGGATTGAACCCTCTTAGGTCTTCATAGCTCCAAGAAAATACATCTGGAAAACTCTTGGAAAAGTTGCATGAATTCATACCTTTCTTGCTCGGTGGCCACTTTTCCAATTTGAAGTGTTTTGCCTTTTCCAACTAGAATTGACTCTGAATCTTCTCCTTTGATCTGTATATTAGCCTTCTCTTTTTGAAACTGATCATTAGGATTGAAGATAGATTCTAATGTCACCAAACCTTTGGGAAGCTTGTTTGTATGTAGCTGCACTACTTGATCTCCATATTGCTGCTCTAATTTGTCTTGATTCCTAGCTGAGAATTCAGCTTCCTCTTGCAAGAAATTGATGATCTGCTGATCATTCTCAAACACCTGCCAACATGTGTTGTTATCTGCACTGTTGCTGGCCTCACAATCACATGGATATGTGGTTGTCCTTTGTCCCTCTTGATGTTGTCAACCACATCAAATGTTGCTCCAACTATTGCAAGCCTATCAACAACTTCATTCTCCTTCCTGGGTATGGACACAATGTTGAAGGCTTCAAATCCTCAATGAGATCCCATACCCTATTCTTGTAGCTCTTGAGCAGGTCATTCTTGACAACATTTTGTCCTCTGACTTGATTAGCAACTAGTTCACTATCACCAAACACTTGCAAGTTCTTGATTCCTCATCTTCTTTCCCAATGCAATCCATGAACCAAAGCCTCATATTCTACTTTGTATTGTTTGAACAGGAAAATTGGAAATGGAAAGCTGAGTAGTATTTCATACCTTGGGGTGACACAATCATAGCTCCTCCTCCGGCTCCTTGCCTACTTCTCGAGCCATCAAAGAAAAATTTCCATACTTCATTGTCATCTTTGTGTTCTGCTTAATGATGTCAGGAAGAGGATGATTCTCCTCATGCAGGCGGTAGTAGACTCCTAGCTCAGATTCTTCCATCTCCTTATAGGGGTCAAAAGCATGTCTTTTGTTTTCCCATTCATCGAGAGTCAAGTCTGGGATACACCCCACCTTGGTATCTACTTCACAAGTGTTTAGGAGGTCCTCCTGATCAAAAGCTAAACAATTTGCATTGATTGGGCTAGGCACATAAGACTCAATGTGGTAATCCACTATGGGCTCAGATCTGATTGTGGCCTTAGCTCCATACCTTGTTCTAAAAGCATATGTGACCAATCAGCAGAGACAAATAGCCTCCAATTTTGGTAGTGAAGTCCCTGACAAACACAATGCAAAATGTGGTGGCAAGTCTATGACTGATATGTTCTGCAATACAGTCACATTAGGGCAGGCATGCAGTGTGAGGCTCAGATCCTTGATGACTCCAATAGTTGTCACTGTTTGTCCCATCCAATTATACTACCCCTCTAGAGATGACTTCATATTGGAGACCCAGTTGATCAGCTATTTGTTTGGGCATTACAGAACTACTTGCCCCCGAATCAATCATGCAATTATGCACCAATTTGTCCCCAATGATTAATGAAACATAGAATGGAGGAGGCTCAGGTTCTTACCTTGTTGTTCTCCATGGTTTCCCTCAGGTTGAGCTGCATTGGTAAGCACTTTCTCTTGTTGGTTAGGGGGTTGATTTGAGCTTGACCAATTGGCCATAGCAGTCTGCAATAGATCCCTCTATCCTGGAATGGCCAGTGACTCCCATAGTGAAATGTTCACACTTGTCTTCTTCATTTTCTCAATGATATTAAATGAGCTATCCTTCTACTGCCCCTTCCCTGACACATTTTTCTCTTGCACATGGGTTGTTACAACCGGTGCTTGAGTGGATTTGGAAGGTGGCTTGGATTGGCTCTTACATGTTGGGAGTTGTATTTTGAATGCCAATACCTTGTGGAGAATGGAGGATTGAGGATTACCTAAGTTTGGTGATTGTCCTTCTCTCAATATTTCTCTTCTTGGACCATGTATTGGCAGCTATACTTTGAGAAGGAGCCTGATTCATTCCACATAAAGTCTTCAGCTTTCCAATTGACAAGCATAGTTTCACTTGGAGATGTCCTCTTGCTGAGCTCCTTGCTGCTGATTTTCTTCTTGGCTAGATTCTTGTGACACACCAATGGTTTGCACCATCAAGGCCTGATTTAGTGCACCATTGAAGCACATTGATTGATTATGTGGCTGATTGCATGGGAAACACCAATCATATTCTTGTGCCATGTTATTTTGTGTTGGAACCAATGCCCTTGATGTTGAAGTTGTGTTTGGATCATATGACCTGAAAGGTCTAGCAAGCTTGAGGTTGTCCTTGGTTTTGACTCGATTTACAGTCTAAGCTGGTGGTCTATTTTTGTTGATATGGGGGTCTAGCCTGATACTGAGCTTGAGGCTGATATGGCCTAGAACTCTGAGCCTGTTGTCTTTTGATAGTTACTAACTCATTCCCTAGGTTGAAGTTGTTTCATAACTTCCTAAAGCTCTTTTGAGGTGTTAGAGGATGAGGTGGAGGCTTCAACTTGAACTTTGATTCCTAGGAGTAGGTATAGGAGCTAATGTGGGTGTCTGGCTAGTGCTTGGGTTTCCTAATTTTAGGTATAGAGGCATGGGTGGCCTAGGAGCAAGTTTTCCAGCTTGAATTAAATGATTCTCAGCTCCTATGGAAAGGCTATAAGCTGCAGGTAAGGTTGTGCCTCCCATTGACTGAATCATTAAAGCAATATCAAAATTTAAAGCTCTAAGAAAGTATAAGAAGGCACCTTCTTCTTGTGGGCTTTACTTGCCACTGGAATCTCTGTCCCAGGTCCATTTGAAATATGAGGTTGAAATCCATCAACTACTCATTCGGAGCTCTCTTGATTGTTGTCAGTTGCTCCAACAAGGATAGGTTATCTCCTTTTCTCCAAACTGGTCATGAAGAGCTCTACACAGATGGTCCCAAGTTTGAATAGAGCCTGCTTCTAGGCTCTGAACCATTGTGAAGCTTTACCCTTGAGTGAAGAGGCTAACAACTTGACTGCAATGTCCATCTCAGTGATCTCATGGATTGTATAGACATTTGTAATGTCTTGAATGTGGTCACTAGGAGAAGTCTGGTTTTCTCCAGTGAAATATGGGATGCTCTTTAATGCTTGCCACCGGACTAGATTTTGTGCATTCAGAGTGAGTGGGCTTGCTTGCAAAGTGAAATTGACATAAGGATTTGGTTGTGCCATCTTGATCGGCTTGAGCACCCTTCTTGATTGAAAGAATGACCTACTAGGAGGAGGTGTTGATAAGGCTCTGTTTGGTGGAGATGGAGACCTCTGGGCTCTTCTCCCTCTTCTCCTTCTATTTGGAGACAAGTGCAGGTGGAAAAATTGTCCCTCTTCTCTAGTTCTTGACCTTGTTTGTATTCTTCTCATGAACTTGGGAAGCTTGGACTGCTGAAACCAGTGGATTTTGTCCCTTTTGGAGTCACCAGATGTGTAGTTTTTTTTTAAAACTTCTTAAAAGCTAGAATCACAACAAGTGCACATCAATCTTACTGTAATAAAGATGGAGACTTCTTTGTCCCACCGGGCATGCCAAAACTATTAGTGTAAAATCACAACACCCCAAATGACCTCTCAGATTTGGTGTTTAAAACTTGTCATTTGATGTGATTTGCATAACATTGAGTTTTCCCCAAAAGTGTGGGACTTTGCAAATGGGAAAACTCTCCAGATTAAGGTTGGTTCCTATTCCTTTGTCTAGGTGCATACGTGAAATTTGCAAAGGATTGATTCTAAACCTAATCTAATATTTCCAAGGAGACAAGGATGAAAGGAATGCAAGAAATTAAAACTAAGCTAACCAGGTGATACACCGAAGGAATGATGAACATTTGTTTTGTTGATAGGCACAAACCAAAAAAATGCATACAATAATCAAGCACAGATAACTAGTTTTGCAATGAAAGACCAGATGAGAGCAATGAAGACAAGAAAGGGTCAAAATCAGCCACAAACATGTATTATTGCTCTGCAGATTTGATACAATGCATTTACAAAATGGCCAAAAGGTAGAAAACATGTTGCAATCTAATGGAAGGTCTGAAACTCCATGAATTCATTTTCCAGAGGAAAAGGGAGCCTACAAAATAGAAGAATGTCCAACCCTTTACAATGAGTCCCGACCCTACTTTTATAGATTCAACACAGAGGGAAGAAAGAGAGAGAAGTGGGAAAAACCGTTCAAGTTCAACCACTATCATCAATGCCTCCTACAAAATATCTACCCCAAATCTATCTTGACTACATCAATTTCTTGTTCGGCCTCGAAGGAGGAGGAAATGGATCGATCAGATCGAATCCGAATCTGGTTGTTGGGGAAAAATAGATCCTGCATTAATGGCCCAAAGATGTTTCTCCATTTTTCTCCCACCTAACCTCTCCAAACTTAAAGTTTCAGATCTTCATGGCATAGATGAGGCCGAGATCTTTCCAACGGTGTCAGATTTGTTGGATTTTGAGCCCCGAGTCGAAAGATATGCCCATTTGAAATTTGAATCGGTCCATACAAAATAGCGGGAAAACTAGTTTGAAAAAATGGGCCCCCTTTTGAAACTGGACACGTGGAGGGCTGGCGCATGTCTGAGGGTGCCTCTATATTTTTCTTTTGGAGTGGCATGGGGCTGACACGTGGTTTCCTCCATGACCTGCTCAATTTCCTTATGTTTTTGGCTAAGTCCTTTGCTCGGCGGGGTCATATATCTAACCGGGGACACGCGGCGGCCTGTGCTTGCTTGAAACCTCCCTTAATTCTTCTCTTGAATTAGCACCATTTGGACACTTGGCACCTTCACTCTCCGCTATCCTATCTCATGTCTCGCATGCATTGACTATTCAACCCGACCTCCCCCTTTATGAAACTGGACGGGACATGGGAGGCTCACACGCTCACTTAAAAGCCCTCAAGATTTTCCTTTGAAGGAGCATCGGGTTGACACGTGGAAGCCTCCATAGGTTTTTGGACTTTTCAATGGCCTCCCTCTTACCTTTTTTGGACCTTGGACTACGTGGCGAGCCCGCACTCATTTGGTCTCCACTTTTGGATTAACTTTTGGAGATGCGCAAGTGACACGTGGCGGCTTCTCCACTTAGCTAGCACTTCTATACTTAGCCTTTTTTAGGCCCACCTATCCCACCTTTTGACTTTTAGCTTTGACTCTACCTCCATTTTGGGCTGGGACACGTGGGGGCCTGGCGCTTGTTCAAGCCTCCCTTTTTGGATTCAACTTTGGAGATGCACCATTTGGACACTTGGCAACGTCCATTGTCTCCTCCATACTTAGTCAATTTTGGACTCGTTCAAACTGTTTCGAGCCCAAGACTTCAACCTTCACCATTTCTTCTTTTGAGCTCTAGCCTTCTTTGACACTATCTCCTCCTTCCCCGACCTTGCTATTCCATTTTTGAGCCTGCCTGTAATTTGTTTAATGGATTTAAGGTTCCCAACCTTCTATTCATAGTTTTTCCCACTTTTTAACATTAAATGCTACCTTACCTACATTCGTACTTTAACACTTAATGTAGTTTTTTCCAAAAAAGTATGACTTTAACGCTTTAACTCACGTGCCCAACCTTGTATAGACAATTCCCCAACCTTTTGGTGCACAACTAATCTATCTTGACAAGAGACTCTTATGCACGTGCATAACCAATGCCGAAGGCACTTATTCTGTCATGATATTTTACTCTCGCTTAACTCATGTTACATTTGCGCTTCTTCCTCTCTTGTCGTGGATCCATAATGTAGCCTTACTCGACACCAACCATCCTTTTTCACCTTTCCTTGCATGTACTTCCTTCACATGGCCATTTAACTAGGATTTCTAATGCAATCCTTCTTGGTGCTTCACACTTCAAGTTCTTCCACCTTACTCCACCCCACACTAAAATGATGCATGGTCCTCTATGTAGTTACAACCTTCAAAAATTAATGAGATTACCGTGCCCAAGGTGCAACACAAAACAACAATGAGAAAGGGAAACACAAGAAAATAAAATGCATTAAAGAAAACTCTAAACTAACTGCAATATTGCCTTATTTACAAACACCAAGAAGACTTATTTATAGTAGGGCTTCAGCCTACTCCCATTGAAGTGTCCTAGAAATCTCATCCCATCCAGCACTTGTAATTGGCATGCACCCTGAATCAAGGATGTACGAGATGATGTAGGGACCTAACCAATGGACTTTTAACTTCCTAGGATGGCACAAAAACTTTGAATCATATAGTAAGACCATCTGCCCAACCTCAAACTTCTTGTTCTTAATGTGATGATCATGCCATGCCTTTTGTTTTGCTTTTTCCATATTCTAGTTCCACGGAAAGTAATCATATTTCATCCAATTTCATTAACTTGTCAATTCTTTCTTCCAACGCTTATTCATTAACAAATCCTTCTACGCATGCAAGTATACACAGAGAAGGTAACATGAATTCAACCGGAAGTACAACTTCCATGCCAAACACTAGTTGAAACAATGTGGCCTTATTCAACCTCTTGTAGGTTGTCCTATATGCCCAAAGAATGGTTGATACTTTGTCATCCCAATCCTGTCTACCAACATAAAAAATCTTAGTCAATGTGTGGCTAAGTATTTTGTTAAACACCTCAGCAGTTCCATTTTCCTAAGGGTGATATGGAGTAGTTTTGTGATGGGCCACCATGAATTCTGATAATAGAATCCTAACTATTTCATTGAGAAAGTGCGTACCTCTATCACTTGTCAAACTCAATGGGCATCCATACCTACTGATTATGTTTTCCCATAAAAATATAGCAGGTGGTAGCCCTTGTAAAATCCTTTATAGGTCCTGCCTCTTCCCACCTTGTCAAATAATCGGTATAAGTGAGGATATACCACAAACCATTCCTTCGCGCCACTGGTGATATTGGTCTCAAAAAAATTTGATAGCCCATTTTTTAAATGGTTCGCACTAGCTATTAGTCGTGAAGGTCATTTCATCCCCTTTTCTAGGTTTGCAAAGACGTAGAATGGTCACAGGCCTTGCAAAACTCAATGCAATCTTGATAAATGGTCTCCCACAAAAGCCCTATGAGTAGAATCTTCCACATAGTTGCATTTCCCGCATAGTGTCCTCCTACAATCCCACCATACGCTTCTTCCATAATTGTAATGCACTCATGTTCTAGTGTGCATTGGCACAAAACCTCATCATGACCCATTTTTTACAAGTCTCCACTAATTAGCATGTAGGGCGTGGCACGTATGGCCAACTTCTTCTTCTCCAAGGCCTTCATTTCATCTAGCACCACACCTATTTTGAGAGATACTACAATATCCTCCAAATCCGAGGGCGTGCACCGTGATCTAAATAGTTGTGTGTCTAGCATAGTCTCTTCAATACTCTGTGCGTCCTCCCCTAAATCAATCCTAGACAAATGCTCAAGTCCAGAATTAATTTTTCCTAGTTTGAAAACCACTGTGAACTCAAATTCTTAGAACAATAATACCCACAAACATATGTGCCCTTATAGAATGGGCTTGTTCACCAAGTATCTCAATGCCATATGGTCGTGTGTAAAATATTAAAGGGGTCACCAATAGATCTTGTTTGAATTTATGAATTGTGTAGATCATTGAAAATGCCTCGCACTCATTCGTAGGATAATTCTACTCTACTAGTGTCAATTTCTTGCTTGCAAAGTACAAGGGATGATCAATAATCCATTCACCAAGTTGTGCAAGTAATGCTCCAATGGCGGTTCCTGAGGCATCCACATGAACATAGAAAGGCTTATCCAAAGAAGGGAAACGTAGGATGGGCACGGTGATAAGCCTATCCTTCAAAGTGTCAAGTACCTGCCTTCTGCTGCGCCTCTCCCCAATGAAATGCACTTTTATGTCTCAATAACTCTTCTAAAGACACGGTGATATTGGCATATCTCTTGATGAACTTCCTATAGTACCCGTATGCCCAAGAAATCCACACATTGTGCTCTAACTAGTAGGCTCCCTCAATTCCACAATTACTGCAACTTTTGCGGGATCTACTAGTAGGCCCTCTTTACATATGATGTGCCCCAATAATTTTCCAAAGAGGGTAGCAAAGATACATTTCTTAATGTTGAGGGATATCCTCAACTGCCGACATCTTTCAAACATCAGCCTTAAGTTTTCACAATGGTCCTTCACTAACCCATATACTATCTAATCATCCAGGTAGACTTGAAGGAATTTATGGATAAAGTCTTGGAAATCTTGTACCACAATGCGCGAGAACACAACAGGCACATTCTTCAACCCAAATGACATGACTGTATAGGAAAAACTTCCCCACTCAGTGGTGAAAGTCATCTTCCTTTGGTCCTCCTTTGTGATCCTTACCTGGTGATAGCCCAAGAATCCATCTGTGAAAGAATAGACCTCGTGCCCTACCACTCCCTCTAGGATCTCTTCAGTAAATGGGGTTGGGAAAGGATCAATGATACACACTACATTCAGGTCCCTATAATCAACACAGATCCTTATCCTTCCATCCTTCTTGATGCTAATTACCATTGGAATTATCCATTCTAACTCTTCAATAGCTTCAATAATGCCCAATGCTATCATCTTATCTATTTCCTCCTTAACCTTCACACACAAGTTAGGATTCATTCGGTATGGTCTCTTCTAGACTAGGTGCACACCCTCCTTCAAATTAATTCTCATTTCTCCCAAGGAATGGTGAACACCTTTAAGCTCATGATACCCATGCAGAATAAATCCTCAAACTCATGCAAAAGATCAATGATCTTAGAGACTTCCTTCTCACCCAATAGTATTTGATGATAGCCTCTTTAGGCTCTTCATCTGAGCCGATGTTAGCCTTATTTGTCTTTAAAGGCTCATGATATGTGTGCACCTGATCGTTCATTAGCACTGTCTACCACCTCACACGTCCCTACAAAATGGTCAACATCCAAGTTTTCCACTTCTTCACCATCAATAACATAAACCATCTTCCCCTTTTCTTTTTCCAAACATGTGTGCTCAAGTTGTATCTCTTCTGTTTCTTCTTCCTCAAAGACAGCTCCAAGCTAGGTTCACCTAGCAACTCTAGTAGCCTATCTTCTACCATGGAACTATCCCTAATGGTAAGGTGCTTGACAACCTACAATGCCTTATCCACCAAGGGTTTTGTACTCCGATACTCAAATGTTTGAATGAAATTAGCCACTAACTCTTGCCAATTCCTTGTCTGGATGGCGTGTCTCAGAATGAATGTACCATGCATGTACATAACCTTGTAGGGTGGAATACAACTTATGAACCCATAATGAAGGTGGCAATGCTTCTACGCTTCCCATCCAGGTTGCCTCACATGCTTGGATGTGGAAGGAAATAGTCTCTTTACCATGGTAGTCTTTTATAGCCGTGGGCACATTACTCCTGTAAAACCTTACAGAGAAGGCAATTCTCACCTCGTGCCATTCCATAAGATTATCCCGACATGTTACCCACCAACACACAATAGTTTTACGTAGGATGTAACTTAACATTCCTCTTTCATTCATTTTCCTCCTTCTATTGAGCTTCCATCTTTTGCAAAAAGACCTTTGGGAAGGATCCTCGTGAGTACTTACGTAGCTCCTTTCCTCCTAGGTGCTAGACCGTATGCGCCTTTGTCATTTTTTTCACTAATCCTCTCGGATGTCATCTAATCAACTCATAGGTTCCATACACCCAATTATCACATGCTATCTTGGTGGTATCACTTAGGGACCGAGCATCCTCAAACCGAATAACTCCTTCGTGGGATGAATTGTCTCTGGATCCTTGATTAAGAACACATATATTCTATCCAGGACCTCTTCTCTTAAAGGTTTGGTATAGGGTTCTGATTTCCCATTAGCGAAGGGTATGATGACACGTTCAACCTCATTTTCAAAGCTTATGTACCCCTTGTTGAACTGAAGATCTGCATTGTTCTTATAACACCATGGGTGCCCAAGTAGTGCTAGGAAATTGTCTACCTCAACGAGTGCCAAGACTTCGAAGTCCCCAATAAACTTAGCTCCATGAATGGTGATGGATGCATCCTTTAAGACACCAATGGGCATTGCCTTCATTTTGTTTGCCATATATAACACATTCAAAGATGGTTGTAATGC
This sequence comes from Taxus wallichiana var. yunnanensis, assembly GCA_018340775.1. Taxonomy (NCBI): domain Eukaryota; kingdom Viridiplantae; phylum Streptophyta; class Pinopsida; order Cupressales; family Taxaceae; genus Taxus; species Taxus wallichiana. The sequence continues at coordinate 793,870,066 of CM031242.1, forward strand.
AGGCCTTCCCATCTGATGCCATACATCCAAGGTGAGAACATTGACCTCCGCACTTGTGTCAATGAGGATATTATTAAGGAGCCATCCATCCACGACCACATTTAACATGATCTCCCTATCATAGTCAAGGATTTGAGGGGGAAGGTTTGCATGCAAGACCTGCCTCTCACTCTTCTCCGGCACGTGGTACCTTCTCTCTCAACCATGCTCCTAGCAATAGAATAATATTCTCTTTCCTAAGCATTTTACATACTTCCTTGACCTCATCCAGGTCATCCTTTGGCACCTCGACCTTCCTTCTATGCTCCTCCCTCCTGGACTCGCTTCTTTAGACACTTAATTTCTCCTTGTAAAATCCAAAAGACATCCATGGTTTATTGATATACCTCATTTTGAATCGTAGGGTCTAGGTACTTCCCATGTACCACTTCTTCCCTTGAAACCAAGTTATTCTACCTTGGTATTTCCTTTGCGCATGTGACCTCTCGCTCTTGTTGTTACCATATCATGTTCCAAGCTTGCATCATGTGTCACCCATGACATCCATTGTGTGTCACCTTCTTAATTCTTACCATTGCGGTTCCCTTGTCTTTCTAGTCTTTGTTGATTCATATGCTCAAAAACTCGGGGCACTCCTCATACTTGTGTTTCTTCCCGCACTATGAGCATTCTTATAAATCTGGGCACTCACACTTGTAGTGGTCTGTAGACCCACAATTAAAATAGGTTCCATGCGGGAACTCACTCCTTCCTCCTCCACGGTTACCACGACCATAGAATCATTCATGAAATCCCCTTCAGTGCGCACCTCCATCTATACACTCCTCATACCTGTGATCATCATTCTTAGAACTACTTTGGCAATGCTATTCTGGTGCACCCCATGATCAATGGCCTCATGGATATGATCAATAAGCCTACAATCCTTAGTATCATGGGTTGTAGAGGTAAAAATCTTACATTAGCAAGACATATTCTTTTGAATTACACCCTGTAACAAGGGACATCTACTTGCATCATGGTCCCCATAACAAATTTCATAGTCTCTTTATTCACAATAGTCTTCTCTTCCGGGAAACTATCCTTGACATGCCCTTCTACTTCACAATATGTACACCACATACCACTGCGAGTCTCATGAGCTGAGTTCATAGAAAAATTCTCTAGCCGCTTAGCCATAGTAGTAATTTGAGCCTCCAGGAATGGGCTAACACCGTGATCAACACTTCTAATAGCTTTCTATGCGTATGGCGGCTTCTAATGCGCCTGGCTTGGCGTGGGTCTGTGAAAGTTTAATGAGATAAAGCTCTCCTAAAAGGTGTTATCAACACCCCAAAAAACCATTGAGCATGATGTGAAGGGTAAATGTCATATGATAATTTTGATAGGAGAGTCTTAAACTATGCATCATACTCCTACACACTCTCCACCATTCCTTGTTGAATATTCTTCAGGGATATGATGCTCTTCTGTTCAAACTCAAGGATGTGGAATTATACCAAGAAGGTGTTCTTTAAAGTAGTATAATCCACCACTATTTGATGAGGGTCATATTTCCTATACCAGCTATGCACACGCCCTTGCAACATCATTGCAAACTAGCTTACTTTCCACTCCAAGATAGTGATCCCTTTCACACGCCATAGCAGCTCACACTTGTGAACATGTTCTGTAGTATCTTCAATACCTCTAATATGGAAAATGTAAAGACATCTCAAAGAAAACTTGAGGAGGTGGCTGGGGCCCTTGTCCTCTTGATCCAGAGCCTTGGTTTCCTCTAGTATTCCCCCACTACCAAATCCACCATATCCACCAAGTCTTGTGCCTCTTGACCCACCAAACCCACCAGCTCCACTAGGTCTTATTCTTCCTGACCCACCAAATCCACCAAGTTATGTTCCTCCTAACCCACTAGATCCACCAAGTCCTGTAGTGGTCATGCCAAGGGTCCCCAAAGTTCCACTAAACTACATGCCGATGGTCTGTGATAATGCCCCACTACCAATAGTGTACCCCGCGCCACTCCCAGATGTGAGACCGAAGGATTGTGTACTTTCTCCTTGTCCAAAAATTCCTCTAAATACTGGAATAGTATGCATAGCCATAGAAGTGGGAAATGAGAAATTATATCTCCTAGGCACAGATCTATCACTTCCACTGATACCAACTGAAGTTAGGTGATACTCCTTCCTTGATTTGGAAAACCAAGCACCAAGGTTTGGTCACTAGGTGGATTCGAATGTATACCAATGACTCTTCTCTCTCCATGTGATGAACTCTCATCGAAGCTAAAGGGGTACCTCTTATGCACTTTCCAAGATGGGGTAGCATCGATTGATCGTGTTCCACATCCTCCATGTGAACCTCAACTCCTTCCCATAACATCTACCTCCATATATCTATCACACCTATAACCTTGTGTTGTCTATCAATCTCCCTCTCACGTGCTTCAATATACTTGAGTCATATCTCCTCGCTTTCTTTCTCTGTCAGTAATATATGGAATCTTCCTCCACATTAGCTTCCTCACCCGGTGACTTAGAATGTTTAGTTGGCCATTGGAAATGCCTCTAAACTCAAGGTAACAATCAAGATCTTCATTGCACAAGGGATAACACATAGAAATGATCCTCCGGGATCTCATAGAAACTCAAACTCAGAAACTTCCAGACAATAATATGTAGAAATAACGTAATCCAGAGTGTAGCTAGCTAGTACTCATTTCCACCAATGATCCACAACATGAGTCCATGTCAAATCTACATCTTGGAGCATCTCGTACTCTTCGAGTCCACGCATGATCTATAATACCAGCTTGATCTAGACACATATGCCAAGAGCCATTCATACAGCTCTACTAGGAAGCAACAAAAAAAAATTCATACAAATCATGGTAGAGGTTCTCTTCTACCCATCTACGTGCATCAAACTCAGGTCCAGTGCCGAATCTCTAAGAAAATTCATCCTCTGTGCTCTTGAACCATGATTCAATAATTTCCAAAGTTAAACACTCTATCATCACTTATCACACATATCATGATGTATGCCATTTCATAATACAAATTCAAAAGAGTTCCCAGCAATGGAACCAAGATGTATTCATTTTTACACCCACCAAAAGAACAAGGGAATCCCATGCGTGTCGACCTATCACCCAACAAGGGCTGGGCACTCACTCGAGGCACACGCAGGTGCCAAGTCTCTCTTTTATGTGAGTTGAGTGGGAAAATATCATCAATGATCCAAACTTTAAGGAAGTGAGTGGAAATGAGACATGCAAGCATCATAGAGCTCGTAACACCTTTTAGATCGGTGCAAGTCATTCCAGCAGAAAAAGTACTTAACAGATTAAGAACTGAATCAAAATAGAAAGGGAAATGCACAAGGATTCAGACTCATTCTATAAACATGCATAAAACGAACCACGAAGATATGTAAATGCACCAGATCATTACTTGATCATATTCATATAAATTGGTAACCTCATTACATTCATTAGGTTCATTACAGAGCATCGTAGAAAGGTAAACCAAGTCATGCATCATAATTGGATCCATATCCTCTAGCTCTCAAAATAAATTTAAACCTCAAGCCCTTAGTACATCCATCTCGTATGTTTTATCTACCCAACCCAAATAGAGTTCATTGTGGCATTTCTACAGAGCTCCACTCTCTATTGATCTCTCTCTTGTATATGATCTATATCTTTTTCTCTCCTTCCCTTCTTCTATGGGCGCTTGTATATATAGGCATCCCAAAGTGCCAACTCATCCTTTTGTGGCCTCAGATATGACGCCAAGTGTTTGAATGTGGTCCTCCATAAGAGCATGCTCCTCCAGGCCTGAGCTCTCCACTTTTTTCCATGATGTCTTATAGAAACTTCCATCGTAGAGCATATTCCTTCCTAGGCCAACCTATTGCCAGGCTGACACCTTATCTACTTCACATGCGGAGTCGAGTCACACTTTTCTCGTGTCCTGCCCGATACACCAAATATGGCTAAGTCCCGAGACCTTATCTTTCGAAATACAACACGAACCTTCTAAAACCCTCCTAGAACCTTTCCTTGTGCACCTTCTCCTTGCACACCCATCCTTCAACCTATGCCTTGTGCACCCATGTGCCTTTGTGTACTTAACCAATACTTTAGGGGCCCACCAAAATTTGGAGTAGAAGTACTTAAAAATGGCCTTCTCTAAAATTTCCCTTATTATGTCATTACACAAATCCTACAACCGTGTCTATTCAAATACCCGTGAGCTCACTCTTCTACCTAATTGAGTTGTTTGGTGGATTGGTTTGGGCTTTGAGTTGGTAATCTAGAAGTATCGAGGTCGAGCCTCATCCCTACTATTTTTCCACGATCAATTTTGCTTAAGTGGGGATCAAATCCCACATTTGTCATGTGGTGGATGGAACTTGCATTTAAAAATAAGCTACTTTTCCTATGTTACCATGGCTTAGGCCACGTTCGTTGCAATTTTGTTACACCACACAATTGTTTTGGATGAGCTGTTGTTTAAAAAGCCACTACGTGGTGAGCTATGCATTGTTTAGTTGAACCACCCGAGTTTTGGGCCGAGGTGGGTGCATTTGGTTTGTTTGATTGACCAATTATGTGAGGGATGAGTTGTATGGTTTGAATATGCCGAGTATGGTGCTTTGAGTCATTGTGATACACCTAATGCATTAGGCTCACATGTAATGCCATTACAAACAACTGATTAGATAATAACACCCAATTAAGATAGTGTTTAATCTGTCACTTTTTTATACGGTTGATTACTTGAGTTACAATTCCATAACACATGATAATTATAATAGACATTTAAACTACCCTAATTAGGTTAGTGTCTACTGTCTATTTGAAACTATAAAAAATGTAAATATTCACTATCCAGTATAGTTAGACCATCAACACCAAAATAGCTATAGTCACAAAACTGAATCCACATGAATCTACCCAAAACATTGTAATGCCATCACAAATAATAAGTCAGATAATAACACCCATCTATAATGGAAGCTAGTGTTCAACTGATATCTTGTGATTATGTTGATTACAACTGCAAATATTCACTATCTAGAATAATTAAACCATCAACGCCCAAAAATAGCTATAGTAAAAAAATGAATCAACGTGAATCTAAAAATTCTATCCATACACACTGTTGTAAAATGATATATCAAATTGTATGCTTCAGACTTACCAAAAAGGTAAAGCTGTGCAATGTTACAAATGATCACCTGACATACCTACACACCAGTTTGTTAGTGAAAATAATGTACACTTGAATTGTAACTACATGGAATAACTACAAATACATGCCCTAAAAATAAGGGTAGTCATGAATGTGCAATTACCTTGTGAAGACACAATAGATTTGTATATTATCTACAAAATCAAAAAGGTGTCAACAAACTTGCATAATGACATTTAACAATAGTAATAAAAATGCATTCCAAAATTAGACATCATTCACCACATGCCCATTGAAACTACATAATTGTTGCTAAAAATAGAAAGTGGTATATTGTCATCCTTTAAAAAGTAAGAAGTTAAATATGAGAATTTTAAACCTTTCTCCCATATCCTCTTACAAGTGACCCCAATTTCTAATTTCAAGGTAATTAAAAACATGTGAATTATTTCTTCATCATACACTAGAAATCCACAAAATTACCCTAAACAATTTTGCATTGTTGAAAGCATGCAAAACAAAACTATCCAACTCATATGATCCTACATTCTTTGTATCAAAATTGAATGGACTCATAAGTGATTCAACAATGGATAGAGGTTGATTTAAAAACTTTGGTTCAAAAATTCCTTTACCTTAACTCCAACTTGTCTTACCATATACTGGATGGTTTGTTGGACAAAGTTTCCTTCAGTTCAACTTGATGCCTCATCTCAAAAATTCTACAACTTCCCATAGTGAACCTATAAATGTTTAACCACTGAACTAACTACACCAATTGAAGCAATCAATGTTAATCAGATTAAAATTAGAAGCAAAATAATGAACTAAAACCATCTCTGATACCAAACTTGATTAAAAATGGGTGAGTTAAATTTTCACTTATAAAAATTTCCAAGGATTTGAGGAACTCAACATCAATTTTATAGCTTAAAATCCAAAATTTATTAATTCCTTTATCGATTTACAACTCGGTTTGAATTTCATTCACAACACTGAAATGTGCATTTGTAGATTATGGATATTGAAATCAAATCCTAAGTATAATTTCCCATTTTTAATGATGATCGCTTAACCAAATTATTAAACATTCAAAACTAAATTTTATCTAATCAAAAGCTTCATCCAAAAACTGAAATAAAATCCACAACACAAGTTTGATAACGAAGTTCACCCAAAGGCTACGTCTCAGTTCTTGAAAAGAGAATAGATCTATTATTTCCCAAAGAATTAAATTTCACCCTTCCATAATGACAAATAGACCATTATACCTGCAAATGAGCTGATCTAAGACTCATGGAACTCTACACAAAATTAGAAATTGTGCCGAGGTCAATCAAATGGGGCTCCTACAAGTGTGCTTCCATAGTGTGATCCCCTTACAAATGTGATCGAAAAACTCCTATAACTAGAGATTTAAAAACAATACATGGAAAAAAATTACATATCTGGAATCCTCATGAAATTATGAGCAACTTACCTTTTTACACCATGGTCTAGTTCGGCTCCTAGGTGCTTGAAAAACTTATATCTCTGCTTGCTCCCAATGCCCTTTTCGTGCAAATGTGATGGAAAATCATCTATAATAGAAAATAGGTATAAATTCATGGGAAAAAATTACATATTTGGATTCCTCTCATAATTTTGAACTATTTTTGAACTGATTTTTTTTTACCAAGTTCAAATTCGAAGAGCGAAGTGTCTCAAAAATGGCCTTCTTTGAAACTACCCATGTTTTGTCATTGCACAATCCTACAACCGTGTCTATTCAAATACCACAAGAGCTCACTCTTCTACCTGAATGAGATATTTGGAAGATTGGTTTGGGATCTAAGTTGGTAAGCCATATGTATCGGGGTTGAGCGTCATCCCTACTCTTTTGTTGCAATCAATTTTTTCTTAAGTGGGGATTAAATCCCACATTTTCCGTGCGGTGGACAAAATTTTCTTTACAAAATAATTCACTTTTCCTATATTAACTTGTATATATCTTCCCCAGGGTAGATATAGACAAGCGGAAGAATATGGAAACCAAAGAAATTCAAACCTCAGCCCATGGCGCTCAAAAGGCGCCACGACAATGAGTGTCGGCAAAAATGGATGCGCCCACGGTGCACATAGTGAAGGCGCGCACGACAATGAGTGTCGATAGCAAAATGGATGCACCCATGGCACACAAAAGGGGCGCACGACAATGAGTGTTGACAGCAAAATGGATGCGCCCATGGCGCACAAAGGCACACGACAATGAGTGTCGACAAAGAAATGGATGATGGCGCCAAAGGCGCACGACAATGAGTGTCGGCAAAAAATGGATGCGCCCATGGCACACAAAAGGGGCGCACGACAATGAGTGTCGACAACAAAATAGATGCGCCCATGGCACACAAAAGGGGTGCACGACAATGAGTTTCGACAGCAAAATGGATGCGCCCATGGCGCATTTCAAAAGGCCGACGACAATGAGTGTCGATTTGAAATGGATGCGCCCATGGCGCACAAATCCTAAGTGCCATAATTTCCAATGAGTGTCGACAGAAAATGGATGCGCCCATGGCACACAAAAGGGGCGCACGACAATGAGTGTTGACAGAAAAAATGGATACGCCTATGGTGCACAAAGGGTCGCATCGACAATGAGTGTCGAAATAAAATGGATGCGCCATGGCGCATAAAAGGGCACACGACAATGAGTGTCGACAGCAAAATGGATGCGCCCATGGCGCACAAAAGGGGCGCACGACAATGAGTGTCAACGGGGAAAAAGTTTCTCCTTGGCGCACGTAAGAAGATGTCGACACACACACGGATGCGCCTATGGCGCACCTTCAGGAGGCGCACATTACGAGTCTTTAGGAAGCGAGACTTCACGGCCCGGATAATCGGATGGCCATAACTTTTGACTGGGAGCTCCGATTCACACAAGGTTGGACTTTTCGGAAAGCCTACGGCGTCCTCTACCTAACTACGACTAGATATCTTTAATTGGGTGGGAACAAGTTCTTAAAAATGCAAAATACAGTTTGCCACTTTTGGGGTTTGATATGGTCCTCACCTACCACCATAATGAGATGAATTAAATACAACCTGAGGTGGTTGGGGTAGATTTGGACTTTCTCTCTCTTCTCTCTCTCATTCTTCCTATAAATTATAAGGAGGGGCTTCTTTCTAAAGGTTGGACATTCTTGTTTTGCCCCCCTTCTTCTCTTTGGCGAGTGAATCATGGGAGTTCAAACCTCCTATCTAAAGCGTAATGCAACCTTGTCTCTTGGCATTTTGCGTGTGTGTTGTATCAATCTTTGGGAAAATTAATGCATGTCTGTGGATGATTATCAACCCTCTCATGTTTATTTGCATTTTTTTAAATCTTTCACTTTGTAAATCTAGTTATCTCAGTGCATGATCTTGCATTACATTTTTATGGTCTGTGTTTATTGGCAAGACAGTGTTCTTCATTCCTCGGTGCATCACCTCCTTAGCTTAGGTTTATTTTTATGCATTTTTCTCTCCCTGTCTCCTTGGAAAATTAGATTAGGTTTTGAGTAGACCCTCTGCATTTTTACATGTGCATCTGAACAGAGGAATAGGAACCGGCCTTCATCCGGAGAGATTTTTCGATTTCGTGAGGTCCCACACTGGGAAAAGCTCCATGTTATGCAATCACACCGAGAATCTTTACACAACCCATCGAGTTACGAGAGTCCCGGGGTGCTTTGATTCGACATCAACAATTACCTTGGCTTAGACCACATCTCGCTGCACTTTTGTTGCACCACACATTGTGTTGGTAGAGTCATTGGTTGAAACCCCACTATGTGGTGAGTTCTACATTATTTAGTTGAATCACCTCGAGTCTTGAGTCGAGGTGGGTGCATTTGGTTTGTTTGATCGACTAATCATGTGAGGGCTGATTTGTATGGTTTGAATATGATGAGTATGGTGTCGAGTTGTCACAATACACCTAATGTGTTGGGATTTCCATATAATGCACCGAGCTGATAGAAATCCCACAAAGGTAATAGGGAGGTAAAGTTATCCCGAACCATTGGGGATAACTCGGTCATTCAATGCTAATCTCGAACAATGTGGTAAAACTGTGATCAACTCAATGGGGAGTTGATCACCCCACAGAGCTAAAATAGAGTTGCTCGAGCTAATATCACCCTGCAATGCACAATATGAACTCTCCAAAACAATAATCCCACATGGGCAATGTTAGAGAATAAATGGCATATAAAATCGTAAAAATGATAATAGCAATGTGAATAAAAAGGCAAAAAGGCACCCCTCCTATAAAAGAGTGTGCCAAACCTAGCTGAGGGTCTCCGGCTAGAAAATAGTAGGGCCCACTAAATTTTTAACTATTTTTCAAAAATTGAGGTCAAAACAACAAAATTAACCTTTTTCACCTTTTGCCAAAACGCCACTTGTCAACGTGTGATTTTCCAGTTGACCGACTTTGACCATTTTCAAACCAAAAATTTGACCTGCAATAACTTCTATACCTAAAATATATTTATGGAGTTATGCATACCTTCATAAAGGTCTCAAGACACTCTTAAGCATGGTCATGGTTTAGGGAGGTTTAGGAAAATTTCAACACCCAAAATCCTTTAGGTCAGCTGCAGATTGGTTCTACCATCTCCCAGTTGGTACTATTACTAGCTGAAATACCATGAAGACTCATTTTGAGAATAGGTTCAAACCTACTAAATATTTCCATGCCTTCTTAGCTCAAATTTCCCAGATAAAGAAGGATCTTTATGAACCCATGTGGGAATTTGTTTCCAAATTCAATAAATTGGTTGATAAAATTCCAACTTCTACTCACCTTGTTGATCAAATTCCAAAATGTTTCTTCCTTAATGCTCAATTTCTAGAGGTGATTTATGCACTAACAAGAGAAGGTCTTGCTACTTTTAGGTGAAAATTAATGGCTAACCATAAGCGTAGAGTATGACCTAATAATGTTGGGTAAGTTGAGAAAAGAACCCCAAGGCTAAATCTTCTACTTCAGGTGCATCAAACTCGAATAGTTAGTTCAAAAGTTAGCCAATGATTTGATTACAATTAGGAAGCAACTTGCTCAGAATGTACCCTACAAGGACATTCCATGAAGGAATTTTCAACCAAGAAACCATCTTCCTCCTACTCAACCAAAGCCGATGATTGAAGTTCCTCTTGTTAAAGTCCAAGTGAATGCAACTTATGAATTACAGGAGCCCGATGATGAGATAGGAATATAGGAGATGGAATAACCTGAAGAATAACTAGAAGAGGTCCAAGAAGGGGCAGATGATTCTCAAATCAATTACCTCACTACTGAGGGAGTTGATGATGATAATGATGATTATGATGAAGTAGTTACAGACATGAACAATGAGTCTTATGCTTTCATAACTAGAGAATAATTGAATAAGAAGAAGGAAGTTGTGCAACTTAGCAAAGAAAGAGAAGTCCAAGGAATCTCCGCCACCATTCCAAAGAGTTGTGAGGAGAGGAGCACCCATTCCTAGTATTGCTGCTAAGAAAGTAAGTACTACCTCTCCATCTAATACTCCTTCCACTTCCTCTTATGTTCCTAAAGCAATTACACCTTCTAATCCTATGTCAAAAGCACCCCCAACCCCAAAAGATGATAAACCTAAAACTTCTACTTCCTCTAATCAATAAACCCCATCTACCTTAGGGTATTTTGATATCATCGATCATATCAAGAAGACCAAAATTTAGATTTCTGAAGCTGAATTTTACCAGACCCACCCAGAGGATTTTTCTCAAGTGGTCAAATTTGTTAAATCCAATTCTATCCAGTCTTCTACAACTTTTAAAATTCCTTTTTCCTACTCCCAACTCTCCTTCCCCACATAATTTGATGGCCACTGCACCCTCCACTTCCGAGAAGATCAAGCCCTTATATGTCACACTACTAATAGCCTATCATACAATCAGTAATTGTGTCATTGACTCTGGAGCATTAGACAATGTAATTCCTACCAAATTTTCTCATGCCCTTGGCCTCACCTTGACCCAACCTTTGGTTCATGTTACTCAATGGAGACTAAGGAGGTACCCCTATTCGAAGGATAAAATATCATCAAGTAGCTTTTGCTACATTCTTGGAGAAAAGATTCATGGCCATAATCTTTGTTGCATACATACCTCCTTATTGTATGCTATTGAGTAGAAAATTTTGTAGGGAAGTTGGAGGAGAGATACACATGGACTAGTTTCATGCTCTTATCCTATTCAATGGAAAATGAAGAATTTGTTACCGAGAGATGTGCTAAATATATTGTTCAAAAGAAAGATGACCCTAAGGCTCAGATTATTTATGAAGATATTGGTCATGGTAATTATATGGTGATGTCTAAAATTGGGGCTAAAGCTCCCAAGGTGGTTCAGGATGATCCCAATGGAATTTTTATTCTTGAGTTTGACGAAAGTTATTCCACGACTAGTTCTAGAGAAGGGTTGTTTTGGTCTCTCTTGATGGTAAGCTCCACCCTTTATCCTACAAAATTCAATATTCTAACACCAATAATATTGTTGAGTTTGAGGCCCTTATTTTTGGCCTAGTAGTAGCAAGAGAAATGGGAATAAAGAACCTTTGTGTGCAAGGAGATGTAAATCTTATTGTCAAACAAGTTTGCAAATATTTTCAAGTGAAGAATCAAAGGTTGAAACACTACATAAATCTAGTATAGGATTCTCGTTGAGTTGTTGACGCATTTTTAATTAATGTTGTGCCAAGGGAAAGTAACACTAGAGCAGATGCTCTAGAAGTTTTGGGTCCTTTCTCATTCCTCACCCTGATTTTACCCAAGATAAATTTATAGTGGAGATGATCTTTAGACCTAGTGTCCTAGAAAATGTAGACAACTAGAAGGTATTCAATAATGAGTAGCACTTGATTTCCTTTCTTGAACTGAAATACAACTTTAGCCAATTTTACTTTGAAGGAAGTGAAGCTATCATGAATCCACTACATCTTATGTATCCGAATGAGTTGAAGAAGAGTTTGACCAAGATGGTTATATCAAGCTCAAGGGAAATAAGATACCTAAGGGTCTTGTGAGTTTGGAGGACCTATTTTATAAACACGATAGATACATCAAAGGAAAGGTATCACAAGAGGTTGGTCAATCTATTGAGTTTGAGAAGGTTAATATAGGAAGTAATAAGAAGCCAAAATTGGTTAACATTGGAAAATGTTGCTTTGGTAAGGAAAGAAAGAAAATGGTCCAACTATTGAAGAAGTATGTAGATGTTTTGGCTTATTCCTATGATGATTTGAAGACTTTTAAGCCAAGGGAAATGCAACATTATATTCCCTTAAATCCGGCATCTAAAATTTCCACCAAGTAAAGGGAATATAATATGAAAATTATAGGCACCATTCATCAGGAAATTCAAAAGCTGCTCAATGTCAGGATAATCTTCCCCATTCATCATTCATCCTGGGTAGCTAACATTTTTCCTGTGAGAAAGAAGAATGGAGAAATTAAAATTTGTGTTGACTTTCGGAATTTAAATCAGGATTCTCTCAAGGATAACTATCTACTTCCTATGATGGACTAGATTTTGTAGGTAGTCACTGGTTTAGAGATGTTATCTATGCTCGATGGATTTTTGGGCTACAATCAAATTGAGGTGGATGTATAGGACCAACATAAACTTCTTTTATAAATCACCTGGGAACATTTTCCTATAGAAGAATTTCATTTGTCTCGATTAACGTAGGTGAAACATTTCGTAGGGAAATGGACATGACCTTTGGTGACTTAAAGAATAAATGCATAGTGATTTATCTTGATGATCTAACTATTTTCTCAAAGAAAAGGGAGGATCATTTTCAACACTTGGAGTATGTTCTTTAAAGATGTAAGAACCATGGAATTTCATTGAATCCAAAAAATTTGTCTTCGGTGTTATAGAGGGAAGTTTCTTGGGCACATTATGTCTAAGGATGGTATAAAGATTGATCTTGAGCGAGTGCAAGCTATCCAAAATATATATTTTCCAACAAGTAAGAAGGGTGTTCATTATTTCTTCAGGAAAATTAATTTTCTTAGAAGATTTATTCCAAGTTTTTCTGAATTAACAAGGAACATAGCTCACATGATGAAAGAGAAACAATATTTTTGTTGGACTGCTGAAGGGAAGAATGCCTTTGAGAATATCAAGAGATATATTTCCAAGACACCTACTCTTTCTTGCCTGGATTTTGACAAAGATTTTATAATCTATTGTTACGCTGTACACACTCCTTATTAGTCATCCTTGTACTGAGAATAAATTCTAGGGTGTGAAGTGCTTACTAAATTTATGAGTTATGTGCTAAAGGATCATGAATTGAAGTAATCTCAACTAGAGAAACATGCCTTTGCTATGGTGAAAGTAGTAAAATAGTTTCATTTTTACATCCTAAATTCTCACTCCACTTTGTTTGTTCCGATACACAACCATGAAGTTAATTCTCACACATCATGATTTTGGATTCAAGTGAGGAAATTGGGTGGTGAAAGTCTAGGAATACGACCTTGATATCAAGCCCACCATGCTTGTTTGAGGAAAGGTCCTTTGATTTGATTACTAATGGTTCAAACAATTTTTCAATTGATCGGAGACTGATGATGTACCAATTGTACTCTTTATAATTTCAACAAACAATTGGTATGCAAATATCACTCATTTCCTTACGGAGAATTTCTGGCACACTTGAGTGTCAAAGAAAAAAGAGTTGTTAAGGTTCAATTTGCATAATATGTTCTCTGGGAAAATTCATTATTCAAGAGAGGGATTGATGGTCGATTTCTTAGATGTGTTGTTAAGGAACAAAAGAAGATATTGTTGAGGGATTCCATGATCAGGCCTATGGAGGCCACTTTTCTTCCTCAGTGATAGCTCATAAAATTCTCCATGCAGGTATTATTGGCCAATACTTTTCAAAGATGCAACAAAGTGGGTTTCAAAGTGTGAAGCATGTCAAACTTTTGTGGGTAGACCCAAGTTGGCCACCTTTCCTCTTAAGGTGGTTATTGAAGATCCCTTCCAACAATAGGGGCTAGACTTTATAGGAACTCTTAATCCAACCTCAAGTATAAGACACACATGTTTTAACAACCACTGACTATTTCACAAAGTGGGTTGAAGAAATTCCAGTTAAGAGGACCACTTCTGAGGTAGTCTATGATTTCATTAAAGAAAATATACTAGTCAGGTTCAAAATTCCAAATAATATTGTTATAGATAATGCCCCCAACTTTTCCTCCCATGAGCTTATTGATTTCTACTATGGATATGGTATTTCTCTTGCACATTCATCTGATTACTATCCACAAGGGAATGGGTAGGTCGAATCGAATTAATAAAAACCTCAGTAACAACTATTAGGAAACTTGTAGATGAATCATAGAGGAATTGTCATAAGAAACTATATGATGATCTCTGGGTAGATAGGATCACACCAAAGAGAGCCATCGGGATGTCTCCATTTCATTTGGTGTATGGGATGGAAGCTCAATTTCCAGTGACTATGGAGTTGACTACACTTCATCTTGAAAAATCTATTGAAGTTGGAGAGCTCTCAAGTGCCATGGAGAAAAGACTAATGTACCTGTAGAATTTGGATGAAGAAATATTGCAGGTTATTGACATGATTACCACACAACAACGAAGGTCGAGTAAATTTTTGACAAGAAATCCAAGCCCAGGGACTTCCAAGTTGGAGATATTGTCCTACTTTGGGACAAAAGGTGTGAACCATGAGGAAGCCATGGTAAGTTTGATTCACTTTGGCTTGGTCCTTTCAAGATTAGACATTTTGTTGGTGAAAATTATTACTATCTAATCTATATGGATGGAACTTCCCTTCCATTACCATATAGTGGTCAATATTTGAATATTTTCCAATCTTGAGTGAACAACAATCTTTTGTATATAGTTCTGTAAATAGTCTTGTACAATATTTTCTTTTGGTCTATGTTGTGTTCTTGTGTTTTTGTGTTCTTTTGTATGACCTTGTTAGGAAATAAGGGATAAAATATGTGGAATAATCCCTCACGTAATCGCAAAGTGAGAAAATAATATGCATAAATTAGTACAGATCTCAAATATAAGTATAGAATAAAAAACACAACACAAAGAGACAATATTTAACGTGGTTCACCCAATTTGGGCTACGTCCACCAAGAATCACTTGCTCATATTTTATTAAAAGCCACCGCTCTCAATACAATAGCCAGATCTATTTAGAGCTATGTTCAACAAACTCTACAGAATTCACACCCGAGTTCAAAACACATCTGCAATGTTACATTATATCTACCATATGCACAAAACCATATAAATAGACAATTGCTTAAGTAGTTTTACAAAACCATGGGTATCAAAACCATGGGCCAAAACTGTCCCATAAACCTATGGGTCAAAAAAACCCGCCCATATGAGAAAATCACATTTCTCGATATATCGGGCACGTTTTAAGGTCCAAATTTTTTTCACGGTGAGACAACTATGGAAAGTGTACAATACTCTTAGTGTACAGTCTTCAACACTTTCTCACATGAAAATAGGCTCCACAACCTATCAATCTCCCACTTGGAGACTAGTTTTCCTCTTGAGCAAGCTTCTCAACCCTTCACTAGTTTCCGTGAATACCAACCAAAGTTGAACATAGCTTCGGTTTTTCCATTGTGACCACCTTGGTCATCATGTCTGCAGGATTCTAACTGGTATGGATCTTCTCCAACTTCAACTTATCTTCCTCCAAAGTTGTCTTAATGAAATGGTACCTTAACTATATATGCTTTGTCCTAGAGTGGAAAGCAAAGTTCTTAGCTAGGTGTATAGCACTCTAACTATCACTATGCAAATTTCCTTCCTCCTGCTTATGCCCCAACTCCTCAAGAAATTTTTGTAACCAAATAATTTCTTTGCTTTCCTCTATGGCAAAAACATACTCAGCCTCTATGGTTGACAAAGCCACCAGCTTCTGTAGTCATGAAATCTAGCTCACTATTGTCCCACCTACAGTGTAAACATAACCTATCGTGCTCCTCCTACTGTCTACATCTCCAGCCATATCTGAATCTACATAACCACAAAAAGTGGTGTCTAATCCACTGTAGCACAAAATTATCCCCATGGTCCCTCTCAAATAAAGGATCCACTTTACGCCTTTCAGTGATCTCTACCTGATCACTCATAAATCTACTCACCATTCCCACTGCATGGGAAATATTAGGCCTAGTGCACACCATGGCATACATCAAACTACCAACTGTTGATGAGTAAGGTACCTTGGACATCTGGTTTCTCTCATGCTCTTTCTTGGGACACTTCTCCTTTGATAACTTGAAATGGCCTACCAAAGGATTCCCAACCAGTTTAGCATCCTGCATATTAAACCTCTCTAAGACCTTCTTAATGTACTCTTCCTGAGATAAAGTCAACTTCCATTCCTTCCTATCCCGATATATCCTCATACCAATTATTTGTTTGGTTGCCCCCAAATAATTCATAGCAAAGGATTCACTTAGTTTCTTCTTGAGTAATTTTATTTCCTACATGTTTTTACCTGCAACCAACATGTCATCCACATACAGACACATGATAATATAACTGCCATCCTAAAATTTCTTTGTATACATGCAATGGTCAGAATGACATCTAATATAACCTTGCTCCATCATGAAGCTATCAAATTTCTTATACCATTGATGTGGAGCTTGTTTCAAGCCATACAAGCTCTTCTTTAGTTTTCACACCATCTCCTCTTTACCTTTGACCTCATAGCCCTTTGGTTGTTGTATATATAGTTCCTCCTCCAAATCACCATGGAGAAATGTAATTTTTACATCAAGATGCTCTAAGTGCAAGTCTTCTACTAGTAACTATTCCAAGAACAGTTCTAATAGAAGTCATTTTTACTACAGGAGAAAAAATCTCATCAAAATCTATACCTTTTTTCTGTGCAAACCCCTTGACCACCAACCGGGCCTTGTATCTTTTCTTTCCTCCTTATTCCTCTTTGAATCTAAACACCCACTTGTTCTGTAATGCTCTTTTGCCTTTGGGTAGCTTCACCAAATCCCATGTCTGGTTCTCCATGAGAGCCTGATGCTCCTCATCCATGGCTTGCTCCCACTTCTTCTTGGCATCTACCTATATTGCTTCATCAAAGATCTCTGGATCTCCACTATCAATGAGTAATAAATAATAAAGAGAAGGAGAAAAATGTTCAGGTTCTCTTCTTACCCTAGAAGACCTCCTTAATATAGGAGTTTGGGGTTCTTGTTGAGGAGGTTCCTAAATTGATTCATGTGTCACTTTCCCATCCGGAAGATCCTCTACCGCTGCATATTATTTCTTGGATTCTTCCCTATTTTCTTACAACTACTTTGCTTATACATGACTTTCTCATTAAAGACCACATCCCTAGATTGAATGATTTTCTTGTCCTTAATACTCCAACATTTATATCCAAAGTCATCACCACCATAACCAATGAAAGTACATTTTTCTGATTTAGCCTCTAGCTTGGTCCTAAATACTAGCTTGATGTAAAAAGCGCATTTCTCCATGGTGATTTGGAGGAGGAACTATATATACAACAACCAAAGGGCTATGAGGTCAAAGGTAAAGAGGAGATGGTGTGCAAACTAAAGAAGAGCTCAGATGGCTTGAAACAAGCTCCACATCAATGGTATAAGAAATATGATAGCTTCATGATGGAGCAAGGTTATATTAGATGTCATTCGACCATTGCATGTATACAAAGAAATTTGAGGATGGCAAAGTATATTATCATGTGTCTCTGTATGTGGATGACATGTTGGTCAGCAGTAAAAACATGTAGGAAATAAAAGTACTCAAGAAGAAACTAAGTGAATCCTTTGCTATGAAGTATTCCATTACCATAGTATAGTGGTCAACATTTTAATATTTTCCAATCTTGATTGAACAACAACCTTTTTGTAAATAGTTTTGTAAATAGTCTTCTACAATATTTTCTTTTGGTCTATGTTGTGTTCTTGTGTTTTTGTGTTCTTTTGTATGACCTTGTTAGGAAATAAGGGATAAAATATGTGGAATAATCCCTCACAGAATCACAACAATAGAAACTAATATGCATAAATTATTACAAATCTCAAATAAAAGTATAGAATAAAAAACACAACACAAAGAGACAATATTTAACGTGGTTCACCCAATTTGGGCTACGTCCACCAAGAATCACTTGCTCATATTTTATTAAAATCCACCACTCTCTCAATACAATACATGTTTTAACTGACCACCGACTATTTCAAAAATTGGGTTGAAGAAATTCCAGTTAAGAGGACCACTTCTAAGGTAGTCTGTGATTTCATTAAAGAAAATATACTTCGTCAGTTCAAAATTCTAAATAATATTATTACTGATAATGCCACCAATGTTTCCTCCCATGGGATGATTGATTTCTACTATGGATATGGTATTTCTCTTGCAAATTCATCTGATTATTATCCACAAGGGAATGGGTAAGTTGAATCGACCAATAAAAACCTGAGTAACAATTATTAGGAACTTGTAAATGAATCATAGAGGAATTTTCATAAGAAGCTATATGATGCTCTCTGGGTAGATAGGATTACACCAAAGAGAGCCATCGGGATGTCTCCATTTCAGTTGGTGTATGGGATGGAAGCTCAATTTCCAAAGACTATGGAGTTGATCGCACTTCATCTTGAAAAATCTATTGAAGATGGAGAGTTCTCAAGTGCCATGGAGAAAAGAGTAATGTACACAGTAGAAGTTGGATGAAGAAATATTGCAGGTTATTGACATGATTACCACACAACAACGAGAAGGTCAAGTAAATTTTTGACAAGAAATACAAGCTCGGGGACTTCCATGTTGGAGATATTTTCCTACTTTGGGACAAAAGGTGTGAACCATGAGGAAGCCATGGTAAGTTTTATTCACTTTGGCTTGGTCCTTTCAAGATTAGACATTTTGTAGGTGAAAATTATTACAATCTAAACTATATGGATGCAACTTCACTTCCATTACCATATAGTGGTCAACATTTGAATATTTTCCAATCTTGATTGAACAATAACCTTTTTATATAGTTCGTAAATAGTCTTATACAATATTTTATTTTGGTCTATGTTGTTGTGTTTTGTTCTTTTGTATGACCTTGTTAGGAAATAAGGGATAAAATATGTGGAATAATCCCTCACAGAATCGCAACAATAGAAACTAATATGCAGAAATTATTACAGATCTCAAATAAAAGTATAATAATAATAACACAACACAAAGAGACATTATTTAACGTGGTTCACCCAATTTGGGCTACGTCCACTAAGAATCACTTGCTCATATTTTATTACAAGCCACCACTCTCTCAATACAATACCCAGATCTGTTTGGAGCTATGCTCAACAAACTCTACAGAATTCACACCCGAATTCAAAACACATCTGCAATGTTACATTATATCTACCATATGCACAAAACCATATAAATAGACAACTACTTAAGTAGTTTTATAAAACCATGGGTATCAAAACCATGGGCCAAAACCATCCCATAAACCTATGGGTTAAAAACCCTCCCATATGAGAAAATCACATTTCTCGATATATCGGGCACGTTTTAAGGTCCAAAAAAAAATTTCACTTGAGCTGATATAACTATGGAAAGTGTACAAGTGTACTTCAACACTTTCTCACATGAAAACAGGCTCCACAACCTAACAATCTCCCACTTGGAGACTAGTTTTCCTCTGAGCAAGCTTCTCAACCCTTCACTAGTTTCCGTGAAGACCAACCAAAGTTGAACATAGCTTTAGTTTTTCCCTTGTGACCACCTTGGTCATCATGTCTATAGGATTCTAACTAGGTATGAATCTTCTCCAACTTCAACTTCTCTTCCTCTAAAGTTGTCTTAATGAAATGGTACCTTAACTATATATGCTTTATCCTAGAGTGGAAAGCAAAGTTCTTAGCTAGGTGTATAGCACTCTGACTATCACTATGCAAATTTCCTTCCTCCTGCTTATGCCCCAACTCCTCAAGCAATTGTTGTAACCAAATCATTTCTTTGCTTGCCTCTGTGGCAACAACATACTCAGCCTCTCATGGTTGACAAAGCCACCAATTTTGTAGTCATGAAATCCAGCTCACTATTTGTCCCACCTACAGTGTAAACATAACCTATCATGCTCCTCCTGCTGTCTACATCTCTAGCCATATCTAAATCTACATAACCACAAAAAGTGGTGTCTGATCCATTGTAGCAAAAAATTATCCCCATGGTCCCTCTCAAATATGAAGGATCCACTTTACTACCTGTCAGTGATCTCTACCTGGATCACTCATAAATCTACTCACCACTCCCACTGCATGGGAAATATCAGGCCTAGTGCACACCATGGCATACATCAAACTACCAACTATTGATGAGTAAGGTACCTTGGACATCTGGTTTCTCTCTGCTCTGTCTTGGGACACTTGCTCCTTTGATAACTTGAAATGGCCTACCAAAGGAGTCCCAACCAGGTTTAGCATCCTGCATATTAAACCTCTCCAAGACCTTCTTAATGTACTCTTCCTGAGATAAAGTCAAATTCCATTCCTTCCTATCCCGAGATATCCTCATACCAAGGATTTGTTTGGCTGCCCCCAAATCCTTCATAGCAAAGGATTCACTTAGTTTCTTCTTGAGTACTTTTATTTCCTACATGTTTTTACCTACAACTAACATGTCATCCACATATAGACACATGATAATATAACTTCCATCCTCAAATTTCTTTGTATACACGCAATGGTTAGAATGACATCTAATATAACCTTGCTCCATCATGAAGCTATCAAATTTCTTATACCATTGATGTGGAGCTTGTTTCAAGCCATACAAGCTCTTCTTTAGTTTGCACACCATCTCCTCTTTACCTTTGACCTCATAGCCCTTTGGTTGCTGCATATATAGTTCCTCCTCCAAATCACCATGGAGAAATGTAGTCTTTACATCAAGCTTGCTCTAAGTGCAAGTCTTCTGCTGCAACTATTCCAGAACAGTTCTAATAGAAGTCATTTTTACTACAGGAGAAAAAATCTCATCAAAATCTATACCTTTTTTTGTGCAAACCCCTTGACCACCAACCAGCCTTGTATATTTTCTTGCCTCCTTCTTCCTCTTTGACTCTAAACACCCACTTGTTCTGTAATGCTCTTTTTCCTTTGGGTAGCTTCACCAAATCCCATGTCTGGTTCTCCATGAGAGCCTGATGCTCCTCATCCATGGCTTGCTCCCACTTCTTCCTGGCATCTACCTATATTGCTTCATCAAAGCTCTCTGGCTCTCCACTATCAGTGAGTAATAAATAATAAAGAGAAGGAGAAAAATGTTCAGGTTCTCTTCTTACCCTAGAAGACCTCCTCAATATAGGAGTTTGGGGTTCCTGTTGAGGAGGTTCCTAAACTGATTCATGTGTCACTTTTCCATCCGGAAGATCCTCTACCACTGCATATTCTTTCTTGGATTCTTCCTATTTTCTTGTAACTACTGCTTATACATGACTTTCTCATTAAAGACCACATCCCTAGATTGAATGATTTTCTTGTCCTTAATACTCCAACATTTATATCCAAAGTCATCACCACCATAACTAATGAAAGTACATTTTTCTGATTTAGCCTCTAGCTTGGTCCTATCATCCTTGTCTATATGAACAAACACCTCACATCCAAAGACTCTAAGAAATGAATAATCAACTTTCTTACCATACCAAGCCTCCTCAGGTATGCCTCCATCTAAGGCACTTGAGGGTCCTCTTGTTTATCAAGTACACAACTGTGCTCACCGCTTCTTCCCAAAAAGAAAGAGGTGGTCCTACATGTAACCTCATGCTCTAGCATGTTCCATTATTGTTTTGTTCATCCTTTTTGACACCCCATTCTCGTTGGAGTTCACTGAGAACCATCTTTTTCCTACAGATTCCATTCTTAGAACAATAATCATCAAATTCATTGCTGCAATACTCCCCTCCATTATCTAACTTGAGACATTTTAGCTTAAGACTTGTTTCATTCTCTACCAAGGCTTTCCATTTAACAAAAGTGTCAAATACATCAAATTTGTTTCTAATACAATAAACCCAAAATTTCCTTGTTGCATCATCAATAAAAGTAACATAATAACTTGAACCCCAAGAGATGATACCTGAGTCGGCCCCACACATCAGAATGCACCAGCTCTAACTTACTCTCTTTCTTTATAGGTCCAACCTTGAGAAACCTTACTCACTTTTGTTTCCCATATATGCAGTCCTCACATAACTCCAAACCTATTTTTGTATATCTAGGAAAATCCTTCTTTATGATCTCCATGCCCTTATGGCTCATATGACCGAGCCTATAGTGCCACAATGTTGTATCTACTTCTGAAGCCACAAGATTACAAACATTAGTGCTATAAGTGGTTAAATACAAGGTTCCAACCTTCTTACCTCTTGCCACCACAAGAGCACCCTTGGTAACCTTCCAAGAGTCCTCTTGTAAATATCATAGTACAACCATCACTTCCCAACTACCCCCCGATATCAAATTTCATCTTAATGTAGGCACATGTATGACATCCTTCAATAGCCAAGTATTCCCATTCTACATCTTAACCTAAACAGAACCTTTTCCAACTATGCTGTAAGGCTCATCATCACCAAGAAAAACATGCCCAAAATCTCCTTGAACATAATCAACAAAATAATGCCTATGTGGAGTAACATGGAAAGAAGCCCCTGAATCTAAAACCCAAGATTCAATAATATTGTGCAAAGAAAGAATCAAAGCATCCTGACATACATTACCCATTTCCACATTTTCCTCCTTGTTTTCTTCTGTTGTTTCTTCTTATCCCAAGCTCCCAACAGTCCTTCTTTGCATGCCCAGACTTTCCACAATGCTAGCATACTATCTTGCTTTTGGATTTTGACCTTGCCCGATCCTTTGATTTTCCACGGCTTCCTCTATTCTTCTATCTCCCTCTAGTTTCCACTTGTCAAAGCATTCCCTAAAGTAGAAGATTCACCAAAGTTTTTCTTCACATTTCCTCACTTAGAATCACCCCTACAACATCCTCAAACTTCAACTTTGAGTTAGCTGGAACCGAGTTGCTTACCACCATTACTAGGCTATTCCAACTCTCAGGTAAAGAGCACAAACTAATAAAGCCCTAACTTCTTCATCAAATTCTATTGTAACCAAAGCTAGCATATTTACAACCATATTAAAATCATTTAGATGATCTACTACTAAACCATTCTTAGACATCTTCATATTAAACAACTTTTTCATTAAAAATATCTTATTAGAGGTAGAGGGTTTTTCATACAACTTCCCTAATGCATCCATCAGTTCTTTTGTAGTCTTTTCCTTTGAAACATTAAATAATACCAAAGATGCAAGACACATCCAGATTGTCCCAAGTGCCTTCCTATCTAGAAAATCCCATTCCGCATCCATCATGCTCGAGGGTTTGTTCACCTTCTCAGACAACGAAATATAAAGATCCTTCTGATAAAGGTAATCTTCCATCTGCATCTTCCAAAGACTGAAATTCTATGCCCATTGAATTTATCAACCCTAGATCTTCCATCATCTGCCATAGCTCCCACTCAAGATAAAACTTTCCTACGTGATTCAACACTTTAGCAAACCAAACCAGGCTCTGATACCAATTGTTAGGAAATAAGGGATAAAATATGTGGAATAATCCCTCATAGAATCGCAACAGTAGAAACTAATATGCAAAAAATATTACAGATCTCAAATAAAAGTGCAGAATAAAATAACACAACACAAAGAGACAGTATTTAACATGGTTCACCCAATTTGGGCTACGTCCACCAAGAATCACTTGCTCATATTTTATTACAAGCCACCGCTCTCTCAATACAATACCCATATCTGTTTGGAGTTATGCTCAACAAAATCTATAGAATTCACACCCAAATTCAAAACACATTTGCAATGTTACATTATATCTACCATATGCACAAAACCATATAAATAGATAACTACTTGCTTAAGCAGTTTTACAAAACCATGGGTATCAAAACCATGGGCCAAAACCATCCCATAAACCTATGGGTCAAAAAAATAGCACCCATATGAGAAAATCACGTTTCCCGATATATCGAGCATGACCCCAAACCCCGATGAGACAACTGTGGAAAGTGTATAGTACTCTTAGTGTACAGTCTTCAACACTTTCTCACATGAAAATAGGCTCCACAACCTAACTTGAGACCTTGTTATGTATAAATATTCCCAATGGATAAGGCATTAGTCTTGTAACCGGGAATTTTGGGGCCCTTTTCCATGTCTTGTTTTCACTTGTGTCAAAGTCAATCCAATCCCTAGAAATAGCTAGCTGTTGTCACTTACCAAAAATGTGCAATTTTTGATTTTTTTGAAAATTTTGGTCAAGTGATCCCTTTGCCTAATTTGTTTTCCTTTGTGAAGTCCTAGAGAGTGAAAAAATCCATAACAGTTAGTCAATTTTTTGGTTTTGAGGTCAAAATGTGTATATTGTGGTGATTGTGGGTTCTGGAGGAACAAGTTCCTCCGAGTCCCCTATTCCCTACATCCCCGCTCTACCCATATTAAGTGTATTGCAGATATTTGTGTTCCCATGGAACTATTCCATTCGAGTCCTTATTCCCACCCGCTTGTTCTCTGCAAGGCACCTTAACCCGTAGGTATTTGTTTTGTAGTTATGTGGAAGTATTTGAGTTAGACATAACTATTCTCCATTGCTCATTGTTCCCCACAACTTCATATCATCTACATTCCTCTAAAATCCTTTGCTTTCCGGGCATTTCGGATAATTATGGAACTTGTGACCCTATTCCTCCCGGGCCCTTTTCCTAAAGCTCCATTCTTCCACACTTCATTGAGTTTCCCTATATTTCGGGATTTTGAACATTTTTGGAACATGTCGTACTTTATTCCCTCGGCCTCTAGTTCTCAAAAACCTACATATCCACAATTTTGAGAATTTTTTTACTGAATTCTAGGACATTGCTCACCGCCAACATTGCATTAATTTTCTCAAATTAACCCATTTCCTCGAGGCTTTGTTGTTATAAAGGGGGGTAAAGGTAATTCATTTTTACCATTCCGTTTGTGAATTTTGAATGATGTACACTACTTTGTCTACTCTTGTGCCCTAGCGAACAAATTTGGTCATAACTTTCTCATTTTTCATCCGTTTTGAAAAATTCAAAGTGTGTCAAGTTGTTGTCAAAGAACCATTCTTGCCACAGTATAGGTGAGTCATTCCATGCTCATTTGATTCATTTTGGTGGTGTTTTTGTGTTTTACACCCTATCCTTTGATTTCTTTCGTAAACCATAGTTAAAGCCCTCATTTTTTTGAGTTTCTTTCCTCACCTTGCCACCATGAAGTTCCAGTATGGGGGTTATGAGCACATTTCTTATTTGGAAACCATTGTGCCTAACATTGGGGATAGTGATGTTAGACATATCAATCTGGATGACTTCTGGGCTCAAATCTCTGGAGACACCCCCACTGTTATAGCCTAGTGTATCAAGGATAGTGGAATCGCTCATGATGTTGGTTTCCCTCTCTCTATCTAATGTATGGATATTGTACTAGCTTGTGCCTCTTGTTTTGATCCTAAAACTAAATAAATCAAAGACCCTTAATGCAATGGAAAATCCAAGTTGGATGCTAGTTGCATAAATGCTTCCCTAAGAATCCATGTGTCTGAAGATTCAAACACCCTAACCAAGGCCCATGCCCAAAATATTTTTGAGCAAGATAAAGATAGATATAGGGCGATGATTTCTAAGTCTTGGCTCAAAGCCCAAAAGAGAGGTGCATCCAAATTGCCTAAGGTTCTATATAGGGAAGAATTCAAGGAAGAGTTATCTGATATGATTACCCTATTGGAAAGATTGATGGGCTTACCCTCCACCAATGAATTTCACTTTTGGATGTGTGTCTACATCAATATCATTTGTGAGGGAAAAAGAGCTGAATTGGATTGAGATTTGAGAACAATTGAGTGATAAACTTGTGAATGTGTAGTAGAATAAATCCTTCTACATGACCTCCTACCTTATGTATGTCATTGCAGCTTATAGAGTGTGGGTAGGATTGTCCCCTCAAGATGATAAGAAAAATGAGCTTGTCTATGAATTTTATCCACAACTTACCTTTGAAAACAGTAAACACCATCATAGGAGGGTGAATGATGTTTTTACAATGTATATAGTCATTATATTGGAGAGAAACACACCGAAAAGAATATTTGCAGAGGATAAATAGTTAATCTCCACCTATGACAGCCTCTTCATTCAATTCATGAAGTTTTCCTATATCAAACTAGCTGGTTTTGAAGGTGCACCCAACAAGCTACCCATGTATTGCAATGATAAATTGGTTCTTGTAGAATTCTATAGACAATTGGACATGTTGCATAAGACATGTAGAGATAAGAAGATTTGGTGTCCCCGTAGATTTCACCTTGAAATCTAGGACTACCCCTTTTTAAAAAAAATGTTCTTTTCAAGTAACGGGTCGTTTGTGTTTGTTTTACCTATAGTTGTTTGCATTACTCTAAGATATTCCCAAAGAATCATATGAGCTAATTTCGACAAATACCCACATGTTAAAACTCATTTTATCCCTCGGTTAGGTTTTGTCTGCAGAAATTTTACTTAATTATTTATTAAATAAATAAAGTTTCGTTTAAGGTGAATTGTGTTGTAGTTGAACCTTGTTGAAGTTTTTCATGCCAGTATTCCCACATCTCAATAGTTTTTTCATCACCAGAATGAATTCATAGAAATTTTCGGCAACTTCACGTAACTTTTTTCCATTTTTATTTATTTCTTTTTGCATTTGCTTTTGGTTTTCTCCTCGTAGTCCTCTGTCTCTTAAATTCCCCTTTATTTGTTCTTTGTTCTATATTGCCTATTTAATTTCGTGGAACATAGAGAAGTCATCCTTGGCCTCAAAATGGAAGGAATTAATCATGCAGTGCTAAATTCTAACCAAAAAAGAAGAATTTAGGAAAATAAGCTTCTCCCATGCAAGTCACACTTTTTGGGATAATAGATCTAAGCTATCAGTGGGAGTTTTAGCAGTGGCAGGAAAGCGGGAATTTCTTGCCTACCTAGCAGATTACTTTTTCCCATCAAGTCAAATCACTCAAGTTGCCAATGGGAATTTTAGGGGTGGCGGGGAAAGCGGGAATTTCTTTCCTACCTTAGGGGTAAAAATTCCCATTTCTTTGACTTCCCATTTTTAGCAATTCCTCTTGCCAAAATGCGACCCACCTTGGCATTAATACATGCATTAATTGATATTCATTAATATTATTTCTAGTCAAATTTTACACCATGAATAGAAGGAAAGTCAAGGCAAGTGAATGAACTAAAGAGAATTCAAGGATGCATGTTAAAAATAAATAAAATAAATTCATAAAAAAGCAAGCAGAAGCATGCAGACTTGGGTGCCCAAATTGAGTCAAGGAGCATGGCTTTTAATTAATTAATTGCCAAAAATAGGGAAAGACGATTATTAAAAATAGTATACAAATAACTATATAAGCATGAGATTCCATAAGGGAGAAGTAATTAATTATTTTTGATGGAGCTTATAGCCCGAAGGATTTTGCATTAAAAATTATTTTCCACTGCCAGGAAGAATCCAATTTTGGCACCTAGGGTTGGAAAGGATTTCTTTTTATTATTCATAGCATATGTATGTTGATGAATACTTCATTTATGCCCATATTGGTGAAGAAATTAAAATTCAATGTCTGATACATTGAATATATCTTCAAATCCAGAGGAAGAAATAGATCTAGCTCCCATAATTGTAAAGACTTCTGAAAAAATAATTCTCTTGTTTCTAATGCACCCATGTGGAAGTCATTGCATGGAAAATTTCTTTTAGGAGCTTGTGCATGTGCTCCCAATCTTCCAGTTGAAGCCTTCATTGAATTTACTTATATTTTCCTTCACTAAGAGTGCTTTTCAGAATTTAAAATTGCTCATATGTAATTAAAAATAAAAGGTGATGAGTTTTGCCTAAATTGTTTATGACGGGAATTTTATTAGTGAATGTACTGGAGAAGAACTACAAAAGCTTCAAGGATAAGAGGAAGATAGGTCAAAGGAAGTACCCACAAGCAAATCAAAGTCGGTTTCTTCTCTGGATCTAGTTTGGTGAGAATGAAAAGAAAGAATTCAACACATGGGAGTATCTCGAGATACATGACAAAGATATCATTCAAATCATTCATTGATAAAATAGATGAAGCGAAGTATAATGCATATTGGATCAACATGCTTGACTATGAAGAAAGGAAAAAATGGAGAGTGTTGCAAATGACTAGAATAACTTCTTTTTCTTTCTCTTATTTTCTTTGAAAAATTAATTGAGTAATCAATTAAATTGTAAAACTTAAGTGATTGGTTTAAAATCCATTACTTCAAGTTATTGGAAGAATTCAATTACTTGGAAATAGGTGGCAGATGAAAAATAAAAGGTTATATTTTCAGTGATAAATCATGCATGTCATGCAAAGAGGAATTCTAGGAGGAATATTGCTAGCTGCCTCCTTTTCTATAGCTTCCACATGTGGCAATTCATTAAAAACTTCCTATTTGTAATTTCCCTCTATACACTATAAATAGAGGAAGAGCCTACATGTTAAATCATCACAATTTGTTAATCAACATTCTTGAGTTCCAAAATTTGTGCTTTATGACCGTTGATGTCATTTTTGTGAAAGCTAAGAAATTGAATAAAGGAAGATTTTTGGAGAACTTTGTGTCCACGATGTATTTGCTTCTAACTTTTGTATGGATATTTAGATAAACTTTGTGTTATCTGAGATTTAGATTAGAAGATTTTATTTTCCTTTACTTATGAATATTGTGAGATCTACTTGTTTATTTAATATATATGTATGAGACCAACTCTGTAAACTATTGGTTGAATTACATATCTTCCTCTCTTCTTTCCTTACTTCTATTATTTCCCCTTCTATAAAACATTAAAAACATTGCTTACTTGCTACAAATTGCTAAGCTATGGTTTATGAGCTTTGTAATTAAAGTAAAACCTCTAAAAATAGTTATTAGGATTTATACTCACCATATTGATAAAATATTACATAGGAGCCTCATCGGTAAATGAGGGAGATTTATCTCATGATTGCTTAGGTTTTTAGATATGCAGAAAATCTAGCCAACAATTTTTGGCGACTCCACTAGGGAACAACACAAATTATTAGACCAGATATCTATCTTACTGTTCCTTTTATAATATAATCTCAACTTGGAAAAATGTCCATTCATGCGGTCTAGCAGATCTCAAGGAAGGATTGACCATTTTTATAGATTGCAGGAACATTTTAATTTCAGTCATCCTCCTCGCATCCAGTTTTCACAAGAAGAAGAGTGCAAAATTCTCGAGATCCGGATCATGTCTAGCACATCATCTGTAAGATGGGATTATTCACCAAGTCTATTCTCAAAGAATATGTGATCTTTTCATGATGCAAAATCAACCACTTGCCCTACTAGCACTGTTCCATGGGTGCAGCCTTTGGACCTTTGAATCGACTCTATGCATGATCTACCTAAAGGGATGAGAAATAATTTTCAAAAATTCTTTAGAGATGGAAAGTAGAATCTAGATGACCACTTGGCTATGTTCTTCATATCCTATGGAGTGCTTGCAGTCGAACATGAAGATGTATCTGTCAGACTCTTCATAGAGACTCTGCATGACTTAGCTAGAGAATGGTTCTATTGGCTAGCTCCTGGTACCATAACTAATCAAGCTACTATGAGAGATGCATTCTGAAAATATTCAAGCCAATCAAGATTCCAAAGACATCGATAACTCAACTGACTTAGCTGAAGAAGGAGCCACAAGAACACATGTGGGATTTTATTGTAAAATTCCAAAGATTACTTGTATAAAATTCTGGCTTCTACTTCTCTGAATGATGAGAATCAAAAGGTATTCTTCATCAATGCTTTACTTCTGAAGTAAGCTATCAAATATGAAGAGCACGTCCTATTGACTTGTTAGCAGCTCAAAACATGGCGGTTGAAATTGAAGACAACCTCATCATGGTTGGAAAGATAAAGAGAAACACTTTTAGAGTTGAAAGTTCATCCTCTACTACTACTTTCGATTCACTATTGCAAAATTTAGCAAATGAGATGTCATAGATGAAGAAACAAATGGCTCAAATGGCTTAAGGAAACAAAACTTCCCCGTTAGGAATTTTAACAACAACAAAATTGCATTGTTGGTTCCCAAATATTAGCAATTAAAGATGCTCCCGAAAATAACGTTGAAATGAATGAAGAAGATTGGGAAACTAAGCCATTGATCAGCTCGAGAATGATGATTTTGTAGGTCATGTTGGCGACTCCAACATTAATTACCTAAACTAAAAATCTGAACACGACTTTGAGGAGTTTCTTGAAGATGATCATGGTCATGCATATGCGAGTATTTACACAATCACAAACTCACCAAGCTGAGGCATTAGATGATGAAAAAATAAGGGGAATCCCTTTACCTTCTTCCTTAGCTCCCAAAAAGTGAGTTATTCATCTCAACCACAAAAAGTAGCTAGGTATATGAATTTATACCTTCCTTTGACATTGTTGATCTTGTCAAGAAAAATAGGATTCAAATGTCAGAAGTTTGAATACTTAAGAGCCTTTCCTGAGCAGCTAAATGGGCTAGTTAAGTATGTGCAGTCACCATGAAAATCCAATGCATCAAAGGGCCTTTTTACTAAGCCCAAAGATACTCCTCCCCAGAACAACATTGTAGTTGTTAAACCCTCATCATCTTCTGAAAGAGTAAAACCTTTCTATGTATCCTTATTGCTTAATGATTTCAAGTTAAGCAATTACATTCTAGATTTGAGTTCTTTTGAAAATGTCATGTTAGCTAAAATTGTAGATGCTCTTGCGATTACCTTTACAAAGACCATAAAAAGGTTTTATTCCATGGAGAGAAAAGTCCCTTTAATCGAAAAATCAAAGACGTACAAGCTGTTCTAGTAGCTTTTCCTGAAAAAATATTAAATATGAAAATCCTTATAGCAAATATTCTAGTATCTTATGGCATGTTATTAGCGGAAGTTATATAGAGAATCGGGAGGAGAAGTAAAGATGGATTGGTCTTGTGCCCATATTCCTATCAAAGGGATTAACCATAAGCTGGAGCTGGAAAAGAAGTCTAAGTATACTGTGACAAAATATGAAGATCCTAGATCTTAGATTATTTTTTTAGGTCGACCATAGTGTATACTTCTTGGAAATGGATGAAGGTGTTCTAGAGATAGAACTTTAACCAAAGCTAGAGCCAACAAAAGGATCTGAAAATTTTGGATGTTAGAGTTTAAAGGACTTGTTGTTCTCTTGGATCGGGAGCCAACATTCTACTAATATCCCCAAATCATGAGATATTCCCATACTCCCATAAGTTGATGTTTGAGAACATTAATCATACGGCATAGTATGAATCATTTCTACTAGGAATGGAGCAAGCTAAAAAGAAAGGAGTAAAATTCCTCAAAGCCCAAGGAGATGTTAAACTTCTAGTAAAGAAGGTTTGAGGGAAAAATCAAGTCAAAGGAGATAAGATGAAGCATTACAGAGATAGAGTGATTTTTTCCACACTTGATTTTGCAACCTTCTCTATCAACTTCATTCCAATAAATTAGAATTCCAAGGAAGACTCTTTGGTAGTCATAGTTGCACTATTGAATCTGGATAGACCACCGTCCATATTCAGATAAGGAAACTATAAAGTGGAGATGGTATACCACCCCAAAGTCCTTGATAATGTTAAATAGTGGCAGACTTTCAATGATGACAAACAAACATCTGCATGTCTAGAACAAGACAACTTTGATAGGTTGTATGTTAAAGGGAGTAAATTACCACCACGAAAATAGTCACAAATAAAATTGATCCAGGTTATGGAATAATCCAACCAAAAGGTAAAAAATCCCCAAGGGTTTAGTTTCCTTAGTGGAGACTTTCGACAAGCATGATTAGTACTTGAAGAAGAACAAAGAATATGGTGATAGTTCTTCCACATAAATACAACCAGTAAATTTGGGAATGGAGGAAGTTGATGTAGACTTACCTACCACAGAGAGAAGAAATAATGAGCCACCACAAGATGAAGTTGATAAGGACTTGCCCAAGCTATTTGACAAGAAGGACAAAGGAAATAAGTTTGAGATCAAATATTGGGTACTCTGGGGACAAGAGACATGAACAACGAAGGGCATGCACAACAAATCTGATTCACTTTGGAAAGGGCCCTTCATGATTAAAAGAGTTATTGGAATGGATAATTTCTTCCTTTCCTACCAAGATGGAATTGATTTATCATTTCCTTTCAATGGGAAGCATCTGAAGTTGTTCAAAATTGAGATACAAGGTAAAGCCTGTTTGTATATAAATATAATTTTTGTTGTTTTCTTTTCTTTTCTTTTTCTTTTTCTTTTGTTTTTGTGACTTGACTCCAAACCCAATAAACAAGACATGAAACCAGAGATGCTAGGATCTCATATTCACTCCTTTAATTTTGAAAGAGGTAAATATGTCCACATACGGAGCTGCTGGTGTCCTTGAGATTTCATCCTGAAATTTGGGATTACCCCTTTTAAAAAATCGTTCTTTTCAAGTAATGGGTTATTTTGTGTTTTTATTTTCCTGCAATTTTTGCATTTCTCTAAGGTATTCCCAGTGAATCGTATGAGCTAATTTCGACAAATACCCACATGTTAAAACTCATTTTATCGCTCTGCCAAGTTTTGTCTGTGGAAATTTTATTTAATTATTTATTAAATAAATAAAGTTACATTTAAGGTGAATTGTGTTTATGATTGAACCCTATTGAAGTTTTTTCATGTCGGTATTCCCAAATATCAATAGGGTTTTCACTAGGAATGAATTAAGAGAATTTGTCTGCAAATTCTAGAAGTATTTTTCCATTTTTATTTATTTCTTTTTATGTTTGTTTTTTGTTTTCTCCTCAATAGTAAATACATGTCTATTAAATTACCCTTTATCCATTCTTTGTTTTATATAGCATGTTTAATTTCTTGGAACATTTGGAAGTTCATCCTTGACCTCAAAAGGAATGAATTAATCATGAGTGCTAACTTTTGACTAAAAAGAAGAATTCAAGAAAAATAAGCTTCTCCCATGCAAGTCATACTTTTTGGGATAATAGATCTAAGTTGCCAATGGGAATTTTGGAAGTGGCAGTAGGTGGAAATTTCTTGCCTACCTGTAAGGTTACTTTTCCCATCTAGTCAAATAAATCAAGTTGCCAATGGGAATTTTAGGGGTGGCAGGTAGGGCGGGAATTTCTTGCTTGCCTTGCAGGGTAAAAATTCTCATTATGAAAGTCAAGTCACTTAAGTGAAAAGTGGGAATTTCTTAGTTGCCTTGTAGGGTAAAAATTCTCATTGCTTTGACTTCCTATTTTTAGCAATTCCTCTTGCCAAAAAGTGTGACCCACCTTGGCATTAATACATGCATTTAATGATATTCATTAATATTATTTCTAGTCAATTTTGGCGCCATAAATAGAAGGAAATTCAAGGCAAGTGGATGAGCTAAAGAGAAGTCAAGGATGCAGGCTAAAAATAAATAAAATAAATTCATAAAAGAAAGTAGAAGGATGCGAACTTGGGTGCCCAGTTGAGTGAAGGAACATGACTTTTAATTAATTAATTGCCAAAAATAGGGAAAGGCAATTATTAAAAATAGCATGCACATAGCTATATAAGCATGGGACGCCATAAGGGAGAAGCAATTAATTCTTTTTGATGGAGCTTGCAGCCTAGAAGGATTTTGGCACCAAAGGAAGGAGGATTTTGCATTAAAAAATATTTTCCATGCTTAGGGAAGCATCCAATTTTGGTGCCTAGGGTTGGAAAGGCTTTCTTTTTATTATTCAGAGCATCTGCATGTTGATGAATACTTCATTTATGCCCATATTGGTGAAGAAAGCAGAAGTCAATGTCTGATACATTGAATATATCTTCAGAATCAGAGGAAGAAATAGATCTAGCTCTCATAATTGCAAAAGAATTTCAAAAAATCATTCTTTTGTTTCTAATGCAGCCCATGTGGAATTCATTGCATGGAAAATTACTTTTAGGAGCTTGTGCATGTGTTACCAATCTTCCAATTGAAGCCTTCATTTAATTTATTTTTATTTTCCTTTAACTAGAGCACTTTCCATAATTTAAAATTGCTCATATGAAATTAAAAATAAAATGTGATGAGTTTTTCCTGAATTTTTATGGCAATCATTTTATTAGTGCATGTACTTTAGAGAAGAAGTACAAAAGCTTCAAGGATAAGAGGAAGACATGTCAAAGGTAGTACCCACAAGTAAATCATAGCTAGCTACTTCCGTATACGATTTGGTGAGAATCAAAGGAAAGAATTTAACAAAGACATGGGATTATCTCGATCCACGGAAGAGATATCATTTAGATCATTCATTCTAAAATAGATGAAGCGGAAGTACAATGCATTTTGGATCAACATGCGAGTATGGAGAAAGGATAAAATGGAGAGTGTTGTAGCTAGAATAAATTATTTTTCTTTCTCTTATTTTCTCTAACAGTAATTGAGTGATCAATTAAATTGTAAAACTTAAGTGATTAGTTTAAAATCCGTTACTTGAAGTTCTTTGGAAGAATTCAATTACTTGGAAATAGGTGGAAACCATGCAAAATAGAGGTTATATTTTCAGTTATAAATCATGCATGTCATACAAAGAGGAATTCTAGGAGGAAGATTGCTAGCTTCCTCCTTTTCTATATCTTCGCATGTGCCAATTCATTAAAAAATTCCTATTTGAATGCCCCTTTATACACTATAAATAGAGGAAGAGCCTACGAGTTAAATCATCACAATTTTTTAATCAACATTCTTGAGTTCCAGACTTTGTGTTGCATCCCTTGATGTCATTTTTGTGAAAGCTGAGGAATTGAATAAAGGAATATTTGTGGAGAACTTTGTGTCCACGGTGCATTTGCTTCTAACTTCTTTGTGGATATTTAGATAAACTTTGTGTTATCTAAGATTTAGATTAGAAGCTTTTCTTTTCCTTTCTTCTTCGAATATTGTGAGATATACTTATTTATTTAATCTATATGTATGAGACCAACTCGTAAAATATTGGTTAAATTACATATCTTCCTCTCTTATTTCCTTCTATTATTTCCCCCTTATAAAACATTTCAAAACAACTATTTACTTTCTGCATAATTGTTAAGCTATGGTTCATGAGCTTTGTAATTGAAGTAAAACCTCTAAAAATAGTTATTAGGATTTATAATCACTGATTTATAAACATATTACATGGGATCCTCACCGTAAATGAGGGAGATTTATCTCATGATCGCCTAGGTTTTTAAGCTATGTAGAAAATCTAGCCAACAAGATCACAGTATCCAATTTCCTATCTCTTTCGAGAATTGTTCTTGCAGGACTGCATTATATTCCCAAAATGTAGAGAACAATCTCTTGAATTTAAATTCCATTCATACCACAAAATATCTTCTTTTGATATAAAAGGTTTCATCTCCAATCACTTGAGAATTTCTTATTACCATGTGCCTGCTCTTGAAGATTATTGGGAAGATTTCTCAGATGAATATGAAGTGAGAAGAAGATGTTTTTGAAACTCTCTTTACAATAATAAAATATTTCAAGGTGTATAAATTCCTAGAGGATTTAGAGGATGGAAATGAGGATATGTACTTTGTTGAGTATATCAAAACTTTCCAACACCTTTGCCCCTTCTTACCATTGATTGGTCTTAAAAGGAGAAGGATGATCTCTCTGAAATAATCAATCCATTTTTATGAGAACAAATATTTGGTTCAATAAGAAGATAAGGTCATATAATCTAAATGTGACATAATCCTCCTCTCAAGATTCTTCTTCATCACATAAATAGGTTTCCATTCATCCTCTAGAGGTTCAAGCTCAATAAAATCCTTCCTCTTCACCTTTGAACTCTGCAACTAAGGTATATGCAAAGAAAGAGAAAACCAAGGAGATAGAGAAAATTGAAGAAACTCCTAAGAAAGAGGTGGAAGAGGAAAAATTCAAAATTTAGTAGGAGAAGTTGTTGTAGACACTTTGAAAATCTACACTCCCTCGTCTTCATTTAATTATCCTGCTTCACATTCATAATTTATTGCTACATTAGATTAATTATGTCAACACCCCATATTCCCCCATTCTTATTTAATTAAATATTTCTTCATATACACAAATATCATATTCTATGATATTTATTAATCTACCTAGGTTATTCTCCAAAATCTATTTAAACAACTCCCTTATCCCCCAGCATATCTATCACGGGAATTTTTCCAAATCCACCATTATCTTAACAAAATCCTAAGTATTTATCATCATTGTTATAATAGTCTTATATTCCTACGTTTGATAAATCCTAATTTTCCACCTAACACTTATCCTAAACAAACTTAAGCTAATTTAGATAATAATCTAACCTATCTTATCATTTCCTAAACAAAATCGACACCTCATTATCCAACTCGACACTTTCAAACCACTTAATAAACCCATCCTTCGAATTTTTGAATAAAAAGCTCAAATTAGCAAATTGTTCCAAAACAAACTCAAAAGGCCAAAATCCTTGACGATTAGGTAAATTTCTAACAATTATTTAAGCCTAGTTTGCAACCTCTTTTCGGGATAATTTTCTCATACTCTCAAACCTCAATCTTCTATCAGGTTCTATTATCGTTATATTACATAAACAACAACACAATATCATCGAAGTACAGACATTCAAATTCACTAAGCAAGTCTCGAGAATCCTTTTGGATCTTGGTTGACAATCAACAAATCACTAGTCACTTCAAGCCAGTCCATAATTTCTAATCAAGGTCATTTGTTATTTTCACATGTTCATTTACATATCTAGGTACAATTACCTATTATTTTCCTATCTCTCATTATAATTCAATTCCCTACACCATTATATTGTCAAATATTTTCTTAAATATTACATTTTATTAGCTTGTCAATATCTCCCATAATCTCTTGTGATTCCTATATACTCTATTTTCCTATAGTATCAATCAAATTTCATTTATTATTTCCACTATATCTTTATTACTACTAACATGTTGTTAAGAATGGCTTATTTAGATGGCATTAAAAGGACCAAGCCATGAAATAACAAGAATAAATTCTCTACATGTCAAACAACATCCCTTATATTGGGAGTAATACAATGTTTTACATGACCTTGAATTGTGTGCCATTCATTATGCACCTTTGGACTAGTTGCACACCATCTTCAAATCCACCTAGAAAATTCGAGATGCCACTAACGAGTTTTGGGAGGCCTATTTTGAGATCTTATGCATTCGAGACAACTTAGCTTGGTTTGAGTACTAATATGAATCCAAACTAGAGGAACTGTAAGCATGAGGCCGAATCTGAAAATCAAACCGACTCGAACACTCATATTCGATTCTCGATACGATACGGGAGAGGAGGAGCGAGTACATTTCTGACTTCTTTGAGGAAGGCTACGGTGACCACAAGAATTCAAATTATCCTGAGGACATTGATTTTACTGAAGAGGAAGATTCACCTTCATCTGAAAATTTTGATACTGATTTAGACTCCGACTTTGAGCCATAGTCTACATATCTCATACTTCATTATCTACTACATATTTGTAATAAAATCTGAACTTGTCAGAACATTTATTATTTATCCATTATATATCATGGCTTGTTTACAAAATCACTTGATTGTATAAACAATGGGTTGAAATCCTTGCGAGGAATTCCTTTGACTTCTAAGGATTTGGCCTTTTCCGGCAACACTCTGCTACTTTTTATTAATAAATATTTTTGTAGTGTTTGTGATTGAAGCTTTGGTGTACCCAGATTTCATCCTGAAATCTGTGACTACCCTATTAAAAAAATCGTACTTTTAAAATAATGGGTCGTTTTGTGTTTTTATTGCCTGAAAGTTCTTGTATTGCGTCAAGATATTCCCAAAGAGCCATATTAGCCTTTTCTCACCAAATACCCAGATGCCCAAAATTGTTATATTTTGTCGTCGGGATTTGTCTACGGGAAATTTGTATTTAATTATTTTGAGCCCGTATGAGGCTATTTGCGCTCCATTTTAACTCTGTTATGATCGAACATATCATTATTCCCTTGTACCAGAAGGATTTTAACTTGGAATAAGTTTTGGGCTTTATTTGTGACTTTTGGCAATTTTTCATGTTTTTGTGTTGTCCTGTTTCATTTTCTGTGAAATTTCTCTAGAATAATTCCTTTGCCAGGTAAGGCCGATTTTTGGCCTGGAGCAGCTGGAGAACATATATGCATGTTATGCCCGGAGGAAGTCACCATCGGAGGTTTGGATCACTAGGAAAAAGTAAAGTCGTGTGCTAAAAAGCCCCTACGGGGTTGGGCGCATTTTTGGAAAACAAAGGATTTAAGCCTGCATGGAAAAATAGAAGTAGTAGGTAGGTGGGAATTTTGTACCTGCCTAGCAGGGTAATTTTTACCATGATATAAAATTCACTTAAGCTATAGTGGGAAAGTTAGAGGCCATGGCGGAATTTATTATGCCTTGCAGGGTAAAAATTCCCATGGTGAAATAAAAGAAAATTGACTTAAGTGAAATCATGGGATTTTATTGCCTACCTTTACAGGTAAATAATCTCATTGTCAAAGTCAAATCACTTAAGTGGATCATGGGATTTTGGGGCTGCCTTGCAGGGTAAAGAATCCCATTGTTATAAATTCTTAAAAATAGAATTCTATTATTCCAAAAAGTGTGACCCACCTTGGGTGAATAATAATGCATTAAATAAATATTTGTTAATATTTATTCACCCAATTTTGGCACCCAGGCTTGTGGAAAAGTCAACAAAGGGAAGTGGACAAAAGGAATTTAAAAATAGAATTCCAAAATTAAATAAATTTAATTTATTTAATGCAGCCCCTTTTGAGAAGGAAATAATACTTTTTAAAGTATTAATTGATTAAATTAAATTCTATTTTCAGTGGCTATGGTCAAGGCACACTGTGAAGCTTCAGTTGAGTGAAGAGTGGATGAATTAAATGAATTAATTTAATTTATTGGATGGCTGTCCTTAAACATGCTATTTTTAAAGAGAGAAGCATGATTTTTAATTAATTAATTGCTAGGAATAGGAAAGGCAATTATTAATTATAGAATTGTGAGGGTTATATAAGCATGGGCTGCCATATGGGTGAATTATTTAATTCACAGGTAAAAGAATTGCAGCCAAGAGGAAAAGTGCACCCCATTTGAAGAAGGATTTTGCTCAGGCAAGGTGGAAACAAGGCAAAAAACTTCCAAATTTGGCACATGCTTTGAAGGAGGTTGATCTTTGTCTGCATAATTGTTTGCATAGGTGTTACAGGTGCTCAGGTGTTGTTGAAAGGATTCATGCTCTCTTTATGTGCAAATTAAACATCAATTTTTGGGGCGCAAAGAGGCTTGAAAAGTGCAGATTTTTACAATTAAAATTCACTGCATGCTCCGGTGGCCATCTTTGTCTCAATTAATTGCAGAATTAATTACAGTGTTTTACAAAATAAAAAGAGCTTTAATCAATGTCCAATACATTGCATATATCCTCCGAATCTGAAGAAGTATCCAGATCTGCACCAAGTATTGAAGAAATCCAACCAAGTAAGAAGAAAAAGAATTATTCAGACAAAGATAGACAAAGCCATGGCGAAGAGAGATGAAAAAGAAAGCACAATGGAGTCATGCATCACTTCCAAATTTGCAGATATTGGAGACACGGATCTAGGCTCGGAACCTCTTGCTGAATTGATAGACAGATCCAGAGCAGGAAAGACTTCACTCATGCATGCAGATTAAAAGTAGTGGAATTATTCAGTGCAGCTTTTTCCATCTGCGCAGCCGATTGCGAGTTTGTTATACAGGTGCAGATCCATATCCATATGCAGATCCAGATCCGATCCAGATCTCATAGTTGCAAAAGCTTCCAGCACAAAGGCTTCATCCTCTTGTTTCAAATGCAGCCCGTGAAGAAGTCAGTGCGTGGAAAATTCCTTCCAAGATCTTGTGCAAATGCTCCCATCTTCTAGTTGAAGCCTTCATTGAAGTTGCATTCACCCGGAGTGCTTTCCAAAATTTTAATTGCTCATATGTAATTAAAAATAAGGATGATGAGTTATCTATGGAAAACATTACACTGATGCATGTACTGGAGAAGAACTACAAAAGCTTCAAGGATAAAAGAGAAGAAAATGTGAAGGCAAAATCCACTTCGGTCACTTCCTTCCGGCTTTCTTCCTTCCAGATCCAACTTGCTTCCATATCCATCCATTTGGTGAGAATCAAAGGCAAAAGAATCAGCTGCATGCAGGCATGAAAAAGACAAGACTGTAGCTTTCCTCTTCCTTCTTCTTTCCTCCGACAAAGAAATTGAGCGATCAATTAAATTATACAACTTAAGTGATTGGTTTAAAAGCCATTACTTGAAGAAGTCAACTACTTGGAGATAGGTGGCATGTGTAAAATAGAAAGTTCTATTTTCAGTTGCAAATCATACATGTCATGCAAAGAGGAATTCCAGGAGGGAGATTGCCAGTTGTTTCTTTTCCAACTTCCACATGTGCCAGTTCAACTAAAAGCTTCCGATTTGTAATTGCCCCTCTACATTCTATAAGTAGAGGAAGAACCTTCGGTTAAAAATCAGAATTTGTAAGCAACAATCTTGTGTTCTAGACTTTGTGCTGAACCCCTGAGAGCCACTTGGAGCAAAGGAATACAAAGGAGCAGGTTTCTAGAGAACTTTGTGTCACGGTGTACTATGTTTCTTGCTTTTAATCTTAGATCTCTTAATAAACTTTGTGTTATTTTAGATCTGGATCTAGAGTTGCCTTTGTTTTAGAATTCTATGTGTTTATATCTATTGGATTCTTCTATGTGCATGCAATCAGCTCTGCCATCTACTGATTGGGATGCACATCTTCCCCGTTTCTTCTATATGTTTATGTAATTACCTTCTTCTATAACTTTTCCTTTCTTTAAACATTGCTTACTTGTTGCAGAATTATTCAGTTATGGTTCATGAACTGAGTAATTAAAGTAAAACCCCATTTAGATATTAGCATACTTAAATTGACAAATCTGACACGGGAGCCTCACTGGTTAAATGAGGGAGATTTATCTCATGACTGCCTAGGTTTGATGCTATGCAGAAAATCTAGCCAACAAGCTTCATTCGTAGGACAAAAGTTAATTCATTTCTTACACGGAATGCAATAAATAAACAATGGGGTAAGCTTCGAATACCATGCCAGTATCGGTAGTAGTACAAGTTGGGCCTCACATAACTTCGGTATATTGAGGACTCCCCATAAAAATACTTGAAACTAGCCATAGATTTCCATTTCCTAGGACCCTTGTTAACCATTTTACACATTTCATTCTTTTATAATTAAATCAAGAAAATCTTTTTTTTTTACTTTGTTTGTTGTTTGTAACAAACTCATTTAGTTATTTTCATTTTTAGGTGTTTGTGTGTTTTTTTAATATGGTACAAACTAGACAACAAGCTCGTAATCAAGCTTCGAAAACATGTCTCAACCATTATCCAAAACCTTGCAAAAAAAAGTTTTGCTATCCACATCCTTTTCTACACCATTATCTAGTACATTTCTTGCTACCCTATTACAACAAAAAAAAATCATTTCATCAACCAAATACATTTACTCCTCTTTCTGATGCCCAACGAACTTGGAATGAAATAGAGGAGAAGTATAACGAATAAATGCAACAACAACTTTTGAGCTCGGGACGTTATTTTCATAGTCAAGATTTCCATACATCTGAGCAGGAAGAAATCGAACAACCATACTCTCCTAGCTCTCAATCAGAGTCATCTAAACCTCCCTTCTATGATAGAGGAGACCCTCATTTTGAATCAATGTTGGATTCAAATCCCATTACCCTTAACGCTTATCTCATAGCTAGGGATGTTCAACTCCAAGTCATTCACACCCAAACCATCCTCAAACATTCCAGATCCTTTATCTGGCTCTTCACAACAAGTTGAACCCAAACCAACTTCAAATATCCCTGATCATTTATCAATTTCTTCACCTCCCCTTGATACAAACCAACAATCTATGCCTGGACCATCACATCCATATGATCCTTCATCTAGTATTGTAAGTCTTATTAATTCAAATCAGGAACCTGTTGTTTAACAAATACATTCATATCCACCTTTGAGTCAACCTGAAACATTAAAAGTTGTGTCTTTTGTTCCTTTCTTTAGCCTTCATATGATTTCCTCTCAAGACACAACTACCCAACAACATACATCTTCACCGGACCCTTCCATTGGTTCCACACATCCCCTAAGTAACATGGGTGCTTCTTCATCCACCCCTCCAACATCTTCATTGATTCAGACATCTCTAATGAGTTCTTTTACTGCTTCTATCACCATATATTCTCAACCGATTAATAATTTTGTCCAAAGTATTACTATGTCTATTTCCCCATCCTCTCCCTTAGTTAATACTAGTGTTATTGCTAGCACTCATCCTAGCTTAGCTCAATCCAATGCACCCCTCATCTCACAACAAATACCACAAAAGCATTGTCCTTTGTTGCTTATACCACACCCTTTCAACAACTACCTCCTTATTCACAACCTTTCACTGGTACATCCCTTCCACCTCCTTATCAATACATTCAATCATCACAACCATTAGTGTCTCAACCACTTTATGGTATGCCCTCTCAAAAATAATCCCTTATTAGCAATATATTCTACAACAAAATATACCTCAACAAAATATTCCCACTTACAGTATCCCTTCACAACAAAACATCCACAACAAAATATCTCATCTCAACAATATATCCCTACCAATATTCCTTCACAAAAACATCCCAGAGTAAAATATCCCATCTCAACAAAGATATCCCTACTAGTATCCCTTCACAAAAACATCCCACAACAAAATATCCCTTACTAGAAAAGTATTCCGCAACAAAATATTCCTACTAGTATTCCATATCAGCAGAACGTACCCCAAAAACATCCCTACTTATAGTATTTCATCCTAGTAGAACATCCCACAATACAATATTCCTCAACAAAACATTCCACAACAAAATGTTCCACAATACAAAATTCCACAACAAAACATTCCTTACTAGCGAGATGTGCCTCAATAAGTATCGAGATATACTCACAACCTAACCAGTTTTCATTTCAACCTGGTTCATCCTTGCAATAACCACCACAACCTGATCCTCTGCAAGCTCTCATGAACCACATATCTAGTCTTGAGGCTACTTCATCAACACCCAAGAATGTGCTCTCTTATGATCAAATATGCAATGAGCCCATTCATCCTTTAGTACCATAAAAAGCTTATCCACCTCATTGGGAACTTCCAAAATTTATCAAATTTTATAGCAAATAATATCCCCAACAACACATTCATGTTTTCTTCCATGCTTGCTATCTAATAGCCCATGATCAAGAACTCATTCTTAGGACTTTTCCCATGTCCCTTGTTGGACCGGTGTTGCATTAGTACAATAAAATTCCTTAGTACTCACTTTACTCATTCACACAACTTGCACAAATTTTATTAGAACACTTTTCTATAAACATAGCCCATAAAGTCACTATCAATGACCTCTATACTATTAAATAGTTCAAGGATGAGTCCATTGCTGATTTTGTTTCCCGTTGGAGAGGTACAATCAATCAGTTTTCCTTTGCATTACCACAAGCTGAATTGATTGAAGTCTTCTGTCGATCATGCACCAAACATATCTCATCAACATTACAAATTCAATCATTTCAGACCTTTGACGAAGCCTTTACTATGGCCCATAAATTAGAACTTCGAGCTCTAGAATATGGTTGAGTTAAAATTCATCCTAAGAAACCATGAATTGAGTTCCCATCTAAAACATCCTCCAATCCTAATAAATCCAAGTCATCTACTA
Organism: Taxus wallichiana var. yunnanensis; assembly: GCA_018340775.1. Classification (NCBI taxonomy): domain Eukaryota; kingdom Viridiplantae; phylum Streptophyta; class Pinopsida; order Cupressales; family Taxaceae; genus Taxus; species Taxus wallichiana. The sequence goes on from CM031242.1 coordinate 793,914,433, forward strand.
ACACTGTAGTGGTTAAATCTACCCCTAAGGAAATAACTACTACTAATCATACCCGCCAACCATGCAAGCTACACACCCATATGAGAGACATATAGTGCAGTCTTTGACAAGTTGCTAGGTACAAATATGATATCCCTCCCACCTATTTGACCTATTAACATGTCCATATCCAAACCTTCTTGGTATCACGATAATTATTATTGTAAATACCATAGGGTTAAAGGACATGACATTGAAATGTGTCACACTTTTCGTAATGTCCTTCAAGATTTGATTGATAAGGGTGAACTTCACTTAGATAATCCAAATGTACCCCTAAATCAAAATCTTGACATATTCAAACAACCATTTCCTAATCATCCTTCATCTTCTCGATCAACCAAAAGCAAATGATTTTTTAAGCTCACCATACAATCAACACCATTACTAAAACATTACCAACCCTTGAGTTTACCACAATACTAGTTGAATATGAATCCACATCTTCAGAATCAACATCAACATCTATTGAATCCAAATCTATATCTACTAAACCCTTCACCATCGGGGAAAATGTTGAAACTACCCCCTCCTCTGTATAACATGATATTACTCAATCCACCTCCATACCCATCACATCCTCTAATATAACTACATCTCAAGCGTGCACCCAGATTTACAAATATAACTATGATACCTCTTGAAACATTTTTAGCACAACCACCTCCACTTAAACAAATTTGGACCATATTCATCCCTAACCTACAAAAACAAACAATCTAAAATCAACAAAACCCAAAAATCATTTGTATTACATTAACCACATTATTCAAACTCTTTTTCCTTCATTGACTTCAAAAATACACCCAACTCTTCCAAAACCTCAAAGGGACCTAACAAAAAAGGTATGGTTTAGGTCTTTAAAATTCCGTATTACAATGAAACATATCATTTCTTTGGCCCTCCACATTTTCTTCTACCTCCTCTTAGAAATTCCATTTCCACTCTTAGTGATCCTCTTATTAGGCAAGACCAAGACCTACTTACCAAGCTTCCACAACGGGACCTCATAAATAGGATGTTATTCAAGAAAATCCTTATTATGTCCCTCCAAATCAAAATCGTGTGTGGCCCTCAATCTCTTATACCTAGGAATCACCCCATTATTTAAGGTCCAAAGCTTGTCTACCAATATTCCACAAGTCATTCTCGTCCCTCATCGATCACAACACCCAAAATCCCTCAAAGCATTAATAACGCAACAACCCTAATAAAATTCTTACTTCTATCGAAGATAAGATATCTGAAATGTTAGGATAAATTAATTATGCATTATATGATTAATTATTTAATTAATTTTATTAATTAAATAATAATATTATATGGTTATATTATAATTGTATGTTGTTATATGGTTTTAAACCATATTTTCTTTTTTTTTGTTTCACGGGGATAATTGTTACAATTATTATAACAATTTATATGCTTCCCGGATGTATTATTGGAAGCAATTGTGAGTATGGTTTTACCTGTGCAACATATTTCTTTGTCTACACATGACTGTACAATACCTATAAGTATTGCAGTCCTACTATTGTAAACTAGTTGATTCTGATTAATATAAACTACGAACTTAGTCCTATTTACATTTGGTACTGGTGAGAATGCGGACTGTGAGCATATGAAGGTGTGGAAAGAGAGAGCAACCAAGATAGAGGAGTTTTGGAGAAGCGTGTTAGGAAAATTATAACTATAGTGTGAACTAGAGGTTTATTCTAGTGTGTGTATAATGAGTTGTATCACACAACTCATCTAAGAGGGATAATAGGGATACTCTTCAAGATAAGCCTTGAATCCTTTTTAATAGGATCAAGCTTTGTGTATTAATATCCTCCTACTATTGGAATAATACATCCCGTGCATTTCATATTATATTCCTGGCAATGTTGAGTTCATTTACAAAGTGTTTGTAACATTTGAGAGCTGTGCGGCATCCTCCTGCAACCTCCCAGCCCCATCCCTACCTCCTCACATCCTCCAATTCATTCCAGGTGATTGGAACACAAATTTTTTTGCACCGGGTGCACCCAGAACCGTGAAAAATTTTACTGCAAGTATTGAAAATTAAAAAATTAAAAAATTATTTTTCTCCCCATTAAGGGTTTTGCATCTAAATTCGGAAGTCATTTTAGTTTTTGCCGAATTTATCATCCATGCTATATTTGGAGGGGACTGTGTCTCATTTGAATAACATCAAGCTCTTAAGAGAGCTAGTCATCAAGTTTTTCTGAGTTGCATCTAGACTAGGTAACTCATTGACATATGAGCTATCACTATGAACATTGGTTGAGTCTTGATCAAGTCATTTTTCATGCATTGAGATGAGCTATTTGAAGCGGAAACAAACACTTTGAAGATTTGAGCTCCTACCACCGCCGAGTTGAGGATGAGCCCTCCTCCCTTTCAACATTGATTGATGGGTTTTTTGAGCTTTTACAAGGGCCGAGCTAACTCTAATAAAACCACCCATATGGTGGAGACATTGTTCTTTGGCAAGTTGATCTCCCATCGAGCCCTTCACGACATCCTGCTCCATGGGCTCAAACACTCCACACGTACCTGTAATCATAGTGCAAAAACAAGCAAACAAATTACTGAAAATTGGTTGTTCCACGACCACGACACGGAAATTAAGAAAAATGGAGGACTATACAAATCGATGGAAAAAAATAAAACAAAGTGACTGAAAAAATCAATATATAGTGGCGCCTACACAAAAAAACCATCGGTTAGAACATTTAAAGCGGTGGATTTCATTAAGGAGAGGACAAAACTTTGATCCATTTTTTATGGGATGCTAGTAAAAGGAGTAACCCTAATTCCTCATCCACTCAACTACATCCATGTGGATCCCAAACATTGCCATAGAGGTCTCTTCTTAGCCACGTCACCCTCCATGTTGACTCCTCCTCTACTAGGTCGCATGTTGCAAAAGGTTAGTCTTTATAGAAGTTATATAAATTTTTGTAGCTTCATTTTATATGCATAGCACATTGAGTGCCTTCGTGGATAGATTGAGAGCTTTGGGAGTATGAGGTGTGGGGTTCAATTCCCACCTCTAACACTTCTTTTTCAACCAATTTTTGAAATTTAGTGGAAAATTTCCAAACCTACCAAATTTAGAGGGTATTTTAGCAGGAAAATCACCTCTAAATCAGCTAGTCATAACTACACAAGCTACCAAAATTTAGTGAAAAAAACCCTAAATTTAGGGTAATTTTTTTTCCCACTAAGCCTATTTTTTCATTTCGGGCATTTTTGCAAAAGGAAGACCATCCAAAAACTTCATCTTGGGCATTTTTTAATGGTTTCCTGGCATTTTGGGTCATTTTGGGCTCCGAGGCCACCAGGGCTTGCAAAACAAAAAAAATGCCTGTCATTCAATTTTTCTAGATTTTTGAATGTAATTTGTATACTGCATTATATTGTACTAATTTTTAGGTTGCCATAGTCAACTGCAAACTTTGTAACTACTCAGAAACTGGTAGAATTGTAATAAAAATAGCTAAAAATTGTTCTGTAACACTCACGAGATCCTAGATCTCATTCGCAGTGTTCGGTATATACGGTGCCTTTGGGAAGTGCTTATGGGTAAAGTTGTCACAAATAATACTACACTTAATGCCTAATATAGCTACAACAATGTCATCTAGGCATCGACCCTTTAAATTGATGGGGAGTAATAAGGTCACAATGCACACACTATGAGCCATCCCATCCTGTTGTGAACGATTGCATGACATAAATCCAGACTGAGAAATTATCCAAGTATATAGTGAAGTTACACACGCGTATGAGGATATTTATTTGAGCCGATGTCAGTAATCACATAGAACCCATCAAGTACTATCTTGGTACCACGTATTGAATTCTTTCACGTACGTTAACGCCTCTTTCACATACCACCGGGTATATAGAAAGGGTGAGCTTCTTCCACATACCGTCGGGTATATCGGAAGGGTGCGTATATAGAAAGGTTTGGTATATTAGACTGATGGTATATAGATTGGGAGACCTTATACCCGGTGATAAGAGCTAAACCTATCGGTGATCTCTCGTAAAATGGGCACCAATTCCACCAAATTTTTCTTCTAGATTCACAATTACTCAGAAGAAATAACTATGCTTTGCATGGAAGACAAAAATCAAGACACAACTTGAGTTTGAAGAAATATGGCCTACTATGAATGGTACTCTAACTAGATCAACTACTGATACAATACAACAGTGGTAGTTTGATAAAGCAGATCAGAAGGCAAAACTCATCATCTTGTTTGGAGTGTTCGACGATGTGCAACCCCACATTCGAGATGCCAAAACAACCAAAGAAGCATGGGATAAGTTGACCATAGTATACTGAGGCCAAGAACAAGAATTTTATATTGAATTTGTAGAGTCATTTACACACATTAAAGTTCAAGTAGAATGAAAAAGAGAAGATTTCCTAAGAAGAGTTACGAATTGAGGGCTTCACTTCTAGCATTGGAGAACCGGTCACGAGATGATGTCTCGTTCCCATTGTTAAGAGCACTCCCCTCTTTATTACTGCGGTTTTGTCACAACACTAAATGTGTCGATATGCCAATTAATTTTGAAAAGTTGGTAAACCTACTACAACAAGAGGAAGAAATGCACAATAAGGATGATGAAGAGGAGTAGGCACTATCTTCACATCAAAAATGGAAAGGAAAAGGTAAAGGAAAACCTAATTCCTATCAAAAGTCCCAAAATCAAAATAAGTATCAAGGGGATAGACAACAAAAGAAGCAATGTCCAATCTACAAAAGAGGACATAACCTACAAGATTGTTGGTATAATACTTACAAGAAAGGTTCATCAAGCAACTCTAGACCTCCACAACAATCTAACAAGGGACATTCTAACTACAATCAAGGGTAGAAAAAGGGGAACTAGAAAATAAGACCCCACCAACGCAAGGTAATATTGTTGAGCAACAAGAACAATCAGATAATGAAGACTTCTTGTTCACTTCTCAATCAAGTGAACCATCCACGTCATCTAGTGATGTTTGGTATGTTGATTTGGGGCCACTCGACACATGACCGACCACAAAGACTAGTTTATTTCAATGAGGGACATGCCATTGAAAAATCATGTTTTGTTGGGAGATGATTCTTCATATACAGTTCAGGGGATTGGGAACATTTCTCTACCCCTTGGTTCATGCAAATGTAGACTATCGGATGTCCTATATGTCCCTGGGTTGACTAAGAATCTTCTTTTAGTCAGTCAACTCCTAGATCACAACCTAAAAATTGACTTTGATAGTCAATCTGACAAGAAAACGTGTTTGATTCGAGACAAATCAAGAGGCTCAAAAATAATTACAAAAGCCTCCAATGTGGGACGCATGTTCCAACTTGATTTTGTTCACAGAGACGATCAAGCACTTGTGGCTAAGAACTCCACCTTAGCATAGTTTTGGCATCGGAGATTTGGTCATGTAAGTTTCAAATATCTCAAAACACTTCGCCGGTGTAATATGGTACATGGGCTACCATCTCTTCAGAAGGATATAGACAAGTGTCCTCACTGCCTAGTAGGAAAACAACACAGAGCTTCGTTCTAGAGGAGTACATTTTGAGATCATGGTAAACTTGACCTGGTTCATACCAATCTTTGTGGTCTGATGTAGCCAAGTCATTCTGGGTTCCAGTACTTCATGCTTTGTGTTGATGACTATTCAAGAAAAATGTGGATTTTCTTTGTCTTTGCAAGAAAAGTGAAGCGTTTGAAACCTTCAAAAATTTCAAAGTAGCAATTGAGAACGAAACCACGTCACATCAAAACTCTCCACTTAGATCGAGGGGGAATTCATTAGTGATGAGTTCAGAGACTACCTACAAACTCACAGGATTCATCGATAAATGCCTCCTCCACACACACCGTAACAAAATGGTGTTGTTGAGAGAAGAAATCGTACTATCATGGAAATGGTGTGATGCATGATCGATGATTCTAGACTTGGAAAGACATTTTGGGTAGAAGCAGCGAAAGACAACGAGTGTATTTTTTGAGCAGAGACCCACTTTTTCTCTTGATGGAGTAACACCATAAGAAGCATGGTCAAAATGGAAACCATCTATTACACACATCGAGTATTCGGTGCAAAGCAAGCATGCACATACCCAAGCAGAAAGAAATAAATTGGACATGAAGTCACAAAACTCATCTTCATTGGGTACAATAAGAGACTCTTGGGTATAGATTAATGGATCCTAAGACTAGAAAATTATACACCAAAGAGAAATGTTGAGTTTTTTAGAAGAAGGAAGTAGAGACTCCTCCAGACTCACAAGAAGTAGATTTTTCACTAGTTATAAAAATTGAAGCTGATGTTCCCTTTGAAGATGAAAATTATGATGGGGATGATGGTGTTTATCGAGATAGAACCATAACCCACGGGAACAGTTCGCATATGCCCAAGTGGTGTATAAGCACATTACGAGATTTAAGAATGGATGCTCCACCGGATACATCCACCCTTGGACTATGGAATAGCAGTAAAGTAAGAGAAGAAGTTAACTTTTCCTTGATGAGTAGAGTTATTAAATCATATGAGCTCTCAATAGTCCAGGAATCCCTATAGTTAAAATATTGGAAAGATGCCATGGATTACGAATATCAATCAAAGATGAAGAATAACACTTGGCAACTTTTCGATCTTCCACCAGGGAAGAAACACATTGGATGTAGATGGATATTTAAAACAAAGTACAAAGTAGATGGGATAGTGGACAAGTATAAAGCAAGACCTGTAGCGAAGGGGTATGCACGAAAAAAGAAGGCATTGACTACGAGTGATCGGGGATGATTTCTAAAACTTCCTAAACATCTCTAAATGGTGTCGATAGAAGATCATCTCGAGAGATTTCCAACGAATGTGAGAAAGCAACAAACGGACATCGGGAGCTCTAGATATGTTCGGTTTACATGGGAAAGTCAACTCGGTCAAGCTTGGTCAATATTGGACCGAATCGCCTTTGTGACATGTGGCTTGCCAACACTCAAATTAAGCTCGATTTTCCTATCAGGAGATGACAAGTGGATTACATGCTATTTACCGAATTAATTATTTCCATTACATGGATCGAAATAATATTATTTTGGTAAGGTCACTTTCCAAATGCCACATGTATTAAACCATGTTGTTACTAAGCACATGGGTGGTGAAGCGGTTGTTTGGGAGGCATTAAGCCTTGCCACGTGGAAGAGGGAAATTGAAGAAGGTGGTAGGCGGGCGATTATGCTCCAACGTGGTCATTGACCACTTCATTCATGCGTGGAAAGGCTTTAAAGCCTTATACATTATTCTCCACCGCCAAAATATGTGGGGGCTTAACCAATGCCGCGCCAAATGGGATATTTATCCCTTAACAAATGCCTAGCCGATCCTTATGGGATATTTATCCTATTTTTTAAACATGCTAATCGGCTAAAATGGGAATTAATCCCATATTATATGCAATCCGCCCATTATTGGGAATTTTTATCCCATTTATATATGTACGAGGATTAGGCTAATATTAGCCTATGGATAATATGTAAGTGCATTATTTTTGGGCCCTAATTTTGTATAAATAGGGAACCCGTTTATTGTAATGGACACACTGGGTGACAATGGAGACACATTACACACAGGAGCCCTGAAAGAAGCTCATTCTAGAGCACGGAAAAGGTGGACACAACCCAAGCTTATTATTTGTTAAGCTTATTTGTGGGATGTGTCACTTGACAGTATTGTCTATTGGCCTATTATTTTAGGCAATATTAGATGGAATATTTGTGATTGGGAGTGAAATGTAGACTACCCAATAGGCCCATAGTGCCACACCACTAGTACTTGCAAATCCTGGATTGTCGACCAGAGTGCTTTTTCGCATTGTTTACGTCGGGAAGGCCGATCACGGCCGAAGGAGATTGTGCATCGAAGGTGGAAGTCGGGTGCTATTTTTTCACCCTTGTTGTTCGAAGAACTAGTGTCTTGGTAGGCAAATAAAATTCCATTAGGTTTTCTTGTGAAAGTACTATTGTAACTTCAAGTTTTGACTAGTGGAGCAGTTCGATAATGAACCCGGAGATGGCAATTGCCGAACTCCGTAATCAATCATGTATGCAATTGCGTTATTGTCTTGCATTATTTTAAATTGATTACTTAAAAGGAGTAAATTATCGGCAAATAATCGAAGCCTATAATAAGAGTCTAGAGATTAGGTCGTAATAATCGATTATTTTTGATCAACGAGGAGACATTTTCTCCTACTGACTAAGATCAAAATGATCGGGATGATCTTTTCTCTAATACTTTCGATTTGGATGGAAAGTTCACTAGATGGACGTAAAAATGCCTTCCTAAATGGAGATTTACAAGAAGAATTCTATATGACTCAACTTTGAGGATATGTTGTACAGTCAAAAGTAAATGTATGTAGACTCATGAAATCTCTATATGGCCTAAAACAAACACCAGAGCATGGTACATCAAGATTGATGAGCATCTCATACAACATGGATTTATTAGAAATCCATATGATCCCAATATTTACCTCAAAAAGAAGGGGGAGATTTTGATTGTCGTTGTCTATGTTGACGATCTAGTCATCATCACTAGGATTCGATGAGGATGATTGATCGATGAAGAAAGATCTTAATCATCGTTCGACATGACCGATCTCGGGCTGATGCACTATTGTCTTGGATTGGAAGTGTGGTAGAAGAGAATCATATTTTTGTTTCTCAGATGAAATATACCAAGACTACGAGAATTTTAGGATGATGGATTGCACACAAATTACTAAACCCATGGAGAACATATTGTAGTTATCTCATTCAGATCCATCTCCTGAGGTAAGTGCCACTCTCTATCGGTAGCTGATCGGGAGTCTCATTTACCTGACCTACACTAGACTAGATATCAGCTTTGTAGTGAGCTATTTATCTAGGTTCATGCAGGAACCCAAAGTTTTCATTAGAAATCAGGAAGGCACATTTTGAGATATCTTAAAGGATTAGTGGATCTTGGTCTAGAATACAAGAAGAACGACAACTTCTTCTTGACTAGATATTCGGATTCAGATCATGCAGGTAACATTGATGATAGAAAATCCACTTCTGGATTTGTATTCTTTATGGGATCTAGACCAATATCATGGGGAAGCAATAAACAACACTTTGTTTTCACTCTTCCATAGAATCAAGTATCATTCTATAGGAGAAGTTTTATGAAGTGATATGGCTACGTCGCATATTGGAAGGACTTGGAATACCACAGACAAACCGACCACCATGTATGTTGACAATGAAGGTGTTCTCAAACTTGTTCACAATCCTATTTTCATGAGAGAAAAAACAAATTTAGGTACAAGTTCATTTCATACGTGAACATGTGTTGAAACACAACATCCAGCTTCAATATTGTCCAATAGTTGAACAATGGGTAGATATCTTCACAAAGTCACTTGCGTGACAAGTTCAAGTTGTTCAGAGAGTTCCTCTCCTCATCCCTTGATAAAATTCACAATTAAGGGGGGGAATGTTAGGATAAATTAATTATGCATTATATGATTAATTATTTAATTAATTTTATTAATTAAATAATAATATTATATGGTTATATTATAAACCATATTATAATTGTATGTTGTTATATGGTTTTAAACCATATTTGTCTTTTTGTTTCACAGGGATAATTGTTATAATTATTATAACAATTTATAAGATTCCCGGATGTATTATTGGAAGTATTTATGAGTATGGTTTTACCTCAATGCAACATATTTCTTTGTCTTCACATGACTGACAATACCTATAAGTATTGCAGTCCTACTATTGTAAACTAGTTGATTCTTATTAATATAAAATACAAAGCTTCCGTCCTGTTTACATAAAACTCCATCGTCATTTACATATGCACCAAAGGGGCATTATGCAACCATTTTGGAATACCTCCTTCAACAATCACTCATAACATTACCACCTCTCAAACCATCAGATTCACGAGGATGGAAACCCACTTGGTATGATTTTAATGTCTCTTGTGATTATCACGGGCAGGGGACATTCCATAGAATATTGTAAGGCCTTCCGTTTAATTTCTCAGAAGTATGGAAATCTAGCTCTCCTTCCTTTAGAACCACACACTTTTTCATCTTCACCTAAATCTAAAACACCCATCTCTTCCCATCATATTGATGTTGTTCACATTGCCACTCATTCACAAAGCTACGACATGGAATCATCTGAGCCTAAGAAAGGTAAAAATTCTTAGCCATAACCCCACCATGAGAATTATTTTCCCCATCAGACAAACCAAAAGTATCTATTCCCATAGCTCCCAAAATACTTGGTCAAACAACATCACCCAAAGCTAAGGTTTCAATCCTCACTGCACCACCTTTGTCATCTACTATGATACGGTAGGTTGTTAATAAAATACACCAAGATCCCGTTAAGATGTCACTTTACGAATTATTTAAAATGTCTCCCTCTCATAAAAGGCCATGATTGAAGCCCTAAAATCGATAGCGATGCAAAGATGATCCTTCATCCTTTACAAATTTTGTAGGGGCTCTTAAAACATCCACTGCCATATCATTTGAACCATCTGAGATTCTTGCACTTAGGCCCGAGGAACATGACTTTCCACTTTTTATCACCACCCAAATCAATGATGTCCTCATTAGAAGGGTCATGATTGATGGAGGCATAACCATCAACATTATATCATCCATTACCTTCAATCAACTTAATCTATCTCCTTCATTGTTGGTCAAACTCCATTTTATTGTGATCCTTCAATGATATTATTGCACCCACATTAGGTATTGTAATCCTTCCACTCAAAGTTGGAAATAAAACCTTACATGAGATCTTCTACATCATAGAGGGATAATTCCAATATAACATGTTATTAGGATGCCCTTGGATACACACTATGTGATGTGTACCCTCTACGCTTCATCGGTGTCTCAAATATGAACATGAAGGTCAAAAATTCACACTCCCAGTGGATCCAAATCCATTCACTGATTGTTATTTGACATATCATCCAAACGATGTCCTTATACCAAATTCTAAATCAGAATCATCGACGAAAATCATCTACTAGTACACCCATATCTTCCTCCAAGTTACCAAATGATTCCTCTCTTAGTGATGTTGTACAATATCTCACATTAGGAGAGTATCACCTTCTCATGCTCAACTCCATCCCTTCACCTAAGACCTATGGTCACCCTAACAAACAACCCATGTATGAGCCTAACATAGGATATGTTATCTCTTATGGTCCTGCTTATCTTAAAACAAAAATTTTGTCTATGGGGGACTTGATCATCCTTCTTCCCAAGTCATTAATCTACACCGAGCCATGCCATTTGCATCAGAATTCATATATTTAGATAACCCATATTTCACTCATGTGTACCCTCGTTACTACACATGGAAAGGTTTTGGATTTGGTCATTATGAACAAGGAATACATGAATTGATTACCCAACGTGCCCTTAAAACCTATGAAAAGTATGGCCTAGGTTACAAGAAACCTGGTTCCAGCCCATCAAAACCTACTACATTTGTACACATCACTGAATGTGAACCATCATCACCTATAACCTCTAAAGATCCTATGGATGTAGATGACACTATATCCATCCCACCTAACTTTTTTAGTCAATACTATATCCTTAGGACCATTGACTTATCAATCTAACCATGACACTAAACAAATACCTCTTGTTTGGCTAGAAATGGTTGAGGAAGACTTACCTATCATAGATATCCTTCAATTTCATGATGATCGGAAATCCTTTCACATATGGGAGTTGAGGATCACTTCCTTTAGAAAACCTTACCATCTGAGACACCAACTCTCCTCAACAAATCCACCATCAACATTAACTTAGGAACCCCTCAAGATCCTCGTATAGTTAAAGTTGGCTAGTCATTGAGTCCACAAGAACTAGAGGAATTCACCTCATTTTTATCAAATTATTATCAAGCCTTCACCTAGTCATATAGTGATATGCCTAGAATTGATCCCAATATTTTGGTACACAATATTGTCACATATCTAAACGCTAAACCAGTTAAACAAAAACTCTGCAAAATGCATCCATGCATAGCTCTCCTTGTTAAAGAAGAGTTATAATGTATTTTATCTGCTAACTTCATCATACCTATTGATTATCCACAATGGGTCTCTAATATTGTTCATGTAACTAAAGCATCGGGTAAGTTATGCATCTACATAGATTTTAGGGATCTCAATCTCGCTTATCCGAAAGATGATTTCCCCCTTCTAAACATAGATCATCTCGTTGACCTAATAGCTGGCCATGAAATGCTTTCCCTTATGGATGGTTTTTCTAGTTATAATCAAATCCTCATTGCTACTAATGATCAACACAAAACCTCTTTCATCACTCTGTGGGGAACCTTTTGTTATCGTGTCATGCCATTTGGTCTTAAAAATGTAGGAGCTACTTACCAACGTGTCATGACCTACATTTTTCATGACCTTATCCAAAAACTATTGAAGATTATGTTGATGATCTCTTAGGAAAATCCAAATAATGCAAAAATCATCTCAACGTCCTTGAGTCAATCTTTACTCACTTTATCTAGTATTTCCTTCGTCTCAATCTTGCAAAGTGTGTTTTCGGTGTTCTCACCGAATTTTTTTAGGATTCATTGTGTCCATCCGAGGTATTGAAGTTGACCCAAATAAGGTCAAAGCCATTATTGAAATGTCTCCTTCATCTAATCTTAAACAACTATGCGAGCCTTGAGGAAAATTGCAATCAATATGATGCTTTATATCATAACTCTCTAATCATTGTTAGCATTTTTATCATCTCCTCCCCAAGAACATAAAATTTCATTGGGATTTTTATTATTAGAAGGCATTTGATGAAATCAAGAAATATCTTTTATCACCACTATTCTCACTCCACCATGTGAAGGAGAGCTATTATATCTATACATATTTATTTCAGAACCTGCTCTAAGAACCATGCTCATTCATCGTGATGAGTAGGGTAGTGAACAAAAGCCATATACTATATTATCTGCACACTCCATGAATATGAAATCCATTACACTAAATTTGAAAATTTGTGTTGTGCTTTGTACTTCGCCACTTCGAATTGCATCATTACCTTCTCAATCACAAAACCTATGTTGTTACTAGCTTTAATCCACTCAAAACTATGTACTCTAAACCATATCATAGGGATGTGTATCACTCGGTGGCTTATTATTGTTGAGCATAAGGAATATAACTCAAGTAGAAGAGTGCATAAGGATTGGGCGCGTAAAAAAACACACACGGGAAGGTGCATATTTAGGGAGGAACACGAGCGTACGAAATAGTTTGAATTTAGGACTTAGCCACTTTTGCGGGTTAAGGCTATTTTTGGAGACAAAGTGTTGAGCATGTGATAAAAATGAAGAATTGCAGCTCATGCAAGGCTATTTTAGGATATGAAACAATTGAAGCGCCATGCAGGATCTTTATCTAATAATATGATTTCTACTTAGAGTTAACTATAAGAAATCTATTATTAGAGCACTTTCATGATTTTGTATTCCCTTGCAAAGGCACATGACTATTTTTAGTATGTAGCCTATTATTGGAAGGTACATGAGCGGTGAAGGGAAAGTCCCATCCCTATATATATGTATTGATTTGCATGGCTTAGAGGACACCAATTATTGTAGAGTATGTTGCAATTTGCTAATGCACATAACCATGGAGACTGTATCTTGAATGTATGAAGATTATATGTTTTTCACTTGTTTAATATAATGGATCATATTAGCGGGATATTTGTGTTAGATACGTCGAATCTGTTCTTGCATGGTAAATTGTATTATGATCTTTCTTTAGTCAATCTTTCATGTGGTTTAGATATAGATCTAGTTCATATCCTATGGTTTAATTGATTATTTGTTATGGATCTAAATATATACATTCATAATCATGATAATATTTTGGACAAGTAACTCTAAAGAGGATCTAGTACCCTTGCATGCTTCGGTGAGCGCTCAATTCTGATTGAGTGATGTGCTAGTGTGCCTTGAGATTTATAGGTATATTCTAGGATGCATCATTGGTTCCGTTCTTTGGGACCTCTTTCTTAGTTATTTTTAGGATGTTGCATGATGAAGACATACCGATTGACCTTGGCCAGTATTGAGGAGTGGTTAGTAGATTTGGAAGAGGAGTATGCTCATAGATTCAGCACCGACCTAATTTTAATGCACACACGTGGGTTGAGAAGAATCTATATGACTACTTATATGAGAGATTCTTTGCTATCTTCCCGATAGAATTATACAAGTGGTTTGTTTCTTATGCATCAAAGAGGAATTGGAGGTTTTGCACACTTGTTTGGACACAAGAATAATTTTAAGCCTTGTATGATATAGATCTGATTTGGACACACTTTTTGGATGTTTGGTTCCATGGTGTTTTGAATAGCTATATTCTAGAGTACGTAGTTTCAAATTACTCTTGCCCATAGGTTGCCAAGTTTTAATTTTTCCACAAGTCCAGAGGATCATATTTACACGGTATTCCACTAGAAATTAAGATCTTGATTATAACCATAGATTTGGAAAAGAATCCAATGGCTAACTAAACCCCACCACATGTGGGGCGGAGTGGTTTTTATAAGGATGATAGACCTAGCAGAGAGAGAGAAAGAGGAAGAAAGGTGGCTTAAGTTCAATGAGGTGCATGAGAGGGATCTAGAGAAGTAGCGTGAAGTTGTAAAATGGATGACATTGTGGAGAGAGATGTCTCGTGAAGGATTTGGGGCTCATGTAGAAGATGTGGAGCCAGCATCTAGATCTCCCCCATTTGGTAAATCATGGTAGGGAACCCTCTTCATCCTCAAATGAGATTACATCGGTAGAGATGACATGGGCCATGGGTGCGCATTTGAATCTACCTAGTGACCTAGCCCTTGTGCTTAGTTTTCCAATTTTTACGACAGTCAGTAATCATCAAACTAGTGTGAGTAGTAGAGTTGTAGTAGATAGAGTTAATTTACAATCAAGTTTAGGAGTTGAGAAGGGAAATTATTCATCTATGGTGCACTCATCATCTAATTTATTTAGAGGACTAGTTAGAGGAATATTTTTCAAGGCGCATCGTCGACATAGAATGTAGAAACACAATACCTAGGCATAATATCTAAAGTAGTGTAACTTCGTAGACTGTGAGCATTTAGTTTAGAAAAACCATCAAACACAAGGTAGTGCATCCTTTGGTTTTTACCTGGTATAGGAGGAGGCTTAGGAGGATTAGGAGGATCAGGTGGCTTAGGCGTTGGAGGATTTGGTGGATCTGGGGGCCGTGGAAATACATGATGAAACATAGGAGGGTCTCATATATGGTGGGCAAGGTTCACACCAACCTCAGTAAATTTATATGGAGATGTATCTCCATTTGCAAGTATATAGGTATTGAAGATGCAATCGAGAATGTGCATATGTGTGAGATATTATGGCACAAAAAGGGATTATAGCTCCAAAATGTAACACAATCCAATTCACAACTACGTTGTAGGGACGTGCCCATAGTTGGTACAGAAAGTTTGATCTTAATCAGACTTGTGTGGATTATACAACACTATGAGATGCTTTCTTAAAGGAATTTTATATCCCTGAGTTTGAGCAGAAGAGCATAAACGTGCTTAAAGACATTAAGTAGGGAACTACTAAAAGTGTTCGGGAATATGATGCACGGTTCAATACTCTTCTGTCTAAGTTATCTTATGACATACACGTGAGTCAAAGATGAACAATGTTTTGTTGGAGGACTAATCACACCTTTCAGAAGGGAACTTTCACATAAGACTTACATAGATCTACGTGAAGCACTTGAAGTAGCTCGTGTCTTTGAAGTGGTGGGAATTGTGGACACAAGAGTGAGCCAATTCTTGGAATATCATATTACATCAATGGTGAAGTAGTTGGAGAAATTATCTGCTAATTCAGCGCATGAGACACGTAACGGAATTTAGTGTATGGATTTTGAAGTAGAGGGCCATACTAAGGATAGTTTCCCTCAGAAATCGGTGCGATCCTTGTTATTGGATTGTTAGATATGTCACTTAGACCATAGTTCAATCCAATTCCCATTATTCGAGAATGCGATAAGAAAGAATGTGTCCAGTTACTTTAAGATTTACACGTCCTTAACTCATGATACTAAGATTATAGGATTATCGATCATATCCATGATGCCATTGATGTTGGCATAAGACAAACTGGTGTTGAAAATAATTCCAAGGAAAAGGGTGAACATTGTGACTATGATCATAGTGAGGGATGTTCTAATGGCAATTGTGGTAGAGGTCGAGGTTACAAAGGTGGATTCGAGGTCGATGTCACAAGGGAGGAAGGATTAATTTCCTCATGGAACTCGCTATACATATGGATCTCCTTACCACTTTGCATGTGTGATGTCCACATAATATTGTGTATTATTTTTGTGGAAAGAATCGTAGTTATGAAGAGTGCCCCAACTTATATGAGCACTTAAGAAAGAAACAAAAATTGGAAAATAAGGGAACGAGAATGGTTAGAGTACAATACACACCGTGGAAGACCAATGGATTCCAAAGTTAGCATCGTATTCTCGAGTTGGTTCTTGTGAAGATTAATACATGCGCCGAGGAAGTACGCACCAGGAGACTTTATATTAGAAAGATACCATTACTAAGGAGGAATTCCTACATGCCAAGTACCTAGACCCTATGCATCAAAAGGAGGTTTATCAAGAAACTACGGAAGTAATTCATAATTTATAGGGTGAGATATAGTGTTTGAAGGAATAGTCGTGGAAGTTAGAACAAAATAAAGTAGTTGATCTCCATCAAACATATGTTGATGACTTGAAATAAGTTTTCAAGATGTTGTGCCAAGAGAACATTATTCCTTTGTTGGGAAATTGGTTGAAGGAAACACTCCGTGTGTTGGGACTGAACATGAGAGACAACTTTTACATGCTAATATTCCTCTAGATAGTTTGGATTATGACAAGGAGATTACTCTAAATGTTGTTGTTGATGGTTGGCTTTTGAGTAACATCTTGATTGACACAGGTACAAAAGTGAATATGCTCACTTTGGATGCATGGGTTCAGATGGGAAGACCTCCATTATAGCCATATTCTAATGTGTTATTCATGGAAAAAGAACTAAGGAAATTCCCATTGGATTTTTAAAAGATGCATCCATTACTATACATGGGGCCAAGTTCACTGGGACTTCGAGGTCTTAACACTTGTAGAAGAAGAAAAATTTCCCACATTACTTGGGTGCCCTTAGTGTTATGTGAACAACACTAACTTGTGTTTCAACAAGAGGTATATCAGCTTTGAGAACAACAAAGAACTCCGTCATCATACCACCGATAGATGGGAAATTTATGCCTTATGTAGAGCCCTTAAGTGAAGAAGACTTGAACAAAATTTATGTGTACACCATTCGAGATCTAGAAGTTCTTAAGATATCAAAGGAAGGAGTTCTCCACTGGGATGATGTAAATTCCATGAGTGATACAATAAGTGTTGCATGTGATAATTGGGCACATGAAACTTATGAAATGGTTGGGCTTGAAGTATGGAGTACATCTATGCATTTCTTAATCTAATCAAGATATCGACATTTAGACAATAGTCGTGTACTAAAGTATATAGGTGAGGAGAATCCAAAAATATTCCTACTTGCTATGGAAGTTAAATGGGAATGTTAAGTGGAAATAAGTAACATGTTAGTATATACTTTGCATGGGATGGCACTGTGTTGGTGGATTGTTCACAGGGATAGTCTCTTAGAATGGAGAGAAGTAAGGATTTCTTTATCTATTCAGTTTCTAAAAATAAATGTGCCCACTCAAATTTGCACATTCCATGGTAATGATAATTTTTAACACCATGTTAAGAAGTGTGAGACACTCTAGAAAATAGGGACAAGAAGATTTTCCTCCTTCATTGTGGGTGCACATGGTATGTCTATGCGAGTTGAATAGAGTGACTGAAAAATAGCAATAACTTGTTAAAGGTATGAATCGGACCTTTTATTACTTAACTATGGGAGACAATGCAAAGGTTGAAGAGTTACTTTAGGATTTGTTAGGGGAATCAAACATGGGGGCACATTTTGAAAAGAAAGAAATGATATTGAAATGCTTGCCTAGAAAGAGAAAAGGGTAAGATGATTTACATGGTTAATGATGAAGAGGTAGACAACCTGGACATTGAGCACATAGAGGATACACAAAAATTCTTGGATAGTGAAGATGAGAAGGTTTGCGCCTACCATGAGCCTTTGAATACCAAGAAAGTGAACATAGACACAGATGTTGAACCTAAGGAGGTTATTATAGGAGATTATTGGTCTGACTCTGAGATTGCTAAGATCATTGAGCTACTGCATGACTTTTAGGATTTGTTCCCTAGAGGCTATCATGAATTGAAAGGTGTACATGAATCATTGAGATAAATCTAAAATAAGGTGTACGCCCGGTCTGAAAGAGGCCTTAAAGGATGAATCCAAACTCATGCATCAAGGTAAAGGAAGAAATTTCTAAAATGTTAATTTCTGGAATTATTGTGCCAATTGAGGAGTCAGAGTGGGTAAGCCCTATGGTGATCAACATAAAAAAATATGGTAGAATTAGGATTTGTGTGGATTACAGGGAATTAAATGTTGTATGTGTGATTAATCCTTTCCCATAACCATTATTGAGGAAATCTTGGAAGGTGTTGTAGGGTGTAAAATCTACTCCTTCACTGATGGATTCTCTGGATATCATTAGGTGAGGATAGCTATTGAGGACCAAGATAAGACAAATTTCACCACCAAGTAAGGAAGTTTTTCATACATGGTTATGCCCTTTGAATTAAAGAATGCACCTACAATATTCTTGTGCATAGTGGTACAAACATTCTAGGATTTTATTCATAAGTTCTTGCAGTGTATCTGGATGATTGGATAGTCTATGGGCTCATGAAATATCACTTTGATAACTTATGGTTGATGTTTGAGAGATGTAGGTAGTTGAGCATCTCCTTGAACATTAAGAAGTGTATATTTACTACCCCTTTGGAATTTTGTTAGGGAAAATCATCTCAGTAAGAAGGATTTTTGGTGGATCTTGCTAAGGTAGTTGTGATTTTGGGCTTGGAGGAACCTACTAGCCAAAGAGAGGTGTGTGGATTCTTGGGGCACATGGGATATTATAAAAATTTTATTAAGGGATATGCCAAGATTGTTGCACCCTTAGAAGAATTACTCAAGGGAAAAGGAAATTTCTATTGGGGTGAGGCACAACAATGACGTGTTTGACACATTGAAGGAAAGGATTACTACAACACCCATTTTGCACTTTCCTTCATGGTCCAATCCCTTTCACATTCATGTAGACACCTCTAGCATGGCCATTGGTGTCGTATTAGCTCATCCTAGAGAGGGGATTGTTGATCATCCTATTTGTTTTGCTAGTAGAAAGTTGACTCCAACATAACATAATTATACAACAACAAAGCATGAGGCCTTGTCTATGATCTACGCGCTCCATAAGTTTTGATAGTATTTATTGGCTACATCATTTATATTTTATACATACCACATGGAATTGAAGTACTTGGTGAAAAATATTGTTTTAAAGGCACATATGTCATTGGGTACTTGTTATTTCAGGAGTTCAATTTTATATTAGTGGTTAAGCCTAGTAAGATCAATTATGGTCCAGACCACTTATCAAGAATTTAGTCAGGACATTGTTAGAAAAATAATGTTTACTATGGGAGTTTACTGATGGGTGAAATTGTATGTTAGTAATTAGTTATATTATTGTTATATAAACAATAATATATTATTGGAGTTATTTTAACAAACTCGTATGATTTGAGTTGTGTATTGTTATGTGAGTAACAATCACAACTAAATAGGATTATTGTTATAACAACTTCTTAATTTATAGGAGTTTCATATTCCTATATATTTGTAATCTATTCGTATGAAGAAACATAGAAGAAATAAGGAGTATTATGTTTTGTTAATCTTTTTCAAATTTGGCCTTGCTCTTAGATTTGATATCGATCATATTTGATCCTTTGCATACTTAATAGAGTTCTAAAATTAGTGGCATGATGTTTCATCAGAAGCATTGTGAGGTGACTCGAGGCTTTATACGATGGTCAAATAACATTAGATTACATTCCTTCCACCATTAGTTTGTTCACATTGAGATTAATGTCTGCTCAAGATATATTCACCATATCATATATGTATCATCATGCTTGAGCCAATACTTGTAGGTTGTAGACGTATGCACACATGGGTCGATTATGTTTGGTGATATAGATGGTAGACCATCACATCTTATCACTTGATCTATTAATATATTCACTTGATTAATTTGTCCTGGATCCATAATAGTATTCAAGCTTGCATACATGTGACATCACGGTATTATCACTAAAATCCTTTTTGTAGTGTTTGCTTTAGATTTTCCTTTGAAATGGTATTTTGTATTGATGGTTGTGCATCATTACGTTGACCCCACCAAATTATCCACTCAGTAGATATTTATTGCCACAGATTTATCATATTTTTCCTATAGGATTTGCATCCATAATTATGTCCACTTCCTCAAAGCATGCATATGATCTATTCATAATTCGTTTTGTTGTATATACACGTATCTGATCACATGCAAATAGTAACTCTAGTTTTTTCATTGTTAAAGATTGGTATATATTTGTGGTCGTGTCGTGAATAAGTCTTCATGCATTAATTCCATGTGGTTGCGTGGATTTTCAAACCAATGCAAAAGAAATGTCATCATGTTAGCTTTCATTTTAGAATTTTAAGTTTTGATATTAATTTTGGTTGTTAGTATTTTGTTATTTATGTGGTCTTCTAGGTTAATGTGTGTCAATTCTAAGATATTAAAAATAGTTTTGTGTCAAATGTCAATGTAAATAGTCATTGTCATTTTTCATAATATTGTGAGTTCATTAGTGTCTATTTGTTTGTAAAAGGTGCATTTTTGGTTTTAGCCGACACCTATTTTTAAAAATTTGTGAAGAGTCATAATGGATAAGTTGAGTCACATTGAAAATTTTGAAGGTAAATATTTTCATACCTAGAAAGTACAAACTCAGTTGTTCCTAATTAACAAATACTTGTGGGATATTGTTGATGGAAAAGAGAAGAAACTGACAAATGCAGATGAAGCAACAAAATGGGAAAGAAGAGATTGAAAGGCTACAACGATTATTGGATTGGGTCTATCAAATTCTTATTTACATCATATAGAATTTAAAAAGTCCTCTCACACAATTTGGGAGATATTGAACAAATTGTTTGGATCACAAGATGGAAGCGCAACAATATCTTTGAAACAAATATTGTTCAGCCTTAAGATGGAAGAAGGCACAACATGGTGGAACATATTATTAAGTTTTGTTCTATTTGTAATCAACTATCGGGAATAAGTGTAGATTTGCATGATGATGATGCTAAAGAAGTATTACTCAATAGCATGCCTCCATGCTATTCTAACATGGTATTTACATTGAGTAAAATAAATCCAAATTTAGAGGAACTTATTTCTTATTTTCTAGATGAAGAAAAGAGAATCATGTTTTCAAACCAAAGGAAAAAGCCATGTATGGTAAGAAACAAGATAAAAGAAGATCTAAATCTTCTTTTAGACCTAGATCATCTTATAAAGATTCAAAGAAGTGGCTCACCTATTATTACTGTAGAAAATCTGGTCACTTATCCTCAAATTGCAAGAAAAGAGCACAAGACTTACTTGATGGGAAACTCTAGATAATGTCATGGTTGTTGATGTCCGAAAATGAAGAGGAAGGAAATTCTACTTATACGGGAGAAAATCAAAGTGATGAAGATTTTGTTTATTAGATAATTTTTACTAAGGATGGAGGCATCGAGAGCTGAAGGTCATACAACAACCTCTCTTGATAACTAAACGATGAGGCCACACAGAGCTATGGTGGAATTTTGTGGTGTGATTTTTCTTTTAGTTGTGTGCTTCAATTTTTATAGTTTTTCAATTTTCAATAAGTGGAAATTTCACATTGAGGGGGGAACATGATCAACATGATCCAATATTCCATTTCCAGTTTTTCAATTGTGTATGTGATTATTCCTATTTCCCCAATGTAAAAACATAGTAAAGAATAGATAACACACAAAAATGGAAACATCATGCGTTTTGATGAGGTAAAATAGTCAGATGTGTTCCTGTTCATACCTAGGTTTGTGGTTAGCCTCCTAAAAACCATTGAAGGCTACTCGAGATGTATTCTGCTTGAGTTCCCACATTTCTAGGTCGATGTGTTCCTAGAGTGACTCGGTTGATAAGCGAGATGATTCTTGAGAGTGTTCCCATCCTCATTGGTTAGATGTGTTCCCAATATTGCATGGTCGATAAGAAGTTGATGTGTTCTTTCTTATACCTTCATTTCGAGTGTGTGCCAAGATCATGAGCGTGCAGAGGCAGCAAGCTATAGAGGAAGTGTGAAAATTATTTTACTACCATGTAAACATTAAGGGGGAATGTTAGGAAAATAATGTTTACTATGGGAGTTTACTGTATGGTAAAATTGTATGTTAGTAATTAGTTATATTATTGTTATATAAACAATAATATATTATTGGAGTTGTTTTAACAACTTGTATGGCTTGAGTTGTGTATTTTTCCGTGAGTAACAATCATAACTAAATAGGATTATTATTCTGACAAATTCCTAGTTTATAGGAGTTTCATATTCCTATATATTTGTAATCTATTCGTAAGAAGAAATATAGAAGAAATAAGGAGTATTATGCTTTGTTAAGCTCTTTCAAATCTAGTCTTGCTCTTAGAGAGATGATGTATAGAGAATTGAGGATACACAACGCTTGTTCAGTTGAACCGCTTACCCTTGGACTTGGAAGATATTGTTGTCTTTTTATGTATAGGTGTGGCACCCAAAGGAATGAAGGCTTTAGAGAAGAAACAACTTGATATCCATGTCACGCCTTACATGTTGATTAGTGGAGACTTATACAAATTAGGTCGTGATGAAGTTTTGTGTCGGTGTGTACTAGAGCATGAGTGCACATCAATAATGGCAGAGGCTCATGGTGTTTGATGCAACTTAGAATCCACTATATAGAACCCACTATATAGAACCCAAGCTTGTTGAGGTACCAAGCCCCTCTTTAGAGTTGCTTATGTAGGATGTTAATGTGATGAAGATAAAGCATATATTTAGGTCCATAAATAAACATAAACATTCCACATAGCATATTTCAGGTCTATATCTTAGAGAATCATGAATTAAACAATAACTATAATAAGATCAACCATATAAGAACTAGTTACAACCATGTTTAATACCATTATCTAGCCAACATACTCCATTACATTAAACATTGTAAAACATAGAAGCTTCTTACATTACAAAGTAGCACTATAGGTCATGCGCCCATTAGATCCAACAACATAACTCTACATTAATTCACTACTTTTAAACTACACATCTCACTACATATTTATAGGGGTGAGGAATTTCCCTTCACCACTATCACTTCTCAAAATAGGTCACATGCTAATAATATTCATGCACCTTTACAATAACATGCACACATGTAAGTGTACTAATAATAGACATCTTATAGTTAACTGGAAGAAGTAATCATATTATTAACTCAAGCTCATGCATGGCGCTTATCAGTCACTCATTCCCAAAATAGCATTTGTGTGTTGCGCAAGTATCCATCCCGATGTGTGCTCCACATGCTATCTCCAAAAATAGCTTGTATCCATGAAAATGGATAAGTCCCAAATCAAACTTGTTCTAGTGTGTGTTTCCTTTCCTATCATTCTACGCCTTCAAATGCACCTTGTTCCCGTGTGTGAATCCTATGTGTTTCTTCTCCTTAGCTCAAAAATATGTCTTCTAAGCATTACCTCACACTAAAGTACATTACCGTCTTGAACTGGGGATTCTTTTTGATGTTCCCAAATAATAAGGAATAAGAATTGAATGAATGTAAAGAATAAATGTACAAAAGAATGGGTGTTTACTCGTAGCTTCCTCTTCTTCAACCAAAGGATCAACTCTTTCATCTCTTAATCCCTAGGCTCCTCCACATCTTCTGGTTGTACTGGAGTTTTAGGAACGCTATCTTTGGACTCCTCCACCTCCTCATTAAGCTTCAACATTCTTCTTCTTTTCTTCTCGGTGTTTCTTTCTGAGGGGAATTTGAGGTGATATTATTATTGACTATGATGTTCCTCTTGCATCTTAGGTTCTCGTTCTTCTAAATACCCTCTTAAACTGGTTCTCATCGGATAATACATCCACATCCAAGTCCTCCTCTACTTCTTGAACTCCGTGGTGGAGTATCTGCGTGCTCACTCTCCACTTTGTCTGTGGGCTGCCTCTAGCCCCTATGATCCAAGCCTCCACTATCTTTATTCTTCTTCTTCCTCATCTATCTGTATGGTCGTGGTAGGCTTTAGAGCTGGCACATTCTCCATTGTATGTTTTCCCTTAGGTGGCCCTAGGAGCATGAACTCATTCTCCACATATTTATTATTCTCCAACCTAGGCTTAAGATGAATATATATGAGTGTGGCTCCACTGTCCCCAATATCCAAGCTTACTAGCTTTATGTTTATGACATCTGAAATGAGCCTCTCAATATAGGAAGACCAAATTGGATAATATATAATATATATATATATACATATGTTTTCCTGAGAGTGTGGTAGTCACAATCTACCTTGTTTGCATTGAATTTTAGATGACATGCACAGTACATTTGTGAACTAAATCCTGAAGTAGTGTCTTGTGAATGCATAGGGTAGTTTTCACCATGGAATCTATGTCCCATCCTTCATGGAAAACTGCGTGAATGCAGAAGTGTTGATACACCATGAACTATACTACCTTACCTACTACCAAAGGTAGCTCCTTCATAATGTTCCACTCCTCAAACATCGTGTGCGAAGTTAGTCATACCATATTTCTTCCCTTTGCTTGAATGGGCCACTCATTGATCCTTCACATAAATATTTCTCGAACCTTTCCGTGAGGGACTTCTTCTCACTAGGGTATTCCCAAATTTTATTCTTTGGTCCATCGGGCACCCCAATTTCTACAAAAACAAGGGATAGTAAGATAGAACCAAAACTTATCTTCTCACTGCATGCCCTTCCTCAATAATAGTCTCTATGTAATGTAGCCAACAAAGTTGTAGATTTCTCCCTCTTTCATTTTCTTTTCGTTGTGTAGCCATATGGTATTTACATGTGGCCATCTCTCTTAATCATTTAACTTGGTGAGCATGTGCATGACTTCCTACACTACAGAGAAAATTCTTAATTTTGTCTATGTCCATTCTATGTGGACCTTTGGAGTATCCAACTCCTTCTTGGTGGTTATAAAAGTTGCCTTATCTCATCATTACTCATGATATCTATCCCGGTGCCATTCGGTCTTATCAATGTGGAAATCAAGGCTATTATGATCCATACCCTTTGTCCAGTAAAATAGAAAAATTCCTCTTGGACTCTTCTCATAAGATATTGGTATAAATCCTCTAGCTTTCCAAAGTATGGGAGTTCATATAACTGATAAACCCCTACCTTCTTCAAAGAATTCTCTCTAGCATCATCATATACTGACATATCATCCAACGTGTACTTGTTGGTCTTCTTATTCAACAACACATCCAATTATCCCCTGTTCTTAGTGGTGTGATGATTTAATCACTTACTTTGCATTGAAAAACATGTGAATCCCAATCCCGACCAACTATCACTCCTTCTGGGTATTGCATCTCTAAAAAGTTTCTCTCGGGCGTAACTTCGACCTCAACCTCCACCTTTTTCTTTCCCTTCGTGCCTATTGCTGCAAGTTATTTCTTTGGTGCCATCGTAAAAATCCCACCTTTATATTTTCTATCGATTAAACTAAAACCCTATCTTGAAATCATGTGCCCTAGCTTGAAACCGCATGCCCTAGCTCCTTCTCAATGCTTCTGTTATGCTCAAACCCTTCACCAATGGGGACGCAAGCCACTTCCACACATAAATCTTCTCTCCACGTCTAGTTTCATAGCTCTCCACACCTCAATATGATTCACTTGGCTTGGTCACACTTAGCTCACTTAAATACTTGTGATCACAAAGGTAAAAATGAACCCGCATCACATCCTTATATAGATTTTCAAAAATTTAGTACATTTATTACTCCTTCACCTACCAACAATCCTCTCATTAATTGACCATTTTCCTAATTTCCGTGTGGTACACCTTCACACCCTAGCTATAACCTTCTAGTGTGCCTTCCTACCTTCTATCTACATACTTATCTTCCTTGCACTTCTATGTTGAATTACCTCACTACTATGCCCTCTTTTGGAATTTTCCACGGTTGTTGCTTACCTCGCATTATATTGTTCATTCATTCATTTCCATTGATGGTCTTCTTCAGAAGTAATCACCTTTCAAATAGCTCCTTTCCATACTTGAATAACACCTATAATAGTTTGTTCTCATGTGTACCCAGTTATGAATAAAAAATAACAACCACCCCATACCAATGGTATGTGCATTCCTATGTGCATAAAAATACTTCAGATTGTAATTAGCTTCCAGTGCGTAAACGCGCTTATTACAAAAAACACCAAAATAAATTGACAAAGCATAGCGAACGAAGAAGGAAATACATTAAAGGAAATATAGAAAGGGAAACCTATACTAAATGGCAATACTTCCTTATTACAAACACCAAGAAGACTTATTTATAGTAGGGCTTCAGCCTACTCCCATTGAAGTAACCGGGTAATTGTATTCCATCAAGTGTCTCTAATTGATAAGTGTTAGATTCAAGTATATGAATGCTAAGATACGGTCCGAACCAATGCACCTTAAGCTTTCCTAGATGGCACAGAAACTTAAAATCATAAAGTAGTACCATTTATCCAACCTCAAGCTTCTTGTCCCTAATGTGCCGCCATGTCATGCCTTCTACCTATCCTTTTCCTACTTCGACTCTAATGTGCTATGATGCGCCTATGATCCAACCGTATTAACCTACCAATTCTTTCTTCTAATGATTTTCATCAACTAGACCTCCAACATGTGCAATACGCAATGATGGTAACATGAATTCCATTGGAAGAACTGCTTCCACACCAAACACTAAATCGAAAGAGTGTGGCCTTATTTAACCTTTTGTAGGCTTTTCTATATGTCCAAAGCATAACAAAACTTTATCATCCTAATCCTTCATTCCAACATCAAATTTTTTTGTCAAGGTCTTTCTCAATATATTGTTGAAAGACTTTGTAGTGCCATTTTCTGAGGGTGATAAGGTGTTGTCTTGTGATGCACAACCATAAGTACATCCAAAAATATCATGATTGTCTCATTCAAGAAGTGTGTGCCCCTATCACTTTCAAGCTTAATAGGCATCCATACCTAGTAAGAATATTTTCCCATAAGAACCTAGTTGTTCTAGCTATTGTATAATCCTTTATAGGTGTTGCTTCTACCCATCTAGTAAGATAATCTGTGCAAGTGATGATATAGCGTGATCCAGTTCTATGTGTGGCTAGGGAAATAGGACCCTAAAATCTATAACCCATTTCTCAAATGGCTCTACACTAGAAATAGGCCTCAAAGGCATTTCATCTCTCTACCTAGGTTTTCCAAGATGCTGACAATGATCACACACCTTACAATACTCTTTACAATCTTTGTATAGGGTCTCCCACCATAATCTAGCAAGTAGAATTTTGCACGTAGTGGCATCACCTACATAGTGCCCACCTACAATACCACCATGAGCCTCTTCCATGATATATGTATGCTCATGTTATAGTACACACCGGTGTAATACTTCATCTTGGCCTAGTTTGTATAAGTCACCACTGATCAACATGAAGGGTGTTGTGTGAATTATAAGTTGTTTCTTCTCTAATGATTTCATTCCTTCTGGTGTCATACCTATGCATAAAAAGAAAACAATATCCTCCAATTCTGAAGGCACACGATGTAACTTGTATAATGTGCATCTGGTATTGTATCTTCAATTGTCTACGCATCCTCCCCTATTGAATCCTTGATAAGTAGTCTGGGCTAGAATTACTTTTACCTAGTTTTACCATGACTGTAAAGTCAAATTCTTGGAATAAGAGAACCCATTGACATATGCACCCTGTAAAAATGGGCTTATTTACCAAGTATTTTAATGTCATGTGATCATTATAAAATACAAAGGGTGTTGCTAGAAAATATTGTCTAAATTTATGTAGTGCGTAGATCATTGACAAGGCCTCACACTCTATAGTTGTGTAATTCTATTTTGCAGGAGTCAACTTTCTACTAGCAAAATAGATAGGATGATCTATAATACCTTCTCCAAGCTGAGCTAACACTATGCCAATGGTCTTGCCAAAGGCATCCACATGTACGTGAAATGGTTGGTTCCATGAGGAAAACATAGAATAGGTGTTATAGTAAGTCTCTCCTTTAATGCCTTAAATGCATGTTGCTACAGTTCTCCCCAATAGAATGTCCATTTTCCTTTTAATAACTCTTCCAGGGCGTAACAATATTTGCATATCCTTTGATAAATTTTCTGTAATACCCTATGTGATCCAAGAATCCATGCACCTCACTCTAATTGGTAGGCTCTTCCAAGCCTACAATAATTGTAACCTTAGCTGGATCTACTAACAAACCTTCCTTGTAGATGATATGCCCTAACAAAGTTCCAAAAGGTGTAGCAAACACACACTTCTTGATGTTTAAGGAGATGCTTAACTGTCTGCATCTTTCAAACATCAAGCATAAATTGTCACAATGATCCTTAACAAGCCCATATACCATCCAATCATCCAAGTAAACCTGTAAGAATTTGTGAATAAAATCTTGGAATGCTTGAACAACTATGTGCAAAAATACAACATGTGCGTTTTTCAAACCAAAGGGCATCATAGTATATGAAAAAATTCCACATTTAGTGGTGAAATTCATTTTTATTGATATTCCTATGCAATTCTAACCTAATAATACCTAGAGAATCCATCTATAAAAGAGTAAAATTCACATTATGCAATGCCTTCTAATATTTCCTCAGTGAAAGGTGTAGGAAAAGGATCAATTATACATATAGCATTCAGATCCTTGTAATCCACACAAATCCTAATCCGACCATCTTTCTTTATACTGATCACCATGGGGCTAACCCACTCTGATTCTTCTAGGGGTTTAATGATTCCAGAGTTCAAGATTTTTTCAATTTCTTCTTTAACTTTTACATGTAGGTTTGGGTTCATCTTGTAAGGTCTCTTCCTGACTGGGTGCACTCCTTCCTTTAGCTTAATCTTCATCTCGCCTAATGAATCATGCACTCCTTTTAACTCATACTAGCCCTAGGAATAAATCCTAAAAATCTCACAAGAACTCAATTATCTTTGCCACTTGAAATCAGATGATAATCCCTATTATGGCCTCCTTAGGTTTAGCATCCATGTCAATGTTCACTTTCTTAGTTTTCATAGGTTCATGATCGGCAAGTGACGCATTTTTATCCATGATGTCTAACACTTCACACATACCTATTGAATGAGCTATGTCCAAATTTTCTACTTCTTCATCATCCACTATGTAGACCATCTTTCCTTTCTCCTTCTCAAGGAAAGTGCACATAAATAGTTTGGAAACTATATCGGGTACTTCATCAAAATGTGCTCCTTGTTCTTCCTCACCAAATAAATCCTAAATGAGTTCTTCAGCCTTGACACTGTCTCCCATAGTCAAACACTCCATAACTTGTAATGCCTCTCTTACTAGAGGTTTAGTAGAGAAGTACTCAAAATTATAGGTCATGCCTGCAATTAAGTCTTGCCAATTTCTAGTCTCCCTATACAGTTCTACATAAACATACCAAGTGCGTGTGCAACCTTGCAAAGTGGAATAAAGTTTGGGCACCCAAATTGAAGGTGGTAAAGCTTCCTTCCCCTCTATCTAGAGTCTCTCAAACTATTGAATGCGATGTTAAACAGGTTGATTACCATGATATATGTAGATTTGAGTAGGCACATTTCTCCTGAGGAATCGAGTGGTTAGATTGATTCTGAATTCATTCAATTCTATAAGATTATCCATGTGAACCATCCACCAATGCAATGTCATCCCACATAGGGTATACAATAACATATTTCTTCTTTCAACTTGATTCATCCAATTCTCCTCCATGGCACGGAATACCGTAAGATCTCCTTCTCCAATGTACCAAGGTAAAGAGTTACCTATCCTCCTAATACAACAAGGTTTACTCCTCCATGAAAATGAACTTCTTACTTCATGCCTAACCATATCATATGTACCATGTGCCCAATTTTCACAAGCAATACTTGTAGTATCACTAATAGACTTTCCATCTTCCCACTGGAGGATTCCTTCCTTAGATGGCTCAAGTACTTTTAGGTCCCGAATGGCGCGTACATAAATTTTGTTCAAGTCTTCCTCACTCAAAGGTTCAACATAAGGTGCAGATTTTCCATCTGTCAAAGGGATAATCACTCTTTCTTCCTTGTTCTCAAAACTTATATACCCCTTGTTGAACCGTAGATCAACATTATTTTCATAACACCAAGGGCACCCAAGTAGAGCTGGGAAGTTGTCCACTTCTGCAAGTGCTAAAACCTCAAAGTCTCCAGTGAACTTGGCCCCATCTATAGTAATGGATGCATTCTTTAAAAATCTAATGGGAGTGGCCTTGGTTTGATTGGCCATGAACAATACATTAGAGGATGGTTGTAATCGAGGTCTACCCATCTTTACCCATGCATCCAAAGTAAGCACATTCACTTCACGCCTATATCAATAAATATATTGCTCAAAAGAGCCATCCATCCACAATAGTATTCGAGTGATCTCCTTGTCATAATCCAAGCTATGAGGGGGAAGATTAACATGTAGGATCTATCATCCATTCTCAATACTTGCACGTGGAGTGTTTACTTTTATCCAATTTTTTTGCACATGGCAAAATTCAGCAACGAGGTCCTATTTATATCAAATCATGACATTGGTCCTAGGGGTCCATTTCGGTGGACATCGAAGATAAAATGATTTAAATAATTGATAAATGATCTCACATAGCCTAAAATAGGGTCACTAGGTGCTAGCTCGGTGTGTACCTTAGTGTCAACTGGTGCTAGCTTATGAAGGACTCGGCTAAATTAGAATCCACGATAGAGTAAAATCGGTTGAGAAAGCTTGGTGAAGTGTGAGAAAATTAAGATGGAGATAAGCTTGATATGAACTCGGTTTTAACTTGGGTATGTAGCTCGGTTGGTAACTCAATGTTCAACTTGATATTGAATCGGTGTCAACTCAGTTGAGTAACTCAACTCGAAAAATCAAAATGTAAATCTTAATGATGGAAAGTGTAAAAACTTGAATCTGAGTATATCGATAACCCGATGCACCGAGCTAGGAAAATGAAACAACACATGAGTTTAATATCAAAAGTGGCGTGGTAAGGTCTAAATTAAAACTCGGTCAACTGAGTAGGGAAATGATCCAAAGAGAGCTCATGCATGACTTGATGCGTGGTAATAGCTCGGTTAGGAAAGTTATCTATTGTAAGATTTCAAAGGGAAATCAAATCAAGATCATATTTTGGCTTGGATTCGGAGGGACAAGAAGAGTTCAAACTCGGTCGCAGCACCGCAAGGACCACAAAGAGCAACTCGTTTCCAAGCCAAGGAGTATCTCATGATTGAGCTCAATAGAGTTACATGAGTTGATTGAAGAGGAAGCTCGGTTTGGGCTCATTATGGGATGTATTGCAGCGACGTGTGTTTTAGGTCAGGCTCGGACTTTCAAGTTTGGGGAGAGTTTTGTTCTTTCTGCCAATACATTGACAAGGAAAACTAGAGATTCCATGTCGGGTTTTAAGACTCACTTTGCCAAGAATGTGGGGACTTTGGGAAATACAAGCCATACAACCACATCAATGGAAGGCCATATGGTCTTTGGGTCCCGAGTTTCTTTATGCCAAATGCGGAGGTCTGGGTCACTTGAGCCGGGAGGTTTGACTCTTTTTTCCCATAGAAAGTTAGGATGTGGAGTAACTAGTTTTCCAAGTCAAGTGCCAATCCCAAATGACTCGGTAGAGAAATTGGGAAATGTGGGAGGTCATCCTAGCACGACGTGTTGAAATATTTGAACCCTAGGAACATAAGGTAGTTTGGTTAAAGCTTGGTAGTCGAGAAGAAGAAGATAAGCTTCGTATGAAATTTTCAAGCTCGAGTTGGTCGTGTCAAAGCTTGGAGGAAAAAATGATTGTAGGTGATGCATGGAAGGAGCTCAAAGCTCATACAATCAATTAAGCTCATCGAGCTAAATGGAAGGGTTCCCAGTTGTGTGGTTGCTAGCTCGATAATGATGCGTTCGAGGAGGGAGTGTTTTCAAACTCGATATGATAGGAGCTTGAATGTGAGCTCTTGGTGGTGAAGCCTAGTTGGCGGTGACTTGCATACAACATTGATTGAGCTCGGGTGGGATGAAGCTCAAGCTGGACCGAAGATCACCGAGTCGAGTCACAAGAAGAGCTTGGGTGGTTGACACATGGAGCTCGCAACTTAGTGATGAGAGTAAATGACTTGAGGACAACCGAAGGGAGCCTATCTTAGGCGAGGGACATAGATTGAGAGCTCATAAGAAAAGTGATGCTCACATGTGCATAGTTTTGAGAACTCAAAATTAGGAGCCCAAGTTGGATGTTGTAATCGAAATGGAAGAAAAATTAGTCGGTCCTAGAAATAGCTCATAAGCCGAGCTAGGAGATGATAAGGGTGAGTCCTTCCCCGAGTTGAAATCATGTTGCAGGAGGAAATTCATTCCAGTTCGATATGGGAAGAAGGGTCGCGTTGACATTCACCCATGCAACGGGCAGTAGAGGAGTTGAGCTCGTTAGTAAGGAGAATTGTGTACATGATGAAATCACCATTGATGTGCTCAATTTTGGTTGAAATTAACTTGACAAAGGCCGAGACATTGAAAAGAAGACCGAGCTCCTGTATGGCTTGATGAGTCACATGCGTAGCCAAGTATTGGGAGGCCAAGCCTAGTGGAAGAAATAGATGACTTGATCAGTAGATGAGTGAAATGGTAGAAGAGTTTTTAAGTTCACACAAGGAGTGAGTTCATGTGTCTTTGTGGATAATGCATTGGAAGGCTGAGCTAAGAGTTAGGGAAACTCACCTCGGTGAGCTAACATAAGTTTTGTAGCATGGTGACATCAATCTAAAGAACGATGAGTTACAAAAAGGCCACTTCGAGGAAGGGTGAGGTGAATATCTTGTGCAGAGTGAGCTAGGGAAGAAGACTCGGTCTATTCATAAGAAAGAATGAATATTGGGCTCGCTTAAGGATGAATTTGACACTCGAAAGTGAAATATGTGAATTAACTTGTTCGATGCTTGCAAAATAGATCTCGGTTGATACATGAGCTCGATGTAAATTTTAGCTTAGTTGCGGTTAGAATAGAAATTCATTGATGCAAAGCTCATGTAAGGGATTCTTTGGCTTGACATGGTCGTAAAGAGGCCAAGCCCAACTCGGGAGAATCGAATCAAAGCCAAGTCACTTGGTCAATATTCCATGGGTTGTTAGCTTGGTCAATGTGCTCAAATGAAATATAGCTCGATGCATATCAAACAGAACTCGATGGAAAACTCATTTTGGGAACTCAATGGTAGGATCTTAGCTCGGTTCCACATAGAGGAGTTCGACTCTAACTTGGTGAGTTGGCTTAACAAGCCAACCACTGATATGGTCTCTTTTTTTAACCATTCACATGGAACCCTCCCTCTTGATGTAAACCATTCAACGGGGGGTCCCACCAATATTTTTTAATTAAATTAATATTTTTATATTAAATATTTTATTAATAATATTTATTATTATTATTTAAATATTCCTTTAATTAATTGAGAGGATTAAGTCAAATTGGGTATTAATATCACATGATGGAAGCTTCTCAAGTGGTTCAACCAATTGTAATAAATAACCATCACGTACCTTCAATTTAGGAAGGGAATTTATGACTTCTTCTCTCCTCTCTCACAAATTCTTCTATAAATGTAAGTTGGAAGCTCATTCCAATAAGTTGGACAAGTTAGAATTTTGAGACAAGTGTATAGTTTTCAAGAAACCTCCTTCTTTTGCAAGTTGTCCTTGTATGTTGAGGGAAATTTCAAGCCTTTTTCCAAGATTGTAATGGAAACCATTGCCTCTTTTGAATGTATGATGCATTGTGCATGTTGTTGAAGTAATAAAAGTGTGTGTTTTGTGACTAATCTTGGTCCTTTCATCCTTCTATACTTCTTTGTGCCTTTCTCATGCTTGCAAGTACACTGTGCAAGTTTAAGTTTCTATTGCAAGTTCTTGGAGTTTTGTGCTTATCAAGTGGTGGAGTATTGCATGCAGTTGAGTTGTGGTGCTTGTTCACCCTTCTCAAGTTCATCCTTCTTCACTAGAAGAATGATAGATTGTTTTGTCTAATTGAGTTTAACAAAGGGAACACATGCTTCCTATTCTATGGTATTTTGTACCTTCTCTAAGTTGCAGTAGGTGAAGTTGTCTTATGGTGCATAACACCCTCTTCAAGTTAATACATCCCGAGTCTAGAAATACCCTATATTTTTTGCATCACCATCCCTAGTATAGTTTCATTTCTTGCAAATCTCTTTCTCTAAAACCCATGAAAATGTTAGCATAGGTCTAGATAACTATTTTATTGCACTAGGAGTAGTACAACACTTAGTTTAGGAAGAGGAAGCTGGCCTTCTCAGTAGGTTCACCTCAAGCCTGTTGGGGTGTGGAGCCTATTTTTGGTCTTCTCAAATCAGTATTAAAGTTTTGGAGTTCGAACAATTAATTTTGGAGACTTCAGGAGCATTCTGCAGTCATCTGTTGTGACGTTGTTGTGTCATCGTTGTTAATATGTTGTTAATTGGTTGTTAAAGTTGTGATAGTTTTTCTAGCTATGGGAAGTTGAAAGGTCACAACTTTCAAACTTCTAAGGTTGGATTTAGGACTTCTTAAAAGGATTGTAATCCTATAAATAGAGGTGTTAGGGTATCTTGTAGATATATTTAGTGTTCAAGAGGTCTTGAGTCTTAGTGATCAAGAGGTGATCAAGAGTGCTCAAGGTTAAGCAATTAGATGTCATTTGTGGTTTAGATGTGATTTAGCATATTCGGAATTCTATTGTGAGTTCATAACTAAGAGAAGAATGTGAGATTTGTTTTACTCTTGTTGATAATAAAATTTGAGCAAGTTCTTGGTGGACGTAGCCCACATTGGGTGAACCATGTTAAATCTTGTCTTGACTTCTTTTGTGCATTATTTATTTATGTTGTTATCTTTCTGCAAGTATAATTATGTTATATAGTTTCCTACTATTGTGGTTTGAGGAATTGTTTCCACATATTTGTTCTCTAATTACTAATAATTGGTATAAGAGCTTTGGTGGTTATTTGCTGAAGTGGTAAATCATGGGGAAAGTTTAGCATGAGTGGGAGCTATGGAGGATGAGGGAAGATTGAGGGTTGAAAGTTCAATGGGAAGAACTTTGGTTTTGGAAGATGCAAATGGAGGATTACTTATATCGAAGGACCTTCATGTTCCTTTGGATGGAAAAGCAAAGAAACCTACAACCTAGTCAAATGAGGATTGGGAGTTCTTTGTATAGAAAGGCACTCGAGGCATTCACTTATGCCTTGCATCTTCGGTTGTGTTATCCCGTAAAATTGACAAGGGAAATTTTGCGGGTAACCCAATGAAATTTTGTTCTGGTCCCTCGTCAGGGACCCCTTGTGTTCGGAACGTTGCAAAGTCCTTTCCCGGAAATCTAGTTTTCCGAACTTAGCCATTTTTGGTCTTTTTTGGTTGGGCGCACCTTTGTCTGTGCAACACAGAGTAACTTTGTGCCCCCTTCATTTCCTTTGGCACACCCTTTGAAGTGTCGACACACATTTTGGTGTGCCTCCCCATGTTACACCTTTCTTGCATGCACCAAGGCGCATGCGCCTTCGTGTCAACAAAATTTTTGTTGCGCCGCAACGTTTTGGTGCACCAAAGGCCCATGTAATTCCGTGTTGATGTATTTTTGCTGCACCAAGGCACACATAATCATGTGTTAACACACATTTTGGTGTGCCAAAGGGCACAAGGTTTGAAGTGTCGACAGGTGTTTTGATGCACCTCTTCAAAAAGTGGTTGGCACATTTATTGCCTTCACCTATATATAGGCACATCCGCCTGTCACTTTCACAATTAAAAACACACATGATAGATTTTATTCCTCTACACCTCAAAGATGCACGGTCATCCTCATATCACGTTCGTGGACCCCGCTTCATTTCTCATGTTATATTTAATCCGGTAGGTGGTCCTTTTCCTCTTATGTTTTTTCTGTTGGTTGTTTGTTTGTGTGGTAGGATAGATGGATCTGTGAAGCCATGAAACCCCTTTTGCTGATCCTTGTTTTTCCTCCCAAGCTCTTCCTCCTCTTTCCAGATCTGCTGGTAAGGAGAGCTCTACCTCAAAATCACTTGGATCTTTTCATTGTGCCCTCTTCACCATCTATAAACCTTGAAAAGAAGCTTAAAAGATCACAAATCTATAAGAGATAGAAGACTTCAAAATGTTTCCAAAACTACGTTTTCTACCCTTTGGCGCTCAATCGCCACCCTTGCAACATGAAGCACAATCATGCCAATGGTGCACCAAATCTTTTTCAACACCCAATAATCCTGCGCCCTCTTGGTGCACCGAACTCCTATAACAACAAAGTATAAACTCAGCGCCATTGGCCCACCCCCGCACCTATGCAACACCAACTTTACTTGCACCAAGTATAAAACTACGTTAAATGGCGCAGTGCATCCCCTATTACAGTAACACAATGTCATGCAAACCTTTCATGCGCCACACCAAGTTCCCTGCAGCACACAAAGACAATGTTACACACACTAAACTTGCGCCTTTGGCGCATCCTGTCCCCATGTAACATGAAAATTATCTGCGCCTGTTATAAAACACATGTAAATGGCACAGCACACTTCACTTGCAACAACAAAAATGTCATGTGTAGTATCCATGCGCCTTGCGCCCTTTGGCGCTGATTTTTCCCTTGTAACACCCTTTTTCTGTGCGCCATACTATTTAACCCTGCAGTCTGCAGTGTTCATGCACCCTGCGCCCTGATGCCTTAAAATTGCTAACTCTTCCTTCTATCAATGCTTTAATGGGAGATCAAACAACTAACATGACTCTTCTGCATTGGGTTTCGCTTCTTCTTCTTGCAGATCAGCAACTAAGTTTAGAACTACATATGTCTACATCAAGCAAGAGACCAACCAAGTCTAAGGGCAAAGCCAAACTTACAGAGGAAGAGATGAAGTATAAATATCAGAGGGTCAGGATGCCCGAATCCCAGAAGAATGTGACCTGGATATAAGAGACTCTGAGCTCGGTCACATTGATATGGAAGATTTCTGGGCCAGAACTAGGAGGGTCACAGGAAGTCCCTGATGGACAAACTGGTAGGCAAGGCCTACATTTTGCCGGGATCCCACCAATGTAAAAACAACGAATTCATGATGGTAGTGGCCCACTGCTACAACAAAGACACGAGGTGTGTCCAAAATGAGAAGGGCGAGGTCGTGATCAACCTCACTACCCAAAACTTTGAAATTATGCTTGGCATTCCTCACCACCGGCACTTTGTGGCCGTAAGCCAAGAAGACTGCACCAAGGCTTGGGAGGACAACGAAGACCAGTGTATGCAATTGATGAATGAAGTGTACCTGAAAAACAAGAAGGTGGTAACCAGATGGCCACAAGTCATTCATCGTAGCGATTTCTCTCGAGGAACTAAGTGATACCATCACATTCCTAAGTAGAGTATTTGGGCTTTCTGACACCCACTACTTTCATAAATGGATGCTTAGGTACCTGGAGACAATGAACAAGAATGTGCCAGATCAATGCTTTGAGTGGGTGGAGATCATAAGCAGCACTATATCCGAGCAGCTCCAACAACTCACCACAACAGGGAGGTTCTACATGAACTCCTACGTAGTTTATGCTGCAGCCTCGGAGAGGGATTATCCAGCATTGATGCGATGCGGGGTTTGGCCCCAAGTGAAAATATATGAATACTACCCAGAGCTAAAGCTGGAAAACAATATTTCACAGTTTACAAAGATCAATGACGCTTTCTTCTACGGCATCGTCTACCTTTTGAGGCCAAACATGACTCACGGTCATACGACCAAGAGCATTATTGCAGCAATGGAGAAGTGGGGGCCTTATTCACGCAATTTCCCACCTTCACCTATCTAAGGGCAGCCAACTTCTTGGGGAACCCACCAAATTGCCAAGATATGCCGCCCCAAGCTGATCCTGTTGGAGCTATCCAGATAGCTCATAACCTACCATGAAAAGTGCTTGAAGAGAAAGAAGGGTGGAACTCCTTTCCCCTCACAGTGGGCAAGTACACTTGTCTTTCCCACCACAAAGCCCGGGAGATGTTTGCAGAGCTGAACTGCTCAATCTAAAGCACAACTTCCTCGGAAAGGCCCACTTTTGACCCAAGGAATTGCCTTCCCAGGGCCAAACTCGATCCAATTCACATTCCACAGATCGAGGATATTTATATCGACCTGTATCATGAGGTCGAGCTCAAAAGGAAAGATCATCTCCACTTGGCTTTGGCTGAAATCATTCAGTATGGCATGGCCATTGTCCCAAAGGGTTATCAAACTACTGATCAAGAAGTTGATCAGGTATATCTTGACACGGATGGGGAAAACTGGCCATTTGCTATAATTGATAGAACTAAAGCACCCCAAACCATTGAAGAAAGGGTTAAAGAAACTCTGCGGAGAACAGAGCACTGGTGCAGGATGAATGGCCTCATCTACCTCGGAGTTGATTTCACCACATCTCCATTGGGCAACGCACCTTCCAGGCCAAAACATCTACCAAAGGGTAGAGGTAAAGACAAAGAGGGCGAGTCAAGCTCTGCCCAAGAAGAGGCTCCTGAGAGTCCCCTTCCGCCGCGAGAACAAGTTGTAACTCTGGCTTCTCCAGAGAAAGAAGCGGCCGAAGATGTTCCGATGGGCACATCCACTCAGGATGTTTCCACTACTACAACTGTTGAGGTCCCTTCTATCCCTTCTCCCTCTCCTCCTTCCCCTCCTCGTGACCCAAGTGACCATTCCTTTGGTCGTATCCTCTCCCCCATCTTCTACTGTTCCCCCTTCCTCGTCATCCATCTTCTCTTCTCTCATGGAGCTGTCCCCCACCATTTCTTCCCTCATCTCTCAGCTCCCTTCCATTCCCATGTCTACCTCCCCTGTAGTATCTCTTCCTCCCATGAGCACTTTCTCAGCCTCCCTCTCAATGCCGCCTCCAAGTGTCTCAACGCACTTTCCCTCTACTACTGCAGCTGCTCCCTTTTCTACTTCCGGCCCCTCTCCCATAAGTCCAACATGGATCTCTCAGCACTTGAGCCAACAAAAGAGGAAAGTTCCCATCGCACCGATGGACTTCTCCGTCATCCCATCAAAGGGGGCCAAGAAGCAAAATCCTATAACCCGCTTCTCTCAGAGTGCATCAGGAGAGAGAGTAATGGAGATAGCATATCCCAATCCTTTAAAGGATAAGAAGGATCTGTCTTTGATAGATTATACAGTGACCCAAGTCACAATGGGGACATCTTCAAAAAGCCTTTAGGGAGAGGCCCTATCTATAGTTGACGCCCTTTGCAAGAAGCTCCAGGAAGCAAAGGAAGAAAAGAGGTTGTTAAAGGAGCAAAATAAACATCTTCTCCACGCCTTGCAGAAAATGGGCAGTGCACCTCCTACAACTACCACCGAAACTCCTGAGCCTCTGAGCTAGGATAAGATTAATGAATATGCCAAAATCGGCAAGCAGGGTATGGCAGTTTCACCTGAGAAGCCAAATCCTCAAGGAAAGTGAGGGAGTAATCACCAAGTTCACTAGATTGTATCAAAATATCAATCGGGTGAACAAAGAGCTCCAGTGATAGCAGGACCCATCTCCGAAGAGCTGACCATGCCAGGATGCAGCATGAGACCTTTCAGAAAATGCTCGACTGTTCAATCAAGATCTGGTCAAGTTCGGCGTCTTCGGTCACCCTAGAGCCCTCAACAAAATCCTTTCTACTCTGATTACCGGTCGATCAGTTGGAGTTTGTCCTAGAAAAGATTGACAAAATCAAGGAGGAAGCCCTGGATGCAATGCATCAAATGGAGCAAATTGTCCTGAGAATGTCTCCGGGCTTGCTCACTCCTTCTTTCACCTTGAGAAAGGTTGATGAAACTATTCGGATCTTCAAGGAGATCGTTTCGCAAGGGCTGGGACCAGAAGTCACTTTCGACGCCGAATCCATCAACAACCTGTTGGCCTCTATCGTGACTTCATAGGGTACCTGATAGAGGCAGAAAATGAATATTCCAAGCTCCCAGAAAAGCTCACAGATGAGCGGGAAACTTGTGAGGCTATCAGTGATCGTCACAAGGATCCTTCCCAGGATCAACTTCAGCCCATGATCAGCAAGTTCATGGAATATCATGCCCAGCCTCCACATCACGCTCTAGAGCAAAGCAAAGAAAAGCGGATACCCCCTTTCACCACCATGGGACGATGATGAATAGTCTCATTCTTTTCGACCTTCTCTTTGTAAACATCTAAAGTATGTTGACACAAATGATGACATCATCCATGTTGCACCATGGGATGATGTCATCCACCAAGTTGTCAAAAGTCAACAAATGACTTTAGGATATTTTGTAAGATATTTTGTAATTAAGTGGTTGGTTTGTTTTTGCCTTCTTTTCTTCTCTTCTTCTATAAATACTTGAATACTTGTTGTATTCAAGGGTGGATACTTTTCAGATGAGAAATAGAAGTAAGAAGAAAAGACTTTGAACTTTTTGTAACAGAAACAAATATTAATACAATATTTAGACTTTGTGTTGAATACATGTGTTTTACATCAGACCTTTCTTATGTTAGATCTGTATGATTGTTCTGTTGAATCTACTTCTACTTTGTTGTCATTTATTCATCAGTATTGCTTTATTCATCTATGCAAGTAGGTTCGGCTCTGTTTACTACCAACCCAAATCATAGACCTTCTGACCTTTCTGCTTTGGAATTCATTTCTTTTCTCCCTTCAGATCTTTCCTATCTCCCCACCTCATTTCTTTCCCTTCTTTTACAGTTGGAAATACCTCTACTGGGATGAGATCCCAACCCCTGAAGGTAGAATATTGTGAGACTTGCACAAGATTCCTACTGGTAGAATAGCAATAAACCAGTTTCACTTTGCTGACTCAAAGAGGGGCTATGCCCTGCACACTGTTGGCTTGTCTATCCATAGATCTGTCCACTCGATAGATTTTTGAACCAATAGTTTTTGGCGACTCTACTAGGGAATGAATAGACCTAACGGATCTATGGTAGTGGTGTGTTTGAAAATCAAGAAAAAGTCAAAAATCACTACCTGTTTGCAAATTTTAACTTTTGTCTGAAATCCAAAATTTTTGCAAAAAATGCTCCAAACTGAAAATTTTCTTCAGAGGTCCATAGATCTGGGTTAGATAGAGATCTTTAGTTCACTGAGTTTTTACAAAAGTCCGTATTTTTTCGTAGATATGAGTTTCTGACAGTTTACCAAATTTTTCAAACTCTTTCAAAAGTCAACTCTAGATTTGAAAATCAACTTACTAAGTTTTACCATCATTTTATCCTTGTTAATCAAACAATAAACCGTAATCGGTTTTCAAGAGAAGGATAAAATTTAAATATTTAGAAAAGTACATACTTTGCTGGTTTTTGTCAAAAAATCAAAAATCAGCAAGTACAATAAAAAGAGTTATTAAATCTGCTCCAAAAATTACAGGACTGGAAGGTACACTTTGGCAGTGAACCATTTACTCGTGGTAGGAGAGCTTGTGGGGAAGTTGATCTTACTTTCGATCTACTTCAAAGAAACAACTTCAATATTACACTAGCATGCTTCACGCCACTAAGCTCAGCCGACC
Organism: Taxus wallichiana var. yunnanensis; assembly: GCA_018340775.1. Taxonomy (NCBI): domain Eukaryota; kingdom Viridiplantae; phylum Streptophyta; class Pinopsida; order Cupressales; family Taxaceae; genus Taxus; species Taxus wallichiana. The sequence goes on from CM031242.1 coordinate 793,956,705, forward strand.
GATTGTCCAGGAGTGTCTCACCTCCACGAAGGAAGCATCTCTCACCAGGAACATCTACATCACTTTGCAAAGTGCCTTGTCAGCTTTCGGTGGAACTATGCTTCCAGCTCGCGTTCTTTTTCCGGCCGTCCAAATGGCAGTACCATGGGGAAATGCTATGGCCCCCTAGCTTTTCCACATCCTATTCACAGTGCTCCCACATGGAAACCAAAAGAATTTTCCCAAATTTGATGGGAGCGGAAGCCAAAGCACCTTGAGTCACATATATTTGCATTCATCATGTCAGTAATATCCTCGATGTGACCCATGAAGATGTGTCGGTTCACCTTTTTCTGAAACTTTGCAAGGACCCGCCATGAATAGTTTCAGCATTTTCCGGCCGGATCTATTACTAGTTGGGCCACCTTACGGGCTGCATTTGAAGACAGGTATAAGCCTTCCAAAGACGCGTTCGTGTTTCTGTCAAAGATCACTCACCTAAAGAAGGAGGTCAATGAAACTATGCGTGACTTCATCACCCGCTTCAATTCACTGATCAACCGTGTTCCACCTACCATGCTTCCCACACCGGAAAATCAGAAGTGTTTCTTCGTAAACGCCATGAGCTCGAAAGTAAGTTTCTTACTCCTGCAAGAACAAGTAGCTACTTTGATTCTCACCCAGGCTGCTGCCATCCAAATCAAAGATAACTTGCTAATATCTGGTGAATTAAAAAGAGAATCATCCAAGCTTAAAGCTTCGAGCCCTTCTCCCACCACTTCATCTGATCCGACATTTCAAAAGATGGCGAATGACTTTCTCACATTAAAGAAGTAGTTAGCCCAAGCTTCCCCCAGTTCCCCATACCGGGATATTCCACGAAGAACTTTCACTTCCAACAGCGTCCCGCATAGGCCGCGTTTTGCCTACAACTGCTCCACGGTTGGCGCTTGAGGCTCCTCCGGTCAACGCTTTAGCTGAAATCGAAGAAGAAGAGCAAAATTATGAAGAACCTTCGTCTCAAGGCGAAGATGATCAAGATGTCGGTGAACCGACTGGCGACTCTACTATCGGGTATATGGAATTTGACGAGGGGGAATCTGATGAAGAAGAGGGTACCCAAGGGTATGCAAGCGGACAGTCATATGTTGTTTTCACCGCTCACAAGGAAAGGAAGCAGAGGTTGCTACCAAGATACAGAAAGAAAAGGTTGTGTCAAGCATGCCTCCAACCATCGCTAAACGAGGTAGTCCCCTTCCGGCTCAACCTGTTATTAGATCTTTTTCAAAAAAATCTTTTCAGTCCTCTCATGTTCCTATCAAGGCCAGTGATCCTACCCTACCATCGCGAAATGAGGGACTCATTCCTCCATCAACGCAACCCTTGGCCATGTTTGACATAATTGACCACGCCAAAAAGACCAAGATCCAAATGTCTCAAGTCGAATATCTTCATCAAACCCCAAACAACTTGTAAGGTTGACCGAATACATCTAAAGTCAGTCATCGTAACTAACCAAGTTTCCCTAAAAGGAATCCTTTCCACCCCTCCTTCATCCCACATAAACGTCACCTCGACTTCCATATCAGAAAGATAAACCTTTTACCTCTCCCTCCTAATCAATGGCCACAAACTAAGCAATCGTATAATTGATTACGAGCTTCGATAATGTCATGATGGTAAAATTCACCCATGCTCTGGCCTCACCCTTACCAAGCCTTTTGGCTGATGTTATTCCTTGAAACCAAGCAAGTTCTCGCTGATCGGTCAAATCAAAGACATGCAATTTGTGTTTGCAGCGTTCCTGAAAAAAAGGGTAAAAATGACCGTCCTTGTTGCCGATATTCCAGCAGCCTATGGAATTCTGCTAGGAAGGAGTTTTTGCAGTGAAGTTGGTGGGGAGATTCATATGGACTGGTCTAAGGCTAGGCTAGAATCCTCGTCAAAGGTGTAATACCACGAAGTTACTAACTCCGATGACCCCAAAGCCCAAATTCTCTTCGAATCATCAAGGATGGGAAACTATTTCTTGTCTACCGAGTCTGACAAAATGGATGTCCTCATCCAAGCAGAGGATCTTAACAAGATCTGGACTTTGATTTGATGGCATGCGCCACCGGTGGGTGCGGCGTCATAGCCGTACTAATATCTCCCAAAAGGAGATTATTCCTCTCTCTTTCAAGTTACATTTTTTTAACACAAATAATACTGTTGAGTATGAATATTTGCTACTTGGCATGCAAGCCACAAAGGAAAGAGGAATCAAGAATCAGAAAGTACAAGGTGGTGTAGAGCTGGTTGTAAATCAAGTTAAAAGGACATACCAAGTGAAGAATGAAAGGCTCAGACATTACCGCAATGTGGTGTGGGACAACATCAAGGAATTTGACACTTTTTCGATAAAATCCATCCCAAGAGCTCAGAATGACATGGCCGATTCATTGGCCGTTTCAGCATCCCTCATGTTCCCTCACCTAGGTTTGAAAATGATAAATATACCATTGAGGTGGTTTTCCACCCAAGCGTGCTTAACAATTCTCAAAGACTTTAGCAAGTATTCAATGATGACAATCAACTCATTGCCTTTCTCAAAAAGGTGGAAAATTTTAGTAAACTTCATTTTGAAGGATCCACTTCTACATGTTTGTGAATCGCCATTTGATCGAACGAAGAATCAAAAGGAAGTGACGGCATATGTCAACTCAAAGGAAATAAAATCTTGAAAGTCCTGGTTTCCCTAGAGCAGTTGTTTGACAGAATGATCGCTTTATAAAAAGAAAAGGTGAGATGATCCTGGCTCCTCCCCAGAAACTGAACCAGTCAATTTAGGTTCGGTTGAACATCCACAGTTTGTAAACATTGGAAAATGTTGCACACCTGAAGAGAAGCGGAAGTTTGTCAAATTGTTAAAAAAATACATGGATGTATTGGCATGGTCCTACGCCGATCTAAAGTCTTTCAAGCCAAAGGACATCCAGCATGACATCCCATTGAAAGAGGACGTCAAACCCTTTCGCCAAAAGCAGAGACACTATAATCCTAAGATCTCAGGTACTATCCAGGCTGAAATTCAGAAAATGCTTGGATGCACGGATTATTTTTCCTATCCATCACAGTACCTGGGTCGCGAACATTGTGCCAGTGTGCAAGAAGAATGGCGAGATACGCATATGCATGGATTTCTGTAACTTGAATCAGGCATCCTTGAAGGACAACTACCCGCTTCCCATAATGGATCGGGTTACTGCAAGCGAATCGGATTAGAAATGTTTTCCATGCTTGATGGTTTTTCGGCTATAATCATATTGAAGTCTCACTGAAGACCAATTTGAAACAACATTCACTACCCTCTGGGCACATTTTCCTATAGCAGAATGCCTTTTGGTTTGACCAACGCTGGTGCTAGCTTTCAGTGAGCAATGCACTTCGCGTTCAAAGGTATGATGGGGAAGGTCATCGTAGTCTACTTGGATGACTTAACTGTGTTCTCCAAATAGTGAAACGATCATTGTGATCATTTGGAGCAAGTATTGATTAGATGCCGAGAGCACGGGATCTCCCTGAATCCAAAAAAGTCTATTTTTGGAGTCACAGAGGGAAAGTTGCTGGGACATGTCGTTAGCAAAGAAGGGATGAAGATAGATACCGAAAGAGTTAAGGCTATTCAGAGCCTTACTTTACCTACAAGCAAGACCGGTGTTCACTCCTTCTTCGAAAAAGTGAATTTTCTCAGGCGCTTTGTTCCCGACTTTGCTGAAAAGACTCACCACATATTAGACATGATGAAAGGGTCACCAACTTTCCGATGGAGCGAAGAAGGGAAGAATTCATTCGAGGAGATAAAAGCCTCCGTCGCTCACGTGCCAGTCCTGGTATGTCCCGATTTCTCCAAGGATTTTATTATGTATAGCTATGCATCTGAGCACACTGTGTCGGCCATCCTAATGCAAAGGAATTCTCAAAATGTTGAATCCCCGATTGTGTTTATGAGCTCTCCTCTCAAGCCTCATGAATTAAAAATGACCCAATTGGAAAAACATGCCTTCACCATTGTCAAAGCAGTTAAGAACTTCAGGTATTACATTCTAAACTCTCATACAGTGGTTCTAGTTCCTGACACAGCAGTAAAGTCCATCTTAACTCAACAGGAGTTGGGGAGTTTGCGAGGAAATTGGATTGCAAAAGTCCAAGAGTATGATCTAGATATAAAACCAACCAAGTTAGTAAGAGGCAAGGGCCTATGTCAACTTATGGCTGAAAACCAAGATTTAGAAGTTTCCGGGAAAAGATGATTTCGCCAGTGGAGCACAAAGCCAGCTGAAAAGCCGATTCACTGCCTATGGTTCTATTTGTCACAACCAGCGACGAGTGGTATTCTAATATTGCTTTCTTTCTCACCTATGGTGAATGCCTAGCTCGTCTAACTACAAAGGAGAAGCACGCTATAAAGCTCAGAGCAGCCAGATATATCATCTGGGATGATGGTCTATACAAACGTGGAATAGATGGCATCTTCTTGCGATGTGTTGACAAGCCACAACAGGTGAAGTTACTTGAGAGTTTTCATGATTCGGCCTGTGGTGGCCATTTCTCCTCTTCCGTGATGGCACACAAGATCATCCAGGCTAGGTACTATTGGCCAATGCTTTTCCAAGATACAACCACCTGGGTAGCAAAGTGTGAGCCTTGCCAGTAATTTCTCGGCAAGCCCAAAATGGCTGCTTTTCCCCTCAGGCCGGTCATCATTGACGAACCATTCAGGCAGTGGGGAATCGATTTTATCGGTGCACTCAATCCCCAATCGAGTGTTGGACATAGTTATGTCCTGACAGCAACAGATTACTTCACGAAATGGGTGGAAGCCATACCTGTCAAACATGCCACTTCCAAGGTTGTTTGCAGTTTCATCAAAGAAAATATCATTGTCAGGTTTGGCATTCCAAACAAGATTGTTGCTGATAACGCTTCCAACTTCTCCTCACGAGAAGTTGTTTGTTTTTTCTATGAATACGGAATAACTTTGGCTCACACCTCAGATTATTACCCTCAGGGAAATGGTCAGGCAGAATCTAGTAATAAAAACTTGGTAACCATCATACGAAAGCTAGTGGATGAGAATCAACGAATGTGGCACAAGTCATTATACGACGCTCTGTGGGCGGACCACATTACTCCCAAGAGGTCTCTCGGCATGTCACCTTTTCAAGTGTTATATGGCACCGACGCCGAGCTTCCCATTTCTGTGGAACTCCCTGCTCTGCGCTTGGCACGAGCGATCGAAGATGAGACTTTCCAAAATTCCCTTGAAAAGAGGATCATGTATCTAGCAGAGCTCAAGAAAAGAGAGTAAGAGTGGTCAACAGGATCACCGAACATCAGAATCAGGTCAAGAGATTGTTCGATAAAAAAGCTAAGCAAAGAGAGTACCGGGTGGGAGACCTCGTCCTTTTGTGGGACAAACGAAGAGAGCCAAAGGGCATGCATGGAAAATTTGATTCCCTATGGAGAGGACCTTTCAAGATCAAGCAGCTCAACAGAGAGAATAGCTTCTATCTCTTGTATCTGGATGGAACTGAGCTCCCGCTTCCCTATAGCGAGCAGCATCTGAAAATCTTCGAGAAGTAGAGCTTTCTCTCTTCTTTATACGATTTGCTTCGGTTGTGTTTTTTTTTTTGTGTGTTTGCTTTTGTTGGTTGTGTGTTTCCCCTTTTCGGTCACCCTTGTTTTTGACTCTGTAACCCAATGGATAGGGACATGAAGATCTGGGGATTCTCTACCCCGAGTTTCGTTCGAGATAGTCCCAGAAAGAGCAAGCTATTATCCCAGTAAAATTGACAAGGAAATTTTGTGGGTAACCCAATGAAATTTTGTTCTGGTCCCTCGTCAGGGACTCCTTTGCGTTGAACGTTGCAAAATCCTTTCCAGGAAATCTAGTTTTCCTGAACTTAGCCATTTTTGGTCTTTTTGGTTGGGTGCACCTTTTATCATGTAACACGTGAGTAACTTTACGCCCCCTTCATTTCCTTTGCACACGCTTCAAGTGTCGACACAAATTTTGGTGTACCTCCCCATGTTACACCTTTCTTGCATGCACCAGGCGCATGCGCCTTCGTGTCAACAACATTTTTATTGCACCACGTTTTGGTGCGCCAAAGCGCGCACGTAATTCATGTTGACAATATTTTTGTTGCCTGAAGGCGCACATAATCACGTGTTAGCACGTGTTTTGGTGTACCAAAGGGCGCAAGGTTTGAAGTGTCGACAGTGTTTTGATGCGCCTCTTCAAAAAGTGGTTGGTGCATTTATTGCACCTTTGCCTATATATAGGCACATCCACCCTGTCACTTTCACAATTAAAAACACACGTGATAGATTTTATTCCTCTGCACTTGTCAGCACGCCTGTCATCCTCGTATCGCGTTCGTGGACCCCGCTTCGTTTCTCACATTATATTTAATCTGGGTAGGTGGTCCTTTTCCTCTTATGTTTTTTCTGTTGGTTGTTTGTTTGTGTGGTAGGATAGATGGATCTGTGAAGCCATGAAACCCCTTTTGCTGATCCTTGTTTTTCCTCCCAAGCTCTTCCTCCTCTTTCTAGATCTGCTGGTAAGGAGGGCTCTGCCTCAAAATCACTTGGATCTTTTTGTTGTGCCCTCTTCACCATCTATAAACCCTGAAAAGAAGCTTAAAAGATCACAAATCTATAAGAGATAGAAGACTTCAAAACATTTCCAAAACTGCGTTTTCTACCCTTTGGCGCAATCGCCACCCTTGCAACATGAAGCACAGTCGCGCCAATGGTGCACCGAACTCACTTGCAACACCCAATAATCCTGCGCCCTCTTGGCGCACCGAACTCCTATATAACAAAGTATAAACCTGCGCCATTGGCGCACCCTGCACCTATGCAACACCAACTTTACTTGCGCCAAGTATAAAACTACGTTAAACGGCATGTCGACACTAAAATTTTCCTCTGTAATTTCTATTTCATTAATGTATGTATTAGGAATAGGATGTTGTTAAGTATAATTAGTAGTAGCGTCGATAGAATATAACGGTGCCATCATGCGGTGCCACCAATAACGTGGAGTACGGTAATACCAAAGTACAATAGGAATGTTGTAAAAGTAAATATTTGTCATAAGTGGTCCGATAATGTTAAAATGTCAAAGTTTGGGTAATTAGAAAGTAGGGTCTACGTGACTAGGAATTAGAAATATTATATTGGTAATAAGGACAAGGAGTGAGGTCATAAATATTTTGTATATTTTATTTGTAAAAAGTCTAAAAATGTGGAACCCATGTAAAATGATAAGGTTTATCTTATCTTAAAAGATAAGCTTACATGTACGAGATAAGAGTTAAGGTATGGAATATGATTCGTCGAGTGGATTTCTTATCCTATCTTAGAGATAAGATGGATAAGCCTAGAAGTTCTATAAATAGAGAGACTACCCCCTCATTTAGCATAGAAGGAAGTAGTGAGAAATATTGTAGGAAGTGTGCGAAGGAAGCCATCAGTTTAAAGGTGTGTTGAAGAAGCCATTAAGAGGTGTAATTGTAAAGTTTCTCCCATAGTCTTGGTGAAAGGCAAGTGAAGTCAATAACACTTGAAGTACCTCATGGGTGAGATTGTAACAGTTTCATGTTAATATTATAATTTATTTTGATATTTCAGATTTTTCATCATTTTGTCTTATCATAGTCGATGGTATTCTTGTGTTATGTTGTTGTTTTGTTTCCAGATTACATCCACCAAACTAAAGGCTGTGCATTAGTAAATAATCATAGCATGAGGAGTTCCCGGTGAAGAATTATCATAGTCTTTGGATTGGTGATGACATTTTGGTTCCGTTGCCGGGACCATTCCTCGTTAGTGGATTTTACGGAGAGATATTCCCACTTAGTAAAAAATCAATTAGAGGTAACCTTGTTTTTACATAGTAGTAGTTACCATGGTAAAGTCATTTTTGCCATGAATAGTAGTTACCATGGTAAAGTCATTTCTTTGGAATAGTATTTACCGATAAAGTCACTTTTAATGTGAATAGTATTTACCGCATGATAACTTCACTTTTTACCATGAATAGTATTTACATGATAACTTCACTTTTTACCGTGAATAGTGTTTACCACGAAAGTCGGTTTTACCGCAATAAGTCAAGTTTTACCATAGTTTACCGTGGTCATTTCTATTTTACTATAGAAAGGTGTAAAGTCACTTTCTAGTATAGTGATTCCAATTATTTGTACACATAAGTCTTGTTGATTGTACTTGTGAGTTGGTATTTCACGGTGGTTACTTTTGAAAATGGGAAAGATTCCTATTTTTTCAGCTCAATCTAATGAAGATGCTTCTTCTTTCATTCAAGAGTTTAAGCAATCTTGTATTTGTAATGGCCTTATAAGAAGGGAACAATGGACTGAATTTTTTCCTACCTTTTTGGATGGTTCAACACTTAGGTGGTTTGAAACACTAGGTGATAATGTGAAAAATTCATGGGATTTATTAACTGAAAGTTTTCTTGAAGAATTTGGTGAACAACAGAAATATGCAGATCTCATGATCGAGATAACAAATCTATCCCAAGGAGAGAAGGAGAAGATAAGGGATTATCATGCTCATGTTCTAGAGCTAAGGAGGAAGCTCGATGCCCAGATCCGGAAGGAAGGACTAGCGGATGGGTTGATGAATGGCGTGGATAATCTCCTCTGTAAGCACTTCATTCTTGGGATGAAGCCAGAGATCAGACAACGAGTGAAGTATGACCGCCCAGCTACCATTGAACAAGTAAAGGAGATTGCGAAGGTAAGAAGAAAGCATGGAAGAGGAGCCCAAAGAAATTGTTGCTAAAGTAGAGCCTACACCAGCACCTTTGGTCTTGAATCCACAACCACTCCCGGTGAGCACAAATATTTCTCCTAGTACATCTACTAAGTATGAAGATCTGCTCAAAAAGATGGGCCAGTTAACTATTAATCTTCTTCAAGGAAAGGAATTTAGTTCTCAGGGAGGAGATAGAGGTCCAAAAAGAAATATTTCTGAAGTTGTTTGTTATGGTTGTTATAAAAAGGGTCATTATAAGTATAATTGTCCAGATAAAGCTTCTACATCTGGTAAAGGAGATAATGATAAAGGAAAAGTACCCAGTGAATTCTTTTGATGTAGTAGATAAGAGCAGAAATAATGAAGTAGATGTGTTTGTAACAAAAAGAAAGAAAGAAAAAGATAATCAAGATGGAAATGATCCTAAGAAGATGAAAGAAGAAACTAGTAAGAAACATAGGAGAAGAAAGTTGGGTGTGCAGGATTTTCTGATTTCACGGGGCAAGGACCATACTCCATCTTGGAAGATCTGTCCAAAAGGCTCACCAAATATTACATATGGTCAACTCTTGGCTATGTCTTCGAGAAGAGGCGGGAGTTGCGAGGTGGACTCAATGCTCAAAAAGGAAGGAGGTTGAGGTCCCTGTTTTGGAGGCGAGGCGAGATCCCTATGCTCCACAAGCTAAGGTATTATGTAATGGTATTTCAATTCATGATGTCTTAGTTGATGGAGGTGCTTCTGATTAATGTAATGACCGAGTCCTGTAATGAATATGTTGGGTTTAAAAATTGATCGCCCTTGACACTTATGTTAAGGTCATTAAATAAAGGAAAAAATAAACCGAAGGTGTGGTTTCAAATGTGGCAATATCTCATTATGGGTGTGGTATGTGTGGTAGACTTTCGGGTGATGAAAAATGGTACTTGTTGTGTACCCAATTCTCTTTGGGAAGACCATGGCTAAGGAGAGTTCATGCAGAAACTACTGGAATGAAGGTTTCATGACACTTGGACATGGTAGAGAGAGGGTGAAGATAAATGTGATCCCTCGACATCATAAAGCGAGAACACAGTGGATTCAAGTGATGAAACCGATGATTGGACATCTTCGATTACTCTAGTACCGTGAAGTGGACACCTTTGAAGATGAAGAAAGTGAGGTGGATGTTTCAGTCATGGATATCCTTCCAGGTCCACACAAATCATGACCTCATAAAATTATCTCGAAGAATTTGATGATCATCTCCAACAAATAAAGATTGGTGATCTTGTGATGGAGAGTGAGAAGGAATCCTACCTCTAGCTCTTTTGAAGGTACATACACCTATTCACTTTTGATTACAAGGAACTCCATCAAGTAAGTTGGGTAGAACATTGTATTGAGCTGGTAGATGGTGCTAAGCCCATAAAGAAAATGCCATATAGAATGAATCCTAATTTTCCAAGACTGTAAAAGAAGAAATAGATAAGTTTCTTGATGCAAGATTCATATTTGTTGTGGAGAATTTAGAATGGGTTTCTCCCATTGTGATCTCAATAAAAAAGAATGGGAAGCTAAGCATTTGTGTTGATTACGGGAAGCTCAATAAGGAAACAAAGAAGGATCATTACCCTCTTCCATTTTCGAGATCAGATCTTGGGCGAAGTAGGCGGCGGAGTGCTATAGTTTTGCTAATGGATATAGTGGCTATAACCAAGTTCGTATAGTAGAAAAGATCAATCAAGACCACGTTCACCACTCCTTGGGGAATGTTTGCTTATAGAGTTATGCCTTTTGGGTTGTGTAATGCTCTAACAACATTCCAGCGTTTGATGAATAGGGTGTTCGAACCTTACATTGGGACCTTCATCAGAGTATTTCTGGATGATTTTTACATCTATGGGAGCAAGTTGGACCACACCGCACCAAATGGAGATAGCATTTCAAAGGTTAGATGAAGCACAAGCCTCACTAAACCCTACAAATTGTGTCTTTGGATGTTCTAAAGGCGTTTTGTTAGGGCATGTTGTATCCAGAGATGGTATTGGTACTGATCCTGATAAAGTTTCAAAAATCAAAGATTTACCATTTCCTCTTAATAGAAGTAAGTTGAGATCATTTTTAGGCCATGTGGGTTCTATAGAAGGTTCATCAAGAATTTCTCAAAGATTGCATGCCCACTAACCCGATTCTTGAAGAAGGATGTTACTTATGAACCATGAAATAAGGCGCATGAAGCTTTTGGACAATTGAAGGAAGCCACAGGTGTCTTCACCTATTTTGAAGAATCAGTTGGAGCAAGCCATTCATGTGTACACTTGATGCCTCGATGCAGCACTAGGAAGTACTTTGAGCCAAAAGGATGAAAATGGGAATGAACATCCAATTTACTTTGGGAGCAGACAAATGAGCGATCTTGAGGTAAATTATCTTTAATCAAAAAGAGGCTCTGCTATCATTTTTTGTAAAGAAGTTTAGAAATTACTTGCCAGGGAAAAAATTTCTAGTTGTAACAGATCATCAGGCTCTAAAATATATTGTAAATAAGCCTAACCCATCAGGGAGGATAGCAAGATGGATAATTTTTCTACAAGAGTTTGAATTTGATATTATAGATAGGCCAGGAAAGAAGCATGTCAATGTAGATGCACTCTCTCGAGCCTATGATGGTTTAGGATCATCTTGTGATGATGATGATTTCCCCGATGCAGCATTGTTATCCCTTGACACAATCCCTAGTGAATACATAGATATTTGGAATTATCTGAATGAATTCAAGTTTCTGATGGTGCCCGATGCAAAGACTAAGAGAAAGATTACTCAAGCCCCGATCGTCCATATTCTATTCTCGCATGGAGTATTATTTCGAATAGGACACGATGGACAAGATAAGAGGGCGGTTGGACGTGATTAAGGGAAGGAAGCTGCTAGAAGAATTCCACAATGGTACATGTGGAGGGCACTTCTGGACAACTTACAATAAGAAGGATCTTGGATGCGAGGTTATCACTGGCCCACTCTTTTTAAAGATTGTTATAATTATTGTAAGACATGTGATATTTGTCAAACACATGGTAACCATAAGACTTCATCACTCCATTATGTCCTATTCTTCCCCTTGGTCCCTTTGAAAAGTGGGGAATAGAAATTGTAGGTCCACTTCCAACTACATCACGCCAAAATAAGTATATTGTAGTTGCCCACAGATTATTTAACCAAGTGGGTTGAAGCTAGGCCATTGAAAACAGACTTCCATGGATAAAGTGGCAACGTTCGTATATGAACGCATTGTCACCCAGATTTGGTTGCCCATTAGAAATTGTAGCAGATCAAGGAAGCCACTTCATTAATGAGGTGGTAGAAGCCCTAGTCAATAAGTTTTCTATTAAGCACGGGAAGGCAATAACATACAAGCCAAGCAAAAATGGACGGAGTGGAATGAACAAATTTTGTGTTGTGTCAAATTCTAGCAAAAGATGCGGCCTTGCGGTACATAAATGGGATAAAAGGATTCATGCATATTGTGGGCATATACGGCAACATCAAAGTCGATAACAAGATACTCCCCATTTCAGTTGGCCTATGACATTGATCCAGTTCTTCTATTGAGTTTGATATTCCCACTTTGTGAGAGTTATGAAAAATGAGAGGATGGATGAAAGTGATTCGATAAAAAGAAAGGTTGGTACATCTTCATTTGCTAGAGGAAATGAGAGAAATAGCAAAGGATACAAGCCATAAGAAGAAAATGAAGCGAGAAGAATACTTTGATCAAAATATCCAGTGGTCTCCATTTCATGTGAATGACTTGGTTCTAGTCTATGATTCCGATACAAAAAAAAAGAAGACAGAAAAATTTCTTCCAAAATGGATGGGGCCCTACAAAATAGCAGCTATGCATGAAAATGGTATGTACCGACTGGAGGAATTGGATGGCACTCCCATTATGAAATGGGTCAACCACGACAAGTTGAAGATTTTCCAAGCACCAGAATAGTCTACTCCGAGGACGGAGTAGAAGCTAGGAAGGGGGAAGATGTCGACACTAAAATTTTCCTCCGTAATTTCTATTTCATTAATGTATGTATTAGGAATAGGATGTTGTTAAGTATAATTAGTAGTAGCATCTGATAGAAGATAACGGCGCCGTCAGTACGGTGCCGCCAATAATGTGGAGTACGGTAATAGTCAAAGTACAATAGGAATGTTGTAAAAAGTAAATATTTGTCGTAAGTGGTCCGGTAATGTTAAAATGTCAAAGTTTGGGTAATTAGAGAAGTAGGGTCTACGTGATTAGGAATTAGAAATATTATATTGGTAATAAGGACAAGGAGTGAGGTCATAAATATTTTGTATATTTTATTTGTAAAAAGTCTAAAAATGTGGAACCCATGTAAAATGATAAGGTTTATCTTATCTTAAAAGATAAGCTTACATGTACGAGATAAGAGTTAAGGTATGGAATATGATTCGTCGAGTGGATTTCTTATCCTATCTTAGAGATAAGATGGATAAGCTGGAAGTTCTATAAATAGAGAGCCACCCCCTCATTTAGCATAGAAGGAAGTAGTGAGAAATATTGTAGGAAGTGTGCGAAGGAAGCCATCGGTTTAAAGGTGTGTTGAAGAAGCCATTAAGAGGTGTAATTGTAAAGTTTCTCCCATAGTCTTGGTGAAAGGCAAGTGAAGTCAATAACACTTGAAGTACCTCATGGGTGAGATTGTAACAATTTCATGTTAATATTATAATTTATTTTGATATTTCAGATTTGTCATCATTCGTCTTATCATAGTCAATGGTATTCTTGTGTTATGTTGTTGTTTTGTTTCAGTTACATCCACCAAACTAAAGGTTGTGCATTAGTAAATAATCATAGCACAAGGAGTTCCCGTGAAGAATTATCATAGTGCCGGATTGGTGATGACAGCACACGGCGCATCCCCATTTACTGGTAACACAATGTCATGCAAACCTTTCATGCGCCACACTAAGTTCCCCTGTTGCACACGTAAAGACAATGTTACACACACTAAACCTGCGCCCTTTGGCGCATCCACATCCGTCTGCAACATGAAAATTATCTGTGCCCGTTATAAAATGCATGTAAATGGCGCAGGCGCACTTCCACTTGCAACAACAAAAATGTCATGTGCAGTATCCATGCGCCTTGCACCCTTTGGCACTGATTTGTCCCTTGTAACACCCTTTTTCTGTGTGCCATACTATTTAACCCTGCAATCTGCAGTGTTCATGCGCCCTGCGCCCTAATGCCTTAAAATTGCTAACTCTTCCTTCTGTCAATGCTTTAATGGGAGATCAAACAACTAACATGACTCTTCTACGTTGGGTTTCACTTCTTCTTCTTGCAGATCAGCAACTGAGTTCAGAACTACATATGTCTACATCAAGCAAGAGACCAACCAAGTCTAAGGGAAAAGCCAAACTTACGGAGGAAGAGATGAAGTATAAATATCAGAGGGTCAGGATGCCCGAATCCCAGGAAGAATGTGACTTGGATATAAGAGACTCTGAGCTCGGTCACATTGATATGGAAGATTTCTAGGCCAGAACCAGGAGGGTCACAGGAAGTCCCTGGATGGACAAACTGGTAGGCAGTGGCCTACATTTTGCTGGGGGGATCCCAGTCAGTGTAGTAAACAACGAATTCATGATGGTAGTGGCCCATTGCTTTCAACAAAGACACGAGGTGTGTCCAAAATGAGAAGGGCGAGGTCGTGATCAACCTCACTACCCGGACACTTTGAAATTATGCTTGGCATTCCTCACCACCGGCACTTTGTGGCGGTAAGCCAAGAAGACTGCACCAAGGCTTGGGAGGAAAACGAAGACCAGTGTATGCGGTTGATGAATGAAGTGTACCTAAAAAACAAGGTGGTAACTAGATGGCCACAAGTCATTCATCGTAGCGATTTCTTTTAGGAATTAAGTGATACCATCACATTCCTAAGTAGAGTATTTGGGCTTTTCGATGCCCACTACTTTCATAAATGTATTCTTAGGTAGGCTGGAGACAATGAACAAGAATGTTCCGGATCAATGCTTTGAGTGGGCGGAGATCATAAAGCGATTTATATCCGAGCAACTCCAACAACTCACCACAACAGGAGGTTCTACATGAACTCCTATGTAGTATATGCTATAGCCTCGAAGAGGTATTATCCAGCATTGATGCAACGTGGGATTTGGCCCCAGGAAAATATATGAATACTACCCGAGCTAAAGGCTGGAAAACAAGATTTCCACGGTTTACAAAGATCAACAACGCTTTCTTCTACGACATCATCTCCTTTTTGAGGCCAAACATGACTCACGGTCATATGACCAAGAGCATTGTTGCAGCAATGGAGAAGTGGGGGCCTTGTTCACGTAATTTCCCACCTTCACCTATCTAAGGGCAGCCACTTCTTGGGCAACCCACCAAATTGCCAAGATATTCCGGCTCCAAGCTGATCCCGTTGGAGCTATCCAGACAGCTCTCATAACCTACCATGAAAAGTGCTTGAAGAGAAAGAAGGGTGGAACTCCTTTCCCCCTCACAGTGGCAGTACACTTGTCCTTCCCACCACCAAGCATGGGAGATGTTTGCAGAGCTGAACTGCTCAATCTAAAGCACAACTTCCTGGAAAGGCCCACTTTCGACCTAAGGAATTGCCTTCCCAGGGCCAAACTCGATCCAATTCACATTCCGCAGATCGAGGATATTTATATTGACCTGTATCATGAGGTCAAACTCAAAAGAAAGATCACTCCCACTTGGCTTTGGCTGAAATCATTCAGTATGGTGTGGCCATTGTCCCAAAGGGTTATCAAACTACTGATCAAGAAGTTGATCAGGTATATCTTGACACGGATGGGGACAATTGGCCATTTGCTGTAATTGACAGAACTAAAGCGCCCCAAACCATTGAAGAAAGGGTTAAAGAAACTCTGTGGAGAACAGAGCACTGGTGCAGGATGAATGGCCTCATCTACCTCGGAGTTGATTTCACCACATCTCCATTGGGCAATGCACCTTCCAGGCCAAAACATCTACCAAAGGGCAGAGGTAAAGACAAAGAGGGCAAGTCAAGCTCACGCCCAAGAAGAGGCTCCTGAGAGTCCCCCTTCCACCGCACGAGAACAAATTGTAACTCTGGCTTCTCCAGAGAAAGAAGCGGCCAAAGATGTTCCATTGGGCACATCCACTCAGGATGTTGCCACTGCTACAACTGTTGAGGTCCCTTCCATCCCTTCTCCCTCTCTTCCTTCCCCTCCTCGTGTGACCCAAGTGACCATTCCTTTGGTCGTATCCTCTCCCCCATCTTCTACTATTCCCCCTTCCTCGTCATCCATCTTCTCTTCTCTCGCGGAGCTGTCCCCCACCATTTCTTCCCTCATCTCTCAGCTCCCTTCCATTCCCACGTCTACCTCCCCCGTTATCTCTTCCTCCCGTGAGCACTTTCTCGGCCTCCCTCTCGATTCCGCCTCCAAGTGTCTCAACGCACTTTCCCGCTACTGCTGTAGCTTCTCCCTTTTCTACTTCTGGTCCCTCTCCCATAAGTCCAACATGGATCTCTCAGCACCTGAGCCAACAAAATAGGAAAGTTCCCATCACACCGATGGACTTCTCCGTCATCCCATCAAAGGGGCCAAGAAGCAAAATCCTATAACTTTCTTCTCTCGAGTGCGTCGGGGAGAGAGATTAATGGAGATAGTGTATCCCAATCCTTTAAAGGATAAGAAGGATCTGTCTTTGATAGATTATACAGTGACCCAAGTCACAATGGGGACGTCTTCAGAAATCCTTCAAGGAGAGGCCCTATCTGCAGTTGACGCCCTTTGCAAGAAGCTCTAGGAAGCAAAGGAAGAAAAGAGGTTGTTAAAGGAGCAAAATAAACATCTTCTCCATGCCTTGCGAGAAATTGGACAAAGGTGCACCTCCTCAACTTTGCGCCGCCGAAACTCCGGAGCCTCGAGCCGAGGATAAGATTAATGAATATGCCAAAATTGATGAGCGGTGGTATGGCGGTTTTACTGCTGGAGAAGCCAAATCCTCAAGGAAAGTGAGGGAGTAATCGCCAGTTCACCGTTGTATCGAATATCGATCGGGTGAACAAAGAGCTCAGTGATAGCAGACCCATCTTGAAGAGCTAGACCATGCCAGGGATGTAGCATGAGACCTTTCGAAAATGCTCAACCTTGTCCCGAACAAAATCCTTTCTACTCCTGGATTACAGTGTCGATCGGTTGGAATTTTTCCTAGAGAAGATTGACAAAATCAAGGAGGAAGCCCTAGATGCAATGCATCAAATGGAGAAAATTGTCTTGAGAATGTCTCCATGCTTGCTCACTCCTTCTTTCACCTTAAGAAAGGTTGATGAAACTATTCGGATCTTCAAGGAGATCGTTTCACAAGGGCTGGGACTAGAAGTCACTTTCGACACCGAATCCATCAACAACCTGTTGGCCTTTCGTGACTTCATAGGGTACCTGATAGAGGTAGAAAATGAATATTCCAAGCTCCTAGAAAATCTCACAGATGAGTGGGAAACTTGCGAGGCTATTAGTGATCGTCACAAGGATCCTTCCTAGGATCAACTTCAACCCATGATCAGCAAGTTCATGGAATATCGTGCCCAGTTCCACATCACATCTCCTAAGCAACAGCAAGCAGGATACCCCCTTTTAGCCATGGGACGATGATGAATAGTCTCATTCTTTTCGACCTTCTCTTTGTAAACATCTAAAGTATGTTGACACAAATGATGACATCATCCATGTTGCACCATGGGATGATGTCATCCACCAAGTTGTCAAAAGTCAACAAATGACTTTAGGATATTTTGTAATTAAGTGGTTGGTTTGTTTTTTCCTTCTTTTCTTCTCTTCTTCTATAAATACTTGGGTACTTGTTGTATTCATGGGTGGATACTTTTAAGATGAGAAATAGAAGTAAGAAGAAAAGACTTTGAACTTTATAACAAAAACAAATATTAATACAACATTTAGACTTTGTGCTAAATACACTGTGTTTTATATTAGACCTTTCTTATGTCGAGATCTCGTATGATTATTCCGTTGAATCTACTTCTACTTTTTTTTCATTTATTCATCAGTATTGCTTTATTCGTCTATGCAAGTAGGTTCGGCTCTGTTTACTACCAACCCAAATCATAGACCTTCTAACCTTTCTGCTTTGGAATTCATTTCTTTTCTCCCTTCAGATCTTTCCTATCTCCCCACCTCATTTCTTTCCCTTCTTTTACAGTTGGAAATACCTCTACTGGGATGAGATCCCAACCCCTGAAGGTAGAATATTGTGAGACTTGCACAAGATTCCTGCTAGTAGAATAGCAATAAACCAGTTTCACTTTGCTAACTCAAAGAGGGGCTATGCCCTGCACACTGTTGGCTCATCTGTCCATAGATCTGTCCACCCGACAGATTTTCAACCAACAGTTTCTTTCAACATATCGTAGGAGAAGACCACGAAAGGTCTCATGAGTGCGTTGGGGAAGTTATATGAAAACCCTCTGCCTCTAATAAAATATTTTTGATGAAAAAGTTATTTAATATGAATATGTATGAGAATGGTTCTATGTTGTTGATCATTTGAATGAATTTAATATGGTTGTGAGTATGTTAAACTTGGTAAAAATTGAATTTGATGATGAGGTCAGGGATTTGTTGATTTTGTGCTCCTTGCTAGATAGCTGGGACAACTTAGTTATGGCTATAAATAATTCATTCCCTAATAAATCAAAGCTGAAGTTTGATGATGTAATAGTTGTGATCCTAAGCAAGGAAATGTGAAGGAAGAGCACCAGAGATTCTTCTACTTCTGGAAATGCTTTAATGGTGGAGAGTAGAGGGAGACAAAAGAATAGAGGGAAAGGTAACCATGGGAAGTTGAATGATCAAAGGTCAAAGTCTAAGAGTAAGTTATAATGTTGCCATTGTGGGAAGGTTGGTCATGCTAAGAAATATTTTTTTGGCTCTTTGGGATAAGAAGAACAAGAAGGAGGAAACTAAAGAGGTAAATTTGGTAGTAGGTGATGTTTTTCAGGATGCCTTAATTATTTCTTTAGATAATATTGTTGAATATTTGGTGTTAGATTCGAGGGGCTTCTTTCCATGCCCCACATAGACATTAATTTACTTGATTTTGTTCAAGGTGATTTTAAACATGTATATCTTGGTGATGATGAACCATGCAACATAGTAGGCAAAGGTTATGTTCGGGTAAAAATTTAGAATGGAACACATGGCTACTTAAGGATGTCGGGCATGTGCCTAAGTTGAGGTGAAACTTGATATCAATGGGATAACTAGGTAGTGATGGTCATGCAGATTAGTTTTATAAAGGATTCTTGGAAGGTTACCAAGGAGCTCTTATGGGTTATAAGAGGTAAGAAAAATGGTACTTTGTATTTAACCGGTGGTGTTGATTATTGTAATTTAGTAGCTATAGATAGAGATGTAACTTTGTGGCACCAGAGACTCGGTCATATGAGTCATAAGGGCATGTATATTATAAAGGACAAGTTTCCCAGATTAAAGGAGTTATATTTGGACTTTTGTGAGGACTATGTTTATGGGAAATAGAAGCGGGTGAGATTCCTCAACATTGGACCTACTAATAAGGAGGGTAAGTTAGAGTTAGTGCATACAAATGTATGAGGGCTAGCTAAGGTAAACTCTATTGGTGGTTCATGTTATTATGTCACTTTCATTGATGATGTAACTGAGAAAAGTTTGGGTATATTTAATTAGAAAGAAATAAAAACTTTGAAAAGATGAAATCCTTGGTTGAGAATGAAACAGTCTCAAGTTGAAATGTATTAGGTCGGATAATGGAGAGGAATATTGCAGCAATGAATTTCTTATTACTTGTTTGGTAAATGGGATCCGCAGTAAAGAATGGTTCAAAATACTCTACAGGAAAATGGAGTTTCGAGAGAATGAACATGAAAATCATGGAGTGTACTAGGTACATGAGGTTACATGCGGAGCTGCCAATCATGTTTTTGGTGGAAGCGGTGAGCACAAATTATTTATCCGATTAACAAAGGACCTCTATGGCTTTGGATGGAGGTATACTTGAGGAGATTGGTCTATTAAGAAAATTGATTACTCATTCTTAGAGTATTTGGATGTTAGGTATTTGTTCACATTGATAAAGATGATAGGACCAAGTTAGAGGCTAAGTCTAAAAATGCACCTTTGTTGGATATGGTGAAGATGACTTTGGTTTCCGTGTTTGGAGTCTTAAAGACAAGAAAATATTTGAGTCTAGAGATATTGTCTTTAATGAAAAAGTCATGTATAAATATCATTGCAGTAGAACAAAAGTGGAATCAAAGAAAGAATACACAGTGTTAGAGGACATTGTGGACAACAAGGTGTCCAAGGGACCGGTTTAGGTACAACATGTTCCGGCATATCCAGTTTAGGTACCTACTCATCAGGAACCCCAAACTCTTGAGGTGAGAAGGTTTTTAGGGTAAGAAGAGAACTTAAATGATTTACTCCATCTTTGAATTATTTATTTCTCACTTGATGATAGTGGAGAGCGAGTGCTTTGAGGAAGCAAAGTGGATGCCAGGTGGGAGCGATGCCATGGATGAAGAACATAGATCTCTTATGGAAAACTAGACTTGGGATCTCGGTGGAGCTACCCGAGGGCAAGAGAGTATTGCGAGAACAAGTGGGTGTATAGAATCAAATAAGGAAGATGGAGGTAGGAATCGATACAAGGCCTAGTTGGTGGTCAAGGGATTTATATAGAAGAAAGGTATAGACTTTGATGAAATTTTTTCTCCTATTGTTAAAATGACTTCTATTTGGACTGTTCTTGGTTTAGTTGTAGTAGAAGACCACTACTTAGAACATTTGGATGTGAAGACTACATTCCTTCATGGTGTGTTGGAAAAGGAATTGTACATGCAGTAGCCACATGGTTATGAGGTCAAAGGGAAGGAGAGGTTAGTGTACAAATATAAGAAGAGCTTGTATGGCCTGAAACAAGCTCCATGATAGTGGTACAAGAATTTTGATAGTTTTATGTAGGAGCGGGGTTACTCCAGGTGTCACTCAGACCATTTCGTGTACATCAAGAAGTTTATTAATGGTAGTTATATTATTTTGTGCCTGTATGTAGATGATATGCTTGTCTGCAGGGAAGAACATGTAAGAAATAAAGATACTCAAGAAGCAGCTAGGTGACTCTTTGCTATGAAGGATTTGGGGGAAGAAAACAAATCCTTGGTATGAGAATAAATCGGAACAAAGGAGAGGAAGCTGGTATTATCTCAAGAAGAGTACATAAAGAAGGTCTTGAGAGGTTTACTATGTAGGATGCTAAACCGTTTGGTACTCCTTTGCGGTCACTTTAAATTATCAAAGGAGCAGAGTCCCAAGACTTAGGAGGATAGAATCTTGATGTCTAGGGTACCATGTACTCATCAAGTTAGTAGTTTGATGTATATGCTATGGTATGCACTAGTCCTAACATTTCCCATGCGGTGGGAGCAATGAGTAGGTTTATGAGTGATCTAGGTAGAGATACTAACAAGTAGTAAAGTGGATCCTTCGGTATTCGAGAGGGACCATGGGAGTTGCATTATGTTTTGGTGGATCGAGAAACTACATTACGTGGATATGTAGATTCGAGACATGGCAAGAGATTTGGATAACAGGAGGAGCATGACAGTTATTTATTTATGGTTGGTGATACAAGTGAGTTGGATTTCATGGTTACAAAAGTTATGGCTTTGTCAACCACGAGGCGGTATGTTAGCCATAAGGACATGATTTGGCTACATTAGTTGCTTGATGATTTGGGTCATAAAATGGAAGATGGGATACTACAAAGTGATAGAGTGCTATTCATTTGGCAAATAATTCTGATTTCCACTCTAGGATGAAGCACATTCAACTAAGATATCATTTCATCAGGGCAGCTTTGGAAGAAGATAAGTTGAAGTTGGAAAAGATTCATACTAGTTAAAATCCTATGGATATGATGACCAAGGTGGTCACAAGGGAGAATTTGAAGTTGTGTTCAACTTTGATTGGCCTTCATGGTTGATAATGAAGGGTTAAGAACTTTTCTCAATGAAAATAGTCTCCAAGTGGGAGATTGTTGGGGTGTGGAGCCTATTTTTGGTCTTCTCGAATCATTATTAAAGTGTTGGAGTTTAAAAGTTAAGATTGGAGACTTCAGGAGCATTCTAAAGTTTTGCTATGATGTTGTGTGTGCGTTGTTGGTGTGTCATCATTGATGTTAATATGTTGTTAATTAGTCATTAATGTCATGGACTATTTTTTTACCATGGGAAGTTGAAAGATCACGACTTTCAAACTTCTAGGGTCAACTTTAGGACTTCTTAAGAGGATTGTAATCCTATAAATAGAGGTGTTAGGGTATCTTGAAGATATCTTGAGTTTTCAAGAGGTCTTGAGTCTTAATGATCAAGAGGTGATCAAGAGTGATCAAGGTTATGCAATTGGGTGTCAATTGTGGTTTAGATGTGGTTTAACATCTTTGGAATTCTGTTGTGAGTTCATAACTAAGAGAAGAATACTATGAGTTTGTTTTACTCTTGTTGATAATAAAATCTGAGCAAGTTCTTGGTGGATGTAGCCCACATTGGGTGAACCATGTTAAATCTTGTCTTGTCTTCTTTTGTGCATTATTTATTTATGTTGTTATATTTCTACAAGTATAATTCTACTATATAGTTTCCTACTTGTGGTTTGAGGAATTGTTTCTACATATTTTTCTCTAATTCCTAACAACTGGTATCAGAGCTTTGGTGGTTTTTTTGCTGAAGTGGTAAATCACAGGGAAAGTTTAGCTTGAGTGGGAGCTATGGCGGATGAGGGAAGATCAAGGGTTGAGAAGTTCAATGGGCAGAACTTTGGTTTGTGGAAGATGCAAATGGAGGATTACTTATATCAAAAGGACCTCCATGTTCCTTTTCTGGAAAAGCAAAGAAACCTACAACCATGTCAGATGAGGATTGGGAGTTTCTGGATAGAAAGGCACTCAGGGAAATTTGGTTTATGCCTTGCATCTTTGGTTGCTTTCAACATATCATAGGAGAAGACCATGGAAGGTCTCATGAGTGTGGGGAAGTTATATGAAAAACCTATGTGCCTCTAATAAAATATTTTTGATGAAAAAGTTATTTAATATGAAGATGTTTGAGAATGGTTTTTTTTCATTTGAATTAATTTAATATAGGTTGTGATAGTGTTTACTGATGTAAAAATTGACTTTGATGATGAGGTCAGAGGCTTTGTTGATTTTGTGCTCCTTACCGATATATGATTTGGACAACTTGGTTATGGTTGTAAGTAATTCATTCTCTAATAACTAAAAGCTGAAGTTTGAGGATGTAATAGGTGTGATCCTAAGCGAGGAAATGTGAAGGAAGAGCACCGAGATTCTTCTACTTTAAACACTTTGAACGATGTGGAGAGAGAGGAGACAAAAGAACAAGGGAAAGGTAATCGTGGGAAATTGAATGATCACGGAAGGTCAAAGTCCAAGAGTAAGTTAGAATGTTGGCACTATGGGAAGGTTGGTCATGCTAAGAAATATTGTTTTTTGGGCTCTTTGGGATAATAGAAAAGAAGGAGGAAACTAAAGAGGTAAATTTGGCAATAGGTGATGTTTGTTAGGATGACTTAATTCTTTCTTTAGATAATATTGTTGAATCTTGGGTGTTAGATTTAGGGCTTCTTTCCATGCCACCCCACATAGACATTACTTTACTATTTTGTTTGAGGTGATTTTGGACATGTATATCTTGGTGATGATGAACCATGCAACATATTAGGGAAAGGTTGTGTTCAGGTAAAAATGTAGAATGTGAACACATGGCTACTTAAGGATGTCAGGCATGTGCCTAAGTTGAGGTGGAACTTGATATCAGTGGGTTAGCTGGGTAGTGATGGATTTTACGATCAGTTTTATAGTAGATTCTTGGAAGGTTACCAAGGGAGCTCTTGTGGTTGCAAGAGGTAAGAAAACTAGTACATTTTATTTAACCGGTGGTGTTGATTATTTTAATTTTAGTTGTTGCAGATGGAGATGTAACTTTGTGGCACTAGAGACTTGGGTCATATGAGTTATAAGGGCATGCAAATTATAAAGGACAGTTTCCCATTAAAGAGTTAGATTTGGACTTATGTGAGGATAGTGTTTATGGGAAACATAAGTGGGTATGAGATTCCTCAAGGTTAGACCTACTGAGAAGGAATCATCATAGGGTAAGTTGGATTAGTGCATATATGTATGGGGGCAGCTAAGGTAAAATCTATTGGTGGTTCATGTTATTATGTCACTTTCATTGATGATGAACTAGAAAATTTTGGGTATATTGCATTAGAAAGAAATATGATGTGTTTGAAACTTTGAAAGATGGAAAGCCTTTGTTGAGAATGAAACAACTCTCAAGTTGAAATGTCTCAAGGTGTCGGATAATGGAGGGGAATATTTTAGTAATGAATTTCTTGATTACTTTTGGTAAATGGGATCCATAGGAAATAATGGTTCCAAATACTCCATAGGAAAATGGAGTGTTAAGAGAATGAACAAGACAATCATGGAGCGTGCTAGGTGCATGAGGTTACATGCGGTTATTCTGCCACTCATGTTTTGGGTAGAATCAGTGAGCACAACTGTTTATTTTTAACAGAGGACCCTCTATGGCCTTTGGATGGAGGTACACCTAAGGAGGCTTGAATTTGGTAAGAAAATTGATTACTCATTTCTTAGAGTATTTGGATGTGAGATATTTGTTCACATTGATAAAGATGATAGGACCAAGTTAGAGGCTAAGTCATCAAAATGCACCTTTGTTGTGATATGGTGAAGATGACTTTGGTTTCCATGTTTGGAGTTTTAAAGACAAGAAAATATTTTGATCTAGAGATATTGTTGTCTTTAATGAAAAAATTCATGTATAAAGATCATTGCATGAATAGAAAGAGGAATCAAAGAAATAATACACAAATTAGAGGACATTATGGAAGCAACTATGTGTCCAAGGGGAGTTTTAGGTACAACATAAAAAAACTCTAGCATAGCCAATTCATAACCTACTCATGGAACCCAAATCAAGGTGAGAAGGTCTTCTAGGTAAGAAGGATATTGATTTACTCCATCTTTGAATTATTTATTGCTCACAGATGTGGAGAACCATAGTTCTTTGAGGAAGTAGTGTAGGTGGATGCCAAAAGCAAATTCAAGGAGTGAGGCCATGGATCAAGAGCATAGATCTCTTATGGAAAACTGACTTGGGATCTGATGGAGCTACCCAAGGGAAAGAGAGATTAGATTGAAAATTAGTGGGTGTATAAATCAAAGAGGAAAGATCTAAGTCTAAAATGATATAAGGCCCGATTTTAAAAGGTATTTGCACATAAAGAAAGGTATAGATTTGATGAAATTTTTCTCCTTTTGTTAAATCGAAGTTTTGAAAGGGTCCTCTTTTGAAAATTATATTAGGACTATTCTTGGTTTGATTTATGGAGTTAGAAGACCTACAAACTTAGAATAGTTGCTTGTGAAGAATAGTATTCCTTCATGTTGATTTAGGAGGAGGAATTGTACATCCATGAAAGGGTCCACATGGTTGAGGGAGGTCAAAGGAGGAGTTAGTGTGAGAGTTAATGTGTAAATTGAAAAGAGGGAGGTGGCCGACCTTGGTCCAATAAATACAAATTTATAGCTTGGTACAAGAATTTTCAGACAATTTTATTTCGGGAGTAGGGAATACTCCTGGCCATGAACTCACACTGATTTCGTGACATCAAGAAGTTTCTTTATGGTAGTTATATTCTTAATTATGAATTTGTAAACTTTGGATGCTTTACATTTGAGAACTCATTTCCATCAGCCAAAAATGATTCATATCTATTTAAGAATCTTGAGGATATTGAAATCCTGAACCAGGCTTGAATTCCAAAGGAGAGTTGAAGTTGTGTTCAACTTTGATTAGCAACTTCATGGTTGATAATGAAGGGTTAATAAATTGATCGAAAGTAAAGGATCCACCCAAGTGGGAGATTGTTGGGGTGTGGAGCCTATTTTTGGTCTTCTTGAATCAATGTTAAAGTGTTGGAGTTCGAACAGTTAAGTTTGGAGACTTCAAGAGCATTCTGCAATCATTGTTTGTATGACATTGTTGTTATCGATGTGTTTATGTGATGTTGTTGTTAATATGTTGTTAATTGGTTGTTAATGTCATGACAATTTTTCCAGCCGTGGGAAGTTGAAAGGTCGTGACTTTCAAACTTCTAGGGTCATATTTAGGACTTCTTAAAAGGATTGTAATCCTATAAATAGAGGTGTTAGGGTATCTTGAAGATATCTTGAGTGTTTAAGAGGTCTTGAGTCTTAATGATCAAGAGGTGATCAAGAGTGATCAAGGTTAAGAAATTGGGTGTCAATTGTGGTTTAGATGTGGTTTAGCATCTTTGGAATTCTATTGTGAGTTCATAACTGAGAGAAGACTGTGAGAGTTGTTTTACTCTTGTTGATAATAAAATTTGAGCAAGTTCTTGGTGGATGTAGCCCACATTGGGTGAACCACATTAAATCTTGTCTTGTCTTCTTTTGTGCATTATTTATTTATGTTGTTATATTTTTGCAAGTATAATTCTGCTATATAGTTTCCTACTGCTTTGTGGTTTGAGGAATTGTTTCTACATATTTGTTCTCTAATTCCTAACAATTGGTATCAGAGATTTGGTGGTTTTTTGCTGAAGTTGTAAATCACAAGGAAAGTTTAGCTTGAGTGGGAGCTATGGTAGATGAGGGAAGATCGAGGGTTGAGAAGTTCAATGGGTAGAAATTTGGTTTGTGGAAGATGCAAATGGAGGATTACTTATATCAAAGGACCTCCATGTTCCTTTGGCTGGAAAAGCAAAGAAACCTACAACCATGTCGGATGAGGATTGGGAGTTTCTAGGATAGAAAGCACTCTTGGGGAAATTCGTTTATGCCTTGCATCTTTGGTTTCTTTCAACATATCACAGGAGAAGACCACGGAAGGTCTCATGAGTGTGTTGGGGAAGTTATATGAAAAACCCTCTACCTCTAATAAAATATTTTTGATGAAAAAGTTATTTAATATGAAGATGTCTGAGAATGGTTCTATTGCTGATCATTTGAATGAATTTAATACGGTTGTGAGTATGTTAAACTTAGGTAAAAATTGACTTTGATGATGAGGTCAGGGCTTTGTTGATTTTGTGCTCCTTACTAGATAGCTGGGACAACTTGGTTATGGTTGTAAGTAATTCAGTCTCTAATAACTC
This sequence comes from Taxus wallichiana var. yunnanensis, assembly GCA_018340775.1. Lineage (NCBI taxonomy): Eukaryota > Viridiplantae > Streptophyta > Pinopsida > Cupressales > Taxaceae > Taxus > Taxus wallichiana. Next base: position 793,983,826 of record CM031242.1, read on the forward strand.
AAAGCTGAAGTTTGAGGATGTAATAGGTGTGATCCTAAGCGAGGAAATGTGAAGGAAGAGCACCAGGAGATTCTTCTACTTCTGGAAATGCTTTGATGGTGGAGAGAGAGGGAGACAAAAGAACAGAGGGAAAGGTAACCATGGGAAGTCAAATGATCGCGGAAGGTCAAATTCCAAGAGTAAGTTAGAATGTTGGAATTTTGGGAAGGTTGGTCATGCTAAGAAAGATTGTTGGGCTCTTCGGGATAAGAAGAACAAGGAGGAAACTAAAGAGGTAAATTTGGCAATAGGTGATGTTTGTCAAGATGCCTTAATTCTTTCTTTAGATAATATTGTTGAATCTTGGGTGTTAGATTCAGGGGCTTCTTTCCATGCCACCCCACATAGACATTACTTTACTGATTTTGTTCAAGGTGATTTTGGACATGTATATCTTGGTGATGATGAACCATGCAACATAGTAGGAAAGGTTGTGTTTCGGTGAAAATGTGTAAATGGGAACACATGGCTACTTAAGGACATCAGGCATGTGCCTAAGTTGAGGTGGAACTTGATATCAATGGGATAGCTAGGTAGTGATGGTTGTACGGTCAGTTTTATAGTGGATTCTTGGAAGGTTACCAAGGGAGCTCTTGTGGTTGCAAGAGGTAAGAAAATGGTACTTTGTATTTAACCAGTGGTGTTGATTATTGTAATTTAGTTGCTGCAGATGGAGATGTAACTTTGTGGCACCAGAGACTCGGTCATATGAGTCATAAGGGCATGCAGATTATAAAGGAAAGTTTCCCAGATTAAAGGAGTTAGATTTGGACTTCTGTGAGGACTGTGTTTATGGGAAACAAAAGCGGGTGAGATTCCTCAAGGTTGGACCTACCAGGAAGGAGGGTAAGTTGGAGTTAGTGCATACAGATGTATGGGGGCCAACTAAGGTAAAATCTATTGGTGGTTCATGTTATTACATCACTTTCATTGATGATGCAACTAGAAAAGTTTGGGTATATTGCATTAGAAAGAAATCTGATGTGTTTGAAACTTTCAAAAGATGGAAAGCCTTGGTTGAGAATGAAACAGTCTCAAGTTGAAATGTCTCATTAACCCGGATAATGGAGGGGAATATTGCAGCAATGAATTTCTTGATTAATTTTTGGTAAATGGGATCCACAGGAAAAGAATGGTTCCAAATACTCCACAGGAAAATGGAGTGTCGAGAGAAATGAACAAGAAAATCATGGAGCATGCTAGGTGCAGAGGTTACATGTGGGCTCTGCCACTCATGTTTTGGGTGGAAGCGGTAAGCACAATTGTTTATCTGATTAATAAAGAGGACCCTCTATGGCCTTGGATGGAGGTATACCTGAGGAGGCTTGGTCTGGTAAGAAAATTGATTACTCATTTCTTAGAGTATTTGGATGTGAGGTATTTGTTCACATTGATAAAGATGATAGGACCAAGTTAGAGGCTAAGTCTGAGAAATGCACCTTTGTTGGATATGGTGAAGATGACTTTGGTTTCCGTGTTTGGAGTCTTAAAGACAAGAAAATATTTTGGTCTAGAGATATTGTCTTTAATGAAAAATTCATGTATAAAGATCAGTTGCAGGAATAGAAAGAGGAATCAAAGAAAGAATACACAGTGTTAGAGGACATTACGGACAACAAGGTGTCCAAGGGGCCGGTTCAGGTACAACATGTTCGCACACAATAACCAGTTCAGTACCTACTCATCAGGAACCCCAAACTCCTGAGGTGAGAAGGTCTTCTAGGGTAAGAAGGGAACCTAAATGATTTACTCCATCTTTGAATTATTTATTGCTCACTGATAGTGGAGAGCCAGAGTGCTTTGAGGAAGCAGTGTAGGTGGATGCCAGGAAGAAGTGGGAGTAGGCCATGGATGAAGAGCATAGATCTCTTATGGAAAACCAGACTTGGGATTTGGTGGAGCTACCCGAGGGAAAGAGAGCATTGCAGAACAAGTGGGTGTATAGAATCAAAGAGGAAGATGGAGGTAGGAAATGATACAAGGCCCGGTTGGTGGTCAAAGGATTTGCACAGAAGAAAGGTATAGACTTTGATGAAATTTTTTCTCCTGTTGTTAAAATGACTTCTATTAGGATTGTTCTTGGTTTAGTTGCAGTAGAAGACCTACACTTAGAACAATTGGATGTGAAGACTACATTCCTTCATGGTGAGTTAGAGGAGGAATTGTACATGCAATACAACCATAGGGTTATGAGGTCAAAGGGAAGGAGAGGTTAGTGTGCAAATTGAAGAAGAGCTTGTATGGCTTAAAACAAGCTCCATGACAGTGGTACATGAAGTTTGATAGTTTTATATAGAGAGATCAGGGTTACTCCAGGTGTCACTCAGACCATTGCATGTACATCAAGAAGTTTCTTGATGGTAGTTATATTATTTTGTGCCTGTATGTAGATGATATGCTTGTTGCAGGGAAGAACATGTAGGAAATAAAGGTACTCAAGAAGCAGCTAGGTGACTCCTTTGCTATGAAGGATTTGGGGGTAGAAAAACAAATCCTTGGTATGAGAATAACTCGAATAGGGAAGGAGAGGAAGCTGGTATTATCTCAAGAAGAGTACATAAAGAAGGTCTTGGAGAGGTTTAGTATGCAGGATGCTAAACCGGTTGGTACTCCTTTGGCAGGTCACTTTAAATTATCAAAGGAGTAGAGTCCCAAGACTAAGGAGGATAGAATCCAGATGTCCAGGGTACCATACTCATCAACAGTTGGTAGCTTGATGTATGCTATGGTATGCACTAGGCTTGACATTTCCCATGCAGTGGGAGTAGTGAGCAAGTTTATGAGTGATCCAGGTAGAGAGCACTGATAGGCAGTAAAGTGGATCCTTTGGTATTTGAGAGGGACCATGGGAGTAGCATTGTGTTTTGGTGGATCAGACACTACATTACATGGATATGTAGATTCAGACATGGTAGGAGATTTGGACAGCAGGAGGAGCATGACAGGTTATGTATTTATGGTTGGTGATACAGCGGTGAGTTGGATTTCACGGTTACAAAAGGTTGTGGCTTTGTCAACCATAGAGGCTGAGTATGTTGCTGCCACAGAGGAAAGCAAGGAGATGATTTGGCTATAATAGTTTCTTGATGAGTTGGGTCATAAGCAGGAAGTTGGGAGACTACATAGTGATAGTCAGAGCACTATTCATTTGGCGAAGAACTCCACTTTCCACTCTAGGATGAAGCACATTCAGCTGAGATATCATTTCATCAGGGAAGCTTTGGAAGAAGATAAGTTAAAGTTGGAAAAGATTCATACCAATCAGAATCCTATGATATGATGACCAAGGTGTCACAAGGGAGAATTTGAAGTTGTGTTCAACTTTGATTGGCCTTCATGGTTGATAATGAAGGGTTAAGAACTTTTCTCAGTGGAAATAGTCTCCAAGTGGGAGATTGTTGGGGTGTGGAGCCTATTTTTGGTCTTCTCAAATCAGTATTAAAGTGTTGGAGTTCAAATGGTTAAGTTTGGAGACTTTAGGAGCATTCTGTCATGTCCATTTGACATTTTTGTGTATTTGTTGTGTCATTACATTGTTTTGTTGCTAAATATGTTGTTAATTGGTTGTTAATGTTGTGATGTTTTTTCAGCCATGGGAAGTTGAAAGGTCATGACTTTCAAACTTCTAGGGTTGATTTAGACTTCTTAAAAGGATTGTAATCCTATAAATAGAGGTGTTAGGGTATCTTGAAGATATCTTGAGTGTTCAAGAGGTCTTGAGTCTTAGTGATCAAGAGGTGATCAAGAGTGATCAAGGTTAAGCAATTGGGTGTCAATTGTGGTTTAGATGTGGTTTAACATCTTTGGAATTTTGTTGTGAGTTCATAACTGAGAGAAGACTATGAGAGTTGTTTTACTCTTGTTGATAATAAAATCTGAGCAAGTTCTTGGTGGACGTAGCCCACATTGGGTGAACCACGTTAAATCTTGTCTTGTCTTCTTTTGTGCATTATTTATTTATGTTGTTATATTTCTGCAAGTATAATTCTACTATATAGTTTCCTACTGTTGTGGTTTGAGGAATTTTTTCCATGTATTTGTTCTCTAATTAAGTTCCTAATGACTCTATATCTCTGGACTTCAAATATCAATGTGCTAACCTATGTGACAAATTCAGACAAAGATATTCTTTAAAGAAAGGAAATTATTAGTATATCGAATTATCTTTGTCTCCTCCAATGAGAAGAAGTGGTGTTTCTACAATACCGTATGCATCTTTACCTCGTAGAGGTCATTCAACTCCTCCTGACGGAAGGTTTCCTCCACCAAGGAACAATTGACCCTTGGTCACCATGGTAGCCAATGCTTTTCCTCCTTTCAATGCCAACAACCCCTTACTATTAGCCTAAAGAGATGTTATACCTACAGCTACTTTGAAAATTTTTCCATTTTATAATGGAGAAACCAATGTTACTCCTTGGGAGCACATTTTGGATGTGGCTAGTATTTGTGTAGTGCATAGTATTATGGAGGATAACGTGGCGGTCAGAATTCTCGCTACTTCATTTAAAGGTAAAGCACTTCAATGGTTTTGAAGCTTAACTGCTAGTTCCATTACTACTTGGAATGAGTTAGGCATGAAGCTCTGCAAGTAGTTTGAGGAAAAAATTGATCACCTATCACTTATGGAACAACTCACTACCATAAAATGAGCCCCTTAAGAATATATGAGTGAATTTAATTTTTGATTTGAAAAACTTGGAACCAAATCCCAATGCTCGTAAGGCCATCTCCAAACAATGCATTCTTATATTATTTATGGGCCTTAAATAGTGATATAGCAATTATGATTCATTCTATGGGGGGAACTATAGTTCTTGATGTCTACGAGATCACTATAAGGGCTGAAAATTCTTTAATTCAAGATGGAAAGATTGCACCTAGGCCGCCTATGCCTTTATTTGCTAGAAATCACAGGAAAATAACCAATCATCATGCCTGTTCCAACACATTCTAGTCAATAAAATGTGACTACACCTATTCCTTCTAATGATCTAGTGGAGGTAAAATCGCTGTTGTAAACTTTTGGAAATGAGCTCGTTACACTCAAGAGGTAAAAAAATCAATACAATCATCCATATCAGCCACAAAATCAGTAGTATCAGTCTAACCATCCTCCTTTTCAAGGAAACAATCAGTATCAAAATAAAACTAAAAGACAAGTTTTGAATGTCGGGTTTTGAACTTCTGAACCCTCCTAATGTTAGCTCATCAAGAGCCATAGTACCTATTCAAAATAATCTAGTTCAAGACTATGAATAGTGCGATCCTTGTTCTCAACCCCACAATAAAAATATTTGTCCCAATGGATTTCTTATCCTGTAAATTTGGTTTAAAGCATATCTTCCCCTTCAAATCAATAGAAAATTCATCTACGTAAGAAACAATGTATCAACCACTACAAGCACCTTGAAGAAACCACTCTATTAAACTGACAAGAAGAAGATTTTTAAGGGTTAAATACAAATTCCTCATAAGTGGTGGAAAACACTCATTCCAAGAACAGAGAAATGGAACCTAAACCTTCCAAAACTAATCAAGCATCATCTTCATAACCTCATCCACAAGTGGCGGTTGATAAAGATGTGGGAAATAAACCACCAGAAACACTTGTTAGGCAAGTTATGAGGAAAAAATTTTCTTTAGGCATCACGGTACCCAACAAACATTTTCTAAAAGAGGATCCTAACGCCCAAAGAAGTGTCAACAAATTTGGAGCAATTCCTTTAGCCTAGTAGAATAAATGAAGAAAACCAATCTTGGTGTTACTTATGTGGGACGACTCTCAATTCCTTCTCAAAGAAATTTTTACAAGAGGCTCTAAATAGTTTTGGTACAACCGATGGATCTTCGGAGTCGTGGAGCAAGAATCTGCTATGAGTTTTTATCAACCAAAGGGAAAAATATTCCTAAGGAAAAAAACCACCACCATTCTATATTTCCTTGATCATTAAGCAAACACCTAGTGCATAATTACATGATAGATTTTGGTGTAGATAGCTCATCCATACCTAAACAAATTACAAATGTACTAGGCATACAATATGCACCCGATTACAAGAGGAGTTGTTCCACATTGTATGGTACATATATTAATATTGTTGAGTTATCAAAGGACTTCAACTTACTATCCATGCATGTCTGAGTCTTGTCATTCACCCAAGACATATCAGTCATTCATCTTCCTCCTCTCTTCACCATTTTCCTATCACAAGATTTCACTGCCAAGATGGGTGGTTATCTATCAGATTGATTGCTCACATATGATTCTCAAGACTAGATATGGAACCAAAGTGACTATAAGGACAGAACTGATTTTTCATAATCATGTATTACCCTACACTTCTAGTCCTATAAATGTGAATTACACCATCATAGATCCGGAAGAAGAAGATGTTGATCATGAACCAAATAGTCTTGTAGAGAGGAAGTCCCGATACAAGATGCTAGGTGAAGTAAGTTGAGATCATCGATGATCCCTACGCTAATGTGTTGGCATAAGAATAAGTTGGTTTGTTATTGTTGGAAGAAACATGATTAGTACATACTACATTCACGAAGAAAGATATAATCATACCGCAATTGGTCAAAACACCAATAAATTCTCAAGGACTCATGTGGCAATTGTTATTCGATGGATCGAAAGTAAGAATGGATCTCGTGATGGTGTTATGTTAATTTCTCCAGAGGGAGATAAGTACTTATCATATTTCTAGTTATAATTCACTTGCACTATAAATGTTGTTGAATACGAGGCCCTTGTGCTCTGGAATTGACTAGCCAAAAAGAAGGGAATCAAGGCTCGACTATTTTTGGAGACAATGAGTTACTTGTTCATCAAGTGATGGAATGTAATACATCCAAGAATGATATTTTAAGATCATACAAGAACCGAAAGTGCTAATGGACTTGATTGAATATTTCAAAGCTTTTAGGATCCATGCAATTCCTAGAAATCAAAATCAAGATGTCGATAGGCTTGCTAGAATTGGCTCATAATACGACATACTTGTTGATATCAATAAAGAAGGGTAAAAATTTTTCAACATGTGTTCAACCTGCAGTCCTTGATAATGTGAGTAGCTTGAAAGTGTTGGATAAAGTGAGAAACAAATCATCCTTTTCCTACAAATAGAGGCAAAATTCACTTTATGTGAAAAATCAAGATAAGTTGCAGAATCATATGGTGAACAAATCATACAATTGAAAAGCAATAAACTCCCAAAATAATTACTCACTTTGGAATCCATCTTCAATTCATATTATCAAGCCAAAAGGAAAATCTCTAACATGGTGGTCAAAGAAGAATATTTTGAGGAAGTCAAGGTAGCAAATGATTTATTTTTAAGATCGAAAAAGTGTGTACTTTTGAAGAGAGAGAAGCTTTCATCAAAATTTGTCAATATTATCATGACATTTTTTCATGGAACTACAAGGACCTATGTGAATTTGATCCAGTGTCTAGCACAACATACCATCGAATTGGATCCTAATGCCAAGCTAGTTTTTTTAGAAATAGAGGCCAACTAATTCCAAAATCGAGCCACTTTCATGAGAAAGGAGCTAACCAAACTCATCGAGGTATGTATAATTTTTCCTATCAAAAATTCCTCTTGGGTAGCCAATCTGGTTCCTGTAAGGAAGAAGAACAAAGAGATTTAGTTATGTGTGGACTTTAGGGATTTGAATCATGCATCATTGAAATACCATTATCCTCTTCCATCAATGGGGAAAATCCTTCAAATGGTGGCAGGAGCTCAAATATTTTCTTTGCTTCATGGATATTTGGGTTACAATCAAATTCTGGTCCAAGAATCTAATCAATTCAAAATGGATTTCACTACTCATCAGTGGGGCACGCATGCTTATAACAAAATGTCATGTGGATTGTCCATTTCTTGATACTTTCCAAATAGCCATGGACAAGGAATTTAAGGGACTAATCAATGATACCATTATGGTTTACCTTGATGATATAACTATATACTCTAAGCATGCGTAAGACCACCTCACGCATCTAAGGAAGGTTTTCCGAAGGTGTAGGGAAATTCAGGTTTCACTTAATCCCAAGAAGTGTATTTTGCATTACAAGGTAAAGTTGTTAGGGCATGTTGTTTCAATGGAAGGACTTGTTGATGCAAAATCACAAAGACCCCGACGCACATCAAAGCTTCTAGGTTGATGTTCAGCATCCAGTGTGATTGCACAACATGGAAACCTCTCTCCAAGCGTGGGACTTGTAAAACCGAGAGAGGAATCTCTAGATAAGGCTAGTTCCTGCTCCTAAACTACCTACCACAAGCTACAAGCTAATCTAATCCTAATCTAACCATGCCAAGGAGACAGAGAGAGAGAGAGAAAGAAAAAAACAAAGCAAAAGCCTACACTAAAACGGTGATACACCGTAGAAGGAGAATGTTGGACATCTATCAAAACTGCCATGGGACAAAGAGAGGTGAGCAATGGGAAGGATGGACAGATGCATCACAGCCCAAGGATAGATTTCACACGTAAAAATGTCCCAAAACTCCATGAACACAGCTCCAAACCCGCAATGAACATTCAAACATGCACGGATACTGCAATGAAGAGAGGCAAGAAGAGGACAAGCAAAAACGAGGAAGGATGGACAGATGCATCACAAAACACATTTTGTTGCTCCCTAAGTTTACACGAACATCATTCCATTAGTAAAGGCAAAAACGCCATTACGAGAGAAAGGGAGGAGGTTCGAACTCCATTTTCAACCCTAGATAAGAAAAGAAGGGAGGGCCGAGCGAGAAAGAATGAACAACCTCTTTCTAAAATGAGCCAAATCGGCTTTTACATTGCATGAGTCGAGCCCGAGGGACGAAACGTGGGAAAACGTGTAAGCCCATTCCTCATTGAATGCTAACGCATTAAAATGGCATAGGATACCTTACCAACCCATACCCTACCATATTTGACCAATTTTGGAGGAGAATGCGACCCATTTGTATTAATTTGGCCGCTAAAATGTCACTTCTTGTCCATGCAGAGAAGAAGAATGCAACCCATTAGCATTAAAACGGGTTATTGAAAAGTCGCCTTCCGCCATTACCACACGTCGAGCCATTTCTTGATTTTCTCTCTTCGAGACTGCACCAAAACTCGAGATTGATCCCAGAATCATGTAGAGCATCTCAACAGCTTTCCGTTGATATAAAGAACATGGAAATCGAGCTCGGATCAAAAGATATGGTGATCTAAGATTTAGGCTTTTAATGTATCAAAACGAATTTAAAATGTTTTCCCGCTCTTCGCCATCCGACGACACGTGGCACGTGCTGATTGGACGAGCAATTCTCTATCTCTCCATCTTTCGCGGGCTTTCCTTTTGAAATTACTTGTGGGCCCCTTAAACTTGGACACGTGGCGTCATTTCATTGTTCGGTTCAACGCTCGATAACTCGTCCCTTTGACCTTTTGACTTTTCTCTTGTGAGGACACGTGGCACATTCTAATTGGTCCTCGCTGATTCGCTCCTTCGCGTACTTCGCCTCCATTTGTCCCGGATGTCCCATTTGATTTGGGGCCCTTTGTGCTCATTTCGGCCGGTTCGGGCATTTTCGCGTCCATTTGTCCCGCTATGTCCCTTTTGACTTTGGACCCTCTGGTACTCATTTCGGCCGATTCGGCCGGTCCGGCATTTTTGGCCCGCTTGTCCCACTTTTTCTTCTGACTTTGACTTGACTCTTTTCGGCCGATTCGGCCGTTCGGCCGGCATTTCGCACCTCTTTGTCCCAATTGTCCCATTTCGTCCCTCTCAAGATTTAGCCAATTTTTTCTCCTGGCCGAACCGGCATTTCGCGCCACCGTACTTTTGTCCCGATGTCCCAAATGCTTAAGGGGGCTGTTTGTGCTTACTTCCGAGCCGGCCGGTTCGAGCCTTTTTGTCCCAAATGTCCCGACTTGTCCCTGGACTAGGACTTAGTCATTTTTACGATTTTTTCCTGGATCAACCTACTTGCCTTCTCGCAACCTCTTTTCCGCATTTTCTCAGAGCTTGCTCTTTTCCTCTCAGACAGGGAACTTAGAAAATATTTGAGGGGACTCTAGCAACATGATTTTTGGCCCCAAATCAATCAATTTTCCTGGGACTTGAATATTCTGATGCATGTTATCAAAATTACCCGGGGTGAATTTTGATAACATTTTGGCGACTCAGTGGGGTCATCTGCCTGCTAGATGAATGATCAGTAGCCTGAAGCATCCATTGGGCATGGAGTCATGAGTTGCAACCTGCAACTGATCTGAACTTTGAAAACCTCCCCTCTGAGCCACTTGGAAACCCATTGAACCTGGAGTGTCTTCACCAAGATGCCACTGAAATGAACTGTGCAAGAGCAAAACCAGCAACACCAAAACTATGTACAAAACTGAAAATCATACATGCCCCAAATGGAACATGCAGAGTGTGCACAAGCACTTCTTCTACTGAAAGCAAATCTACCTACTCTACTCTAGCTGGAAGCAAAGGCAAGCTAAACAAACCCTGCAACTGGTTGTGCAAAATAGCTCCCTTTCTTCAAAATTGGCAGCCATGCAACTGATTTGGCACTGATCATGGCTGTTTGGATGGATGGAAAATCAACAAGAAGCTGGTCTTCTATCCAAATCATCAAGGTATCAACTAAAAATAAATCCAATACCTCTTTTAGTTGCTCTACATTTGGATTGGAGAGGTATGGCAGCTGATCCTTGGTACTTTTTAGCTCATCCTCATGCTCAGAAGCAAGCATGACTGGTTGTGGCTTCTCCTTTGGCTCCAATGAAGCCAAATACCTGATTGGGCAAGGTCTGATCCGTTTGATATGCCCATTGCTGTGATTTTCAACTCCGAGAATGGAGTCTTCTTGTAGACCCTCTTGAATGGATGATGTGGAAGAAATGGTGAAATTCTTCTGTCCTTTCTCTTCCTCCAATGAAGAACATGGAAGATTTAAATCTTCCAATTTTGGTTCCAAAGGGCTGCTATAAGATGCAGGCTGCTGCAAATGAATGCTCTTCTTCATGACAGCAGACTCTTGTGTTTGGAATGTGGATGATGAAAGAGAGAATGGTGAAAACTCAACCGGCTCTTCTTCATCAAAATAGTCCTCCAAAACTGACAGGTAAACTGCCTCATTGTTGTCCCGCTGTTCTTTTTCAACTTCCTCCATGGTGTCCTCTTGATCTGCAACTTGACCACCATGGTTTCCTTCACTCTCCAATATTGAGTTTGAGAGATCAAACTCCTTTTCAGCACTGGAACTTGAGAGAAGTGAAGTAGAAAGAAGAACTGAAGGTTCTCCTGTAACCTGCTTTATGCTCAAACCCTTTGGATCTGCACTTTTCTCCTTCACAGCTAGATTGTGCTCCTCTTCTTTTGGATTTGGAGCAGCTTCTCCTTCCTCCAATGTTTGAAGGCAATCTTGCTCTTGGTTGAACTCTTCCTCCAGCATGAAGTTTGTCAAGTCAAACTCTTCAATCTGCTGCTCTAGAGGGCAAGTTGGGGCTGCAAGATCTTCTTCTTCAACAAAATCAGTCCTAACCACCATTTGTTCAACCTTGGCCTCTTCTGTAGGATTAACCATCAAGGGAATCTTTGTTATCCCAAATTTGGCAGCCCAAACCTTCAAGCTGTCTGTCATTTCTTTTCTTTTTGGCTCTTCCTCTTGTTGTCCTTGATGACTGATTTTTTCAATTTCTTCTTTCCCACATGGAATTGGGGATGCAAGAGGAGGGATAGGTTGAAACTCAACTGATTTGACAATTTTGTGTGGTGGTGGAGGCGGTGAAACCTCTTGTTTCTTTGGAGGAGGGGGTGTTTCTGTTGGCTCTTGTGGAGGGAATGACTGTTTGGAAGGGAAAAGGAAAGAAGAATCCAGATGAGATGGAAGACTGAGAGGTGGAGACATGGATTCAACATTTGGGATAGCAGATGGAGGTTTTGAAACTTGACACTGCTGAAATGATACAGATTGGGAAAGAGGAAAAGAAAAGGTATGAGATGATGTGCTTACCCGTTGACAAGGTTGCTGAATACTTCTCTCATACACCTCTATTTCTTCAATCCACTTTGCAAGCAAAGGCAGCGTTGCAATCATGAAGTCAAGTTTCTCCTGAGGGCTGTAATGCCTTGGAAAAGGTCCCACCCATGGACAGGGTGCTCCACAACCGATTCCAAATGCTCTCATCTGTGCCTGAGCCCTGGACTGCACCATCCCCACCTCCATCTTTTGGATTTTCTCCAACAGACCAGCATCTTGGATCTGATTGTCTTCATTGTATGCATACTCTTGCTCTTGGAAAGCTCCATAGCCAAACTGACTTTGGCACTGCTGTTCATATGAATATGCATGCTGATCTGGAGGATTTGTAAAACGTGTTGGAGGTGGAATATACTGCTGTTGTTGATATGAAATCCATGATGGAAATGAAGTCATGATTGCACGACTTCATGGAATGGAAAAGAATGAAAGGGATGGAAAGAAAGATGGATGAAAATGTATGGAAACGGGCCTGCAAGCTCAGAGAAATGGGTTGCTGATCAGATGGAGTCACCAGATGTGTTTACAAGTGCCTCCAAAGGCTGAAATCTTCACAGGAACACACCAACCTACAAAAGATGAAGTGAAAGACCTCTAAGGTCCCACCGGGCGTGCCAAAACTGTTGATGCAAAATCACAGCACCCCTGGACGCACATCAGGCTTCTAGGTTGATGTTCAGGCATCCAGTGTGATTGCACAACATGGAAACCTCTCTCCAAGCGTGGGACTTGTAAAACCGAGAGAGGAATCTCCAGAGAAGGCTGGTTCCTGCTCCTAAACTACCTGCCACAAGCTATTCCAGTGCAGGCAAGCTAATCTAATCCTAATCTAACCATGCCAAGGAGACAGAGAGAGAGAGAAAGAAAAAAACAGCAAAAGCCTACACTAAAACGGTGATACACCAGAGAAGGAGAATGTTGGACATCTATCAAAACTGCCATGGGACAAAGAGAGGTGAGCAATGGGAAGGATGGACAGATGCATCACAGGCCCAAGGATAGATTTCACACAGAAAATGTCCCAAAACTCCATGAACACAGCTCCAAACCTGCAATGAACATTCAAACATGCACAGATACCTGCAATGAAGAGAGGCAAGAAGAGGACAAGCAAAAACGAGGAAGGATGGACAGATGCATCACAAAACACGTTTTGTTGCTCCAGAAGTTTGCACAGAACATCATTCCATTAGTAAAAGGCAAAAACGCCATTACAGAGCAAGGGAGGAGGTTCGAACTCCATTTTCAACCCTAGAGAAGAAAAGAAGGGAGGGCCGAGCAGAAAGAATGAACAACTCTCTTTCTAAAATGAGCCAAATCTGGCTTTTACATTGCATGGGTCGAGCCCAGGGGACAGAAACGTGGGAAAACGTGTAAGCCCATTCCTCATTGAATACCAACGCATTAAAATGGCATAGGATACCTTACCAACCCATACCCTGCCATATTTGACCGATTTTGGAGGAGAATGCGACCCATTTGTATTAATTTGGCCGCTAAAATGTCACTTCTGTCCGTGCAGAAGAAGAATGCAACCCATTAGCATTAAAACGGGTTGTTGAAAAGTCGCTTCTGGCCATTACCACACGTCAGAGCTGTTTCTTGATTTTCTCTCTTCAGACTGCACCAAAACTCAAGATTGATCCCAGAATCATGTAGAGCATCTCAACAGCTTTCCGTTGATATAAAGAACGTGGAAATCCGAGCTCTAGATCAAAAGATATGGCGATCTGAAGATTTAGGCACGCAATGCATCAAAACGAATTTTTAAATGTTTTCCGCTCTTCGCCATCCGACGACACGTGGCGGCACGTGCTGATTGGACGAGCAATTCTCTCTCCTCCATCTTTCACGGGCTTTCCTTTTGAAATTGCTTGTGGGCCCCTTAAACTTGGACACGTGGCGCCATTTCATTGGTTCGGTTCAGCGCTCGATAACTCATCCCTTTGACCTTTTGACTTTTCTCTTGTGAGGACACGTGGCACCTTCTGATTGGTCCTCGGCTGATTCGGCTCCTTCGCGTACTTCGCCTCCATTTGTCCCGGATGTCCCATTTGATTTGGGGCCCTTTGTGCTCATTTCGGCCGGTTCGGGCATTTCGCGTCCATTTGTCCCAGATGTCCCTTTTGACTTTGGACCCTCTGGACTCATTTCGGCCGATTCGGCCGGTTCGGGCATTTTTGGCCCGCTTGTCCCACTTTGCTTCGGACTGACTTGACTCTTTTCGGCCGGTTCGGCCGGTTCGCGCCTTTGTCCCAATTGTCCCATTTGCGTCCCTCTCAGCAGTTAGCCAATTTTTTCTCGGTCGAACCGGCATTTCGCGCCCGCCGCATACTTTTGTCCCGATGTCCCCGTTGCTTTCGGGCTGTTTGTGCTTACTTCGGCCGAGCCGGCCGGTTCGGGCCTTTTTGTCCCAAATGTCCCGACTGCCCCTAGGACTAGGACTTAGTCATTTTTACGATTTTTTCCTGGATCAACCTACTTGCCTTCTGCAACCTCTTTTTGCATTTTCTCAGAGCTTGCTCTTTTCCTCTCAGACAGGGAACTTAGAAAATATTTGAGGGGACTCTAGCAACATGATTTTTGGCCCCGAATCAATCAATTTTCCTGGGACTTGAATATTCTGATGCATGTTATCAAAATTACCCTGGGGGGGTGAATTTTGGATAACAGACTATCAAAAATTCTAGCCAAGATTCATTTAATTATGTCCTTACCTCTCTCCTAAGTTACAAGAAGGGTGTCAAGAGTTTTCTGGGAACCATAAATTTTGTGCGGATATTCATCCCTCAATTTGAGACATTGGCTAAACAACCGACAGCATGACAAAGAAAAATATGCCATTCTCATAGACAAAGGAAGGAAGGGAGAGATTTGAAGCCATCAAAATGGCCATTTCTCAAGCTCCCATGCTAGTAAACCCCAAGTTTGATAAAGACTTTATCCTTTATGCTTTTTTAGGTCAAGAGAGCATTTTAGGTATCCTCACCCAAAAAAATGACGATCTGATGGAGCAACCAATTGCTTTCTTTAGTCAATCCCTCAAAGACTATGAGCTCAAATATTCATTCATTGAAAAAAAAGTATTTACGATTATTCAAGCTTTGAAGAAATTCAAGCACATGTTGTCTAACAATAAAATTCATTTGATGGTGTCTCATCTAGGTGTCAAGGAATTTTTACTGAACAAAGAGATGAACTAAAAGCATGTTGGATGGATCATGAAGGTGATGGATTATGACATGCATATTAAAGTTACCAAACTTATCGAGGTAAAGTTTTGTGTCAACAACTTTCTACTGAGACATAGAATCAAAAGGTGATGAGGACCCGATGCTCCTAAACATTGATGAGAGTGATAATCAAGTTGATCAAGTTATCCAAAATGTAGAATTTCTTTTTCTCGGAGTATATCTCACGAACATGGATAAAAATCAAACACAAACTTTCTATCTTTATTCTATTCCATATGTTATGGTAGCTAATGTTCTCTTTTAAAAGGATTTGAATGGTGTTCTCCTTCGGTGTGTGGGACCGGAACAAGTAAGTAAGATACTAGAAGAGTTTCATAATGGCTTATTTGGAGGACATTATTCTACACAAAAAAATGCTACCAAGATCATGCAAGCTAGCTACTATTAGCTAGATTTGTTCAAATATTCTCATCTATGGGTAAGGAAATGTAAGGAATGTGCCTTTTTCGTGGGCAAGAAGAAGTTGATACTTCTCTTACTTCTGCTCTAATTCAAGTGTATCGACCCTTTTTTTCAATGGGGATTGGAATTCATTGGAATGATTAATTCTCCATCTAGTGACAGACATAAATGGGTCCTTACTGCAATAGACTATTTTACTCGATGGATAGAGGTGGTAGCATTGAAGGAGAGTAATGAGAAGGTAATTCTAGATTTGTTGGAAGGTATAATAACAAGGTTCAGTGTTCCATTTACAGTCATTTTAGACAACGTGATGGATTTTCTTGGTATGAAGTGAGTGGATGGGATGTTAAAAATGGAGTCTACCTCAATACTTCATCCAATTACTATCTACAAGGAAACGGATTGGCTAAGTCTAGAAACAAAACCCCATAAGGATTATTAAGCACACAATGGAAAATAACAGGAAGATTTCACATACCATGACTTAAGACTACCTTATGGGCAGATCAGATCATCACACTAAAAGGACCATTGAAAATTATCCTTTTGTTCTTGTATATGGAAGAGAAGAAAAACTTCCACTCTCCCTAGAATTACCTTCTCTGAGTTGGCCCATCAGCTTGAGGCCATGGAGAATGATTCCTTGTCGGTAAGGTTTGTTGAACTTATGGAGTTAGAGGAAGTGCAAAACAAGGCCATGAGAACCTTGGAACAACATCAGGCTCAGGTTAAGAAATCATTTGATAAGAAAAAATCTGACAAGCATTTCCAAGAGGGAGATTTAGTTCTCAAATGGGACGAAGATAGATCCAAACTAGGCAAGCATGCCAAGTTTGACACTCTCTGGAGTGGGCCATACATCATCACGAGTTGTAAATAGGTAAATTCATTTCATCTATCCAAGCTCAATGGAGAATAACTTCCCATTCATGTGAATTGGATACATCTCAAAGCTTTCTTTTGAGATCATTCCACCCCTATAAAGTTTATTTAGGTGTTTTTCCTCCAAGTGCTTATGCACATTGTTGTGTATTGTTATTCTTTTGCTTTCCTTTTTGTTGTGTTTTTTTGTTCTACACACTATTTCATCATTTGAGGTTTTCAAGGGGAGGAATATTTTGGTTTCCATAAAATTTCCATGATATCCCTAATTTAAGATTTGCTTCATTCAAAATTTGTAGTATTCCATAGATGCCAAGTATTCATCGATTCAAGATACTTCATGCCTAGCATTCCAGGGAGGTCAAAGATTGGAAATGCTAAAGAATCAAATCAGTTTCTGGATTTCAACATTGACTCCATGCCCAATGGATGACTTAAGGCTACTAGAATCATCCTTAGCAGGTAATCATCCCAGAGATTTCATCAAAATTGTTATCTAATTTTTGCACACATGGAAAAATTGGGCAACGAGGTCCTATTTCGATCAAATCACAACATTGGTCCTAGGGGCCCATTTCCAGTGGTCATCAAGATAACCCAATTTAAATAATTAAAAAATTGATAAATGATCTCACCTAGCCTCAAACAGGGGTCACTTGGTGCCATCTCGTTGTGTAGCTCGAAGCTAGCTTATGGAGGACTTGGCTAAGTCAATCCCGATAGAGTAAACTCGGTTGAGAAAGATCGATGGAGTGTGAGAAAATTAAGACAAAGTTGAGCTTGATACAAACTCGGTTTCAACTCGGGTGTGTAGCTCAGTTGGTAACTCAATGTTCAACTCGATATCAACTTGGTGTCAACTCAATTGAGTAACTCAACTCATAAAATCAAAACGTAAAGCTTAATGATGGAAAGTGTAAACAACTCGAATTCGAGTATATCGATAGCCCGATGCACCGAGCTAGGAAAATGAAACAACACATAGTTTAATATCAAAAGTGGTGTGGTAAGGTCTAAATTAAAAATCAGTCGACTTAGTAGGGAAAATGATCCAAAGAGAGCTCATGCATGTCTCGATGCATGGTAATAGCTCGGTTAGGTGATTTATGTTGTAAGATTTCAAAGGGGAAATCAATTCGAGCTTGTATTTTGGCCTGATTCAGGAGGGACAAGAAGATTTCAAACATGGTCATAGTACCACAAGGACCATAAAGAGAAACTCATTTCCAAGCCAAGGAGTATCTCATGATTGAGCTCAATAGATTTGCATGAGTTTATTGAAGAGAAATCTCAGCTTGGGGGTCGTTGTGGGGACGTATTGTGGAGACATGTTTTCTAGGTTAGGCTCGAGACCTTCAAGTTTGGGGAGAGTTTTGATATTTCTACAAATACATTAACAAGGAAAATCAAGATTCCACATTAGGTTTTAAGACTCACTTTTCCAAGAATGTGGGGACTTCGGGAAATACAAGCCATACAACCACATCAATGGATGGCCAGATGGTATTTGGGTCCCGAGTTTCTTTATGCCAAACACGGAGGTCCTGGGGTCGCTTTGAGATGGGAGGTTCAACTCTTTTTTTCCCACGTAAAATCGGGATGTGGAGTAACAGTTTGCCGAGTCAAGTGCCAATCCCAAACGACTCGCCAGAGAAATCAGGAAATGTGGGAGGTTGTCCTAGCACAACATATTGAAATATTCAAACACCTAACATAAGGTAGTTCATTTAAAACTTTGCGTTTGAGAAGAACAAGATAAGCTTCATACAATATTTTCAAGCTCGAGTTGGTTGTGAAAAATATCGGAGGAAAAAATGATTACACGTGATGCATGGAAGGAGCTCAAAGCTCATACAGCTCAAATTAAGCTCATCGATCTAAATGGAAGGGTTCTCATTTGTGTGGTTACTAGCTCGGTAATGATGTGTTTGAGGAGGGAGTGTTTTCAAACTCGATACGATAACATATTAAATGTGAGATCTTGGTGGTTTCAGATTGAATGATAGACACGTAGATCTCACAACTCAGTGATGAGAATAAATGACTCGAGGATGACCGAAGAGAGCCTATCCCGTGCAAGGGAGATGGATTGATATCTCTTACACAAAGTAATTCTCACTACTACATAGTTTGAGAACTCAAATTTGGGAGCCCGAGTTGGATGTTGTAGTTGAAATGGAAGAAAACTCAATCGGTGCCTAGAAATAGCTCATAAGCCAAGCTAGGAGATGACAAGGACAAGTCTTTCCCCCAGTTGAAATCATGTTTCAGGAGGAAGTTTATTCAATTTGGTTATGGGAAGAAGGGTTTTGTCAACATTCACGCATGTAACGGGTAGTAAAGGACCTAATCTCGTTCTTAAGGAGAACCATGTACATGATGAAATCACCACTCGTGTGCTCAATTTTGGTTGATATTAACTCGAAAAAGGCCAAGACATTGAAAATAAGATCGAGCTCCTACATGGCTTGATGAGTCACGTGTGTAGCCAAGTATTGGGAGGCCAAACCCAGTGGAAGAAATAGATGACTCGATCGACATATGAGTGAAATAGTAGAAGAGTTTTTAAGTTCACGTAAGGAGCGAGTTCATGTGTCTCAATGGATAATGCATCGGTAGGTCGAGGTAAGATTCAAGGAAGCTCACCTCAACAAGATAACAAAATTTTTGTAGCATGATGAGATCAATCGAAGGAATGACGAGTTACGGAAAGACCAGCTCAAGGTGGGGTGAGGTGAATATCTTGTGCACCAAGTGAGCCAAGGAAGACGACTCGGTCGATTCGTAAGAAATAATGAAGATCGAGCTCACCAAGGATGGATTCAGTTCTTAATGAAATACATGAATTAACTCTATCTATGTGTGTAGAATGGATCTCAGTTGATGGAGGAGCTTGATCTAGAATGGACCTCGATTACGCTTAGAATAGAAATTCATTCAATGTAAAGCTCATGTAAGGGAGTCTTTGGCTTGACATGGTCTTAAAGAGGCCAAGCCCAACTCTAGAGAATCAAATCAAAGTCAAGTTTTTTATTAGATTAGGCAAAAATAGGGATTGGCTCCTAGGGGCCATAACAAAAGAGAGGAATGCAACCAGAAACAAAATAGGAAAAAAACTAGAAAGTGGTCCTAAAAGATGAGTTAAACATGATTAACTCTTACATTGCAGGATCTGGACCCCAGAGAGGACAAAAATACCAAAAAACAACAAGACACCACAGTTCGCTAGCAGTCCGCACACACGCTTCGAGAACAACAAAAAAACCTCTACAACAAAACCACCAGAGGCCCTAGGCTAAAAGTAGCAGCCATCCTATTTTAGAACCATCCATCTCCTACTCCTCCTCCGAGCTACTTATGCAAGGTTGAATCTCCTCCTTTTCTTTTCCCCTTCAATCCCCTCCACTCTATCAAGCAGAACTTTAACCTGAATCTCCAGCTTCTTCATTTTGTGTTTTATCTGACCTGATCCATGACCATCTTCTTTGAAATGTTGATGATGTTCAAAATGGACTCCCTTTTCCCCTCGTTCATGTCCTCCATGGCTTTTAGGACCCCTTCTAAATACAACATCTTCCTGCTCCATTCTTCAAATACATTGGGGTCTCCCACACATTCATTCTTCCTCGAAGTGTTGGCTTCCCCAACACCACCCTCATTTTTTTCTTTATCTTTCTCATTCCCCCAGAGGATACCCTTACCCACTTTCATTTTAGTTAGACACTCCACAAGAGTAATATCATCTTCCTCGCTTTCTCTCCTCCAGGATCGTATTGTCAAAGGATAATCCAGAACCGCTTGCCATTCTCAACTAGAAGAAGAATCAGGCCCTCATGGAGGGGCAGCTCAGCTTTCTCATTCTAGAAATCCATCAATGAATTCGAAAGAGAGGTGGCAAGAAAAAGGGAATACTAACCATAAACTTGTGATGGAACATGTTGAGGAAGGTCATGTGATGGGTATAGATTTTTCTATACTTACCCTCCAATAATATATTTCATAACTTGAAGGAAAACATCCTTCCAGACCCCAGGAATGCACGAACGCAATGCCATCCATGAAGAAGTAACATTTCTCCTTGCCAATGAAAAATCGATCAATCTCGAGGTCTCTACGGGTTCTTTCCTTGTAGATCTTTAACCCTTCCATCTTCATATCAGTCACCCTAGCAATATTGGACTCTGAGACCTCAACCTCCACACTACGGATAGTAAAAACCCCCTCTTTCCAGGCATTTCCAAAGTCCTTTGATAGAGATGGGTCATGACCATGTAATTTAGCAATATAATTGCTAAATCCACCAACTTTAAGCTTGTTCCAAAGATCCTGGTTACTCTCCTCCATGTTCTGACTGGCGGGTTCCACTCAAATCCTATCTCCACCCATCTACACATAGCCAAAGTTTTTCATCCCAAAAAATATTTCCACAACCAAAAAACTGTTCTCCCTATCAAAGATCGAATAAAACAATGATTTTTGTAAAAGCTAGCATGGTACCTGGAATACTTTCCTCCGCTCGTGCCGACATCATTTATCCTAGCACCTTTCTATCCTTAATGATTTCATCATTAATATTAGAGGGTAATCTCTCTCCTTTGCACCAAATTTTGTACTCATTACTAAGGACTCCCACATTGGCCATCTTGTCCACACATTTATTTCCCTGCCTCAAGGTATGATTGATAGATATCTTATCAAAATACTTTAGCAATTCCTTGATATCTTGAATGATGTTTTTTAATGACCAATTGATCTTACTCCTATTGAGGAGAGCATTTATAATAATTAAGGAGTCACCTTCAATCTAGATGTCCTTAAGGCCTTTTTCCTTAGCAACCAAAATACCCCATAGGAGGGCTCTAGCTTCAGCCATGTTATTAGTCTACTTTCCCAAGGGACCCGCATAGACAAACAACCAATCACCCTCACTATTCCTTAAGATACCCCCCCCCAGCTTGACCAGGATTCCCCTTTGAAGCCCCATCAAAATTGATCTTGATCATATTTCCCATAGGTCTAATCCAGTAAACATTCTTACCAGGGCTTTTGATCTTGACCGACTATAGGTGAACTTATCCAACACTTCCTACTCCCATTTCAGAAAGGATTTTTTGTTTTACCTTTAAACAGTTTGAGATTTTCCTTTATGGTTGCTAGGATTTTCCTTTTAGCCACCACAATCAGAGGTTTCTGATCTCTAAAAACACTATCATTCCTTATTTTCCACAAACCCCATAAGAGATGAGGTAGAGTAATCTTCCAGGCCCAGGCCAGATAAGGGAACCTAAAAGGGCTCTCCCATTGAGTACAACAATCCTCCATATTCGAAGGCATAATCCATTGCATGTTGAAAAGTTCCAAAATCAGCGAGAAGACACCTTTAGAGAAAGGGCAATGTAAAAAATATGATTCACATTCTCTTCCCCTCTCCAACAAAGAGAGCACCTATTTGGGATCTGCATTCCTCTTTTTATAAGATTTTCAACCGACAGATTCTATTTTGAACAGCCAGCCAATAAAAAATATTGATCTTAGGGATCAAGTCCTTGATCCATAACTTACCCCAATACTCTTTTTGAAAATATTTCTTGAAGTGTAAGCTATAGGCAGATTTAACAGAATAGTTTCCAGAGTCTTCCTCTTTCCAAATGATGGAATCCTCCTTAGTTTGGAAGATGGGGATGTGGAATTCCCTGAGTTTCTTATTGAGATCTTGAAAAGGTTTGATATCACCATCATAATTAGGAGGAGGGGCTATGGTTTCCCATTGGACCTTATCATCATAACTCCATAAATCTCTTATCCAGATTTTACCATTCTCCTCATAGAATTGAGCAACCTCCTTCCATATATCCTGATCTGCTAAAGGGGAATCTTCAATCCAACTATCCCACCAAAATATGATCATGTTCCCCTTTCCAATCTCCCATAAGGATCCCTTTGAGAGGATATATTTTGATTCCAACAGAGAATTCTAGAAGAAGGATCCTCTAGGGATATTTTCATGAAAGAAGAACGAGTCAATTCTGCCTAAATTCCATAGGTATTTCTTTTTTATTATATCAATCCATAGTCCTTCCTCTCTAGCAATTCTCTAGCCAAGATTTAGCAACCAAAGCTTTGTTCATGATAGGTATACTTTTCAAACCTAGACCGCCACACATCTTTGGCCTAGTGACCTTCTCCCAGGCCACCAGAGGGAATTTAAACTTTTCGAGGCCCCAACCCAGAGAAATCTCTTCTGAATTTTTTCCAGAGCATCAATTATTTTGGCCAGGAGTTTAAAGAGAGACATAATGTAAATGGGGACACCTTGAAGAGAGCTCATAAGGAGTTGAATCTTTCCAGCTTGTGAGAGAAGGAGACCTTTCCAGGAGGAAAGTTTCTTGTTAACTCTTTCCAACAGGGCATTCCAAATAGAGATGTCAGGCCTTTTGTAGATAAGAGGCATTCCTAAGTAAGAGTCTAGAAAACACTTGATTTTGCAACCTAGAATGTGAGCTAGCCTTAATTGGACTTGTTTATCCACATTAATAAAGTAAACAACACTTTTGAGAAAATTAACCATCTGCCCTGAGACCGACTCATAGTCCTTGAGAGCAAATTTGAAGTTGGTGGCTTCTTGGACAGAGGCCTTTCCCATCAAGAAGTTATCATCAACAAATTGGTTGAGGCAGATCGGAGGGAGACCATTAGAAATCTTGATTCCCTGAATACTCCTAGAAAGAAAATCCTACTTACAAATTCTACACAAAGATTCAACCATTATAACATAGAGGAAAGGAGATAGGGGGTCACCTTGTCTCAAGCCTCTACCAGCTTTGAAGAAGCCCTCCGGGCTGCCATTAACCAAGACCAAATAACTAGCAGTAGATATGCAGGTCATAATCATTCTAACCAGAGTATTATCAAAGCCCACTTTATTCAGGATGGCACCAAGGAAAGACCAAGTAATCCTGTCATAGGCCTTGTGCATATCTAACTTAAGGAACATAGCTGATCTATCAGAATTAACAATGGAGTGGATGGCTTCCTGAATCACCACAATACTATTAGTAATCTACCTACCCGACAAAAGCACCTTGATTTTCAGAGATAAAATGGGAGAGAACCAATCTGATTCTAGCCAGCTAAGATTTTAGTCAAGATTTTATAACTCATGTTACAAAGACTGATCGGTCTAAAATCTTTGACTTCATTGGCCCCTGTAATTTTTGGAATAAGGACCAAGAAAGTATTATTAAGCTGGCTGAGAAGCTTCCCATTATTGAAGAAATCTTGGACCATTTCAATGACTTCTTTCTTTATCAGCTCCCAAAATTTCTGGTAAAAGAAAGCCTAAAAACCATCAGGCCCAGGTGACTTGTCAGGTTCCATATCAAAGACCACAAATCTGATTTCCTCCTCAGAAGGGATCCTTAAGAGCTCATAATTTTCTTTAGGGGAGATGACTTTCTAGAACAGGTTCAGGATATTGTTTTGATTCTACTCCTCAATCCCCTGACCTTGCTGAAAAGATCCTTGAAATAGTTTATGATGACTTGATTTATTTCCTTTCTCTCCAAAAGGATCTCACCATTCTCATTCTTAATTTCATTTATCTTGAGGAGGTTTGTCCGGGAGGTGGCTGAGAAGTGGAAGAAATTGGTATTCTGTCCCCCTCCCTAAGCCATTTCACCCTCGACTTCTGCTTCCAATAGACTTCTTCCTTAGCTAGGATGTCATGATACTCAACCAATATATTTTGTTCCTACTCCTTTAGAACTAGTATTAAGACCATCAAGATCGATAAGTTCCTCAATATTCCTTAAATCTTCAGCCACTCTACTTTTTTCCTAGAAAATATTACCAAAGACCTCTTTGTTCCACTTTTTGAGACAACCTTTGAGATGCTTTAATTTGTAACTGAGTCGGTAACTAGCCACCCCAAAGACCCTGATATTCCACCACTCTTGTATTCTATTGAAGAGGTCAGGGTGGTCTAACCAAATCTTTTCAAATCTGAAGGGTCTAGCTTTCTTGACTGGATTTAAACCTAGATTAAGGAGGATAGGGTTATGATCAGAGCCAATTCTAGGGAGAGTCTTCAGAGAGTAAAGTTGATTGATCATATAGAGATGACTTACAACAAACCTATCAAGTCTTGATTTGGATAAGCTCCATCCCAACTCTCCTATTAGCCCAGGTGAACTTAGAACCTTCCAAATCCAAATCCACCAAACCATTATTGTTAAGGAAATCAGCAAGGTCCTCCATACTCTCAGTAAAGGAAGTGATGCCCCTTTTTTTTTCCCTGAGAAAGGGGGAGTTGAAATCTCCTCCAATAATCCAGTCTTTATCTTTGAATAAATTTTTGAAATTAGAGAGATCTTGCCACAATTTTCTTCTCTCACTTACTAGATTAGGAGCATATATGTTGGAGACATACCAGGATTTCTTTGAGGTCAGATTCGTAAAACACATTGCCACATGCCCCGAAACTGCAAGGATAGGAATACCTTACACAATGTTGGGATCCCAAAGCGTGACTACTCCTCCAGAGGCTCCCAACAAACTGCACCCTTCCCAACAACTATCTTTCCAAATAGACCTTCCCACTTCTTTAAATCTTTCCATACTCATTTTAGTTTCTTGAATCATGAAAATATCCTGGTTTATTTTTCAATCTAAGATCCTTCGCTATTATGTGTTTGTTGGGGTTATTCAACCCCCTAATGTTCCAGGAGAGAAGAATCATTTAACATTTCTTATTATGGGGAACAAATTCCCCAGAGTTTTCTGAATACCTGCATCCACTTCCTTTCTTGAACTTGTCTCCCTTACTTCCTTATTACTTTTCCTACCCTTTTGGCTGGAATCTTTACCGAAGTCAGCTCTTGAGCTACTACGAGTGACAGGTTTGGATTTACTCACAGGTGTCTTTGGTGATCCTATCACCTCATAGGTGTCAGCTACAAAATCTGTTAGGATCCCAAACCCATTTGACATTGTTAAATATTCTTCTTTTCTTTGTCCAAAGGAGCTCTAACCTATAGACGATACTTCATCCAACAATAATCCATCAACAACTTGTAGAGCAAGTTTGTTGCCTTCCATGTCTTTGCTTTCCCTATCCTCGAATCTTGGATTTCTTCTTCCAACACCTGACGAATAGGCTCATCATCCTTTTCTTTAGTTTCTTTATTGGTACTTCTTTGTTGTTGAATACTAGTCCCCACTCCTTCCTCTCTGGTTTTGATAAGTAGATTCAAGGGCTCTACTTCAGGGTTTATCTGAGAACCTCTTGTTCCTTGATTTCAACAACCCTTCCATTCTTCCCAATCCTTTTCCATTCCTTCACCTCTTTTTCAGTCGCCATCTTTTGAGGCATGAATTTTACTTCAAGCTTCTTCTTTTTGAGATCTGGACAAGAGCATTGTTCATGACCCACCAACTTGTAATTTTTACAAGCAAAGGGGGTAGGATCATAATCAAAATGCTGCACCCAATCACCCTCAGGGGTCATAAGCTTAATATTACTTTCCAAACATGACTCTTGATGCATATTCACATAGAATCTGGCATGAGTGAGTCTAGTTTTTGCTTTAGTAACCGATGTAACACCCTCGACAATTGTTATATTCCTCCTTTACATTTCAAGTGTTGACATATGATTTTATTCTAAAGATGTGTTCTTTTGATTGTTGGAGATCATGCTTGATATGGATAAATATTTTATGTTCTTAAGATCATTAGACTCGAATGTAATGGCTTCCTTGAATCCATTTTTCACTTCTTGTAGGTGAGTTGTAATCTGGTTTAAGAGTTGCAAACTTATCTCTTTACCTGACTCATCCTTGGATCAATTTCAGTGATCGAAGGAGTTTTTAAACCTTCTCAGTTGAACGAATGGTAAATTGACATTCCATAATTAAGGGACATGGTGGACTGAAATTTTTTATTACAAGTTCTTTAATCTTGTGTGAACGTATAGCTATTCAGTTGTATGTTGTACTTAGGTCCTTGAAGATTGATCTTGGCAGTCCATTGCTGAAGTAAATGAAATACAACCTATTCATGACATAGGAAGGATTCAAAATCCTAAAACTAAAGGATTATCCTATAGAATCCTAAGCTAGGTAAGAATATATACTACCTAGCTATATTACTTAATTGATTTTATTTCTAACCTAAGCCTTGTGTTAAGGGAGTATGGAAAGGTTTCTAGGCTATCTAAATTAACCTAAAACCTAATGCTATATGGTTATGAGATGATCTAACCTAATGTTGGAATTACCTAAGGTAATGTGTTAAGACCTAAGGTAATTATTCCTAAACTAACCTAAGTTTATGGATCTATCCTAAGCTATTTTAATGGGAAACTAAAAGGGTCACATGCCTCTAAGGTGATGGTTCCAATGGCATTGAATTATTGATAAGGTTCTTAAAGGCATTATACTGCTAGTTTTGGCAGGGGCTAGTTGATTTAGTGGAGGCTTATGTGGAAGCTCCACTAAAGATGGAGTTACATGTTAAATTGGAATTGGCATTTGCCAGATTTGGGAGGTGGTGGCAAGGAGAGTTGAGCGGGAAAATTGGAATTAATGAAATTAATTGGCCTCGGGTTTTGTTCACAAACCATCTAGGAAACTTGGAAGGTGGATTTGTGGGAGGTTGTTGGTTTTGCATGATTTTCAGATTTTGCTCTACATGGAGCAAATTGGTTCTTCAAACCAGTAGTTTGACTTTCACTTCATTGCTATTTTTAACTCACCTGGTCTATTTTCGATCATGGGAAGATATATGAGGCATTTTGAGGAAAGTTGTTGGTTGGTTGATCTTTCGTGGAGGAGAAAAGGAGTTGGAAACTCTTGTTTAGAAGTCTCCTTTGATTTCACGTGCGCTATCATGCATGATAGGCTCTAACCATTAAGATCTCTTGCTTTCTTCTAAATGTTTCATTAAAATGACTTTTCTCTTATGATATTCTTGACTTACATGTTTTATCCGGTTGTTTGCTTGATGGTTTTGTAATCTTTGGAAATTTGGGTATTAATCCATGGAAAATTGATGATAAGTGTTTGAAACTTTCTTGGTATGTGCTATTTAGCGAGACATGCATGAGAAACTTGTTACTGTAACTCTGCTTGTCATTTCTTGAACCAATATACGAAGAAGTTGTGTTTTCAATTGACCTTTGTCACTGTGTAAATGGTTTTAAGTTTTGGGAACCTTGAATCCCATCTGATCTTTCTATATTTGGGTTCGTGTTTTGTTGAGATAAAACTTGTAGTTGAGCTCGTCTTTATTTGGGCTAGAGCTTGTATTTGGGTTCATGTTTTGTTTGAGCTAAGGCTTGCATTTGAGCTCATGTTTTGTTTGAGCTTGAGCTTGTATTGAGCTTGTGTTTCGCTTGTATTCAAGTTTGTAGTTAAGCTTGATTCGGGGTTAGTGTTTTGTTAAGAACTTGGGTTGGAGGTTCTTGTCACTCTGAACAGTGTTTGGATTCTTGAGTAATCTTGGACTGTTGTTTTAATTCCATATGTACCTCTATACTCGTGTTTATTCTTGTGTTATTCTGGATTGTTAATGGAAGTTCGTAAATTACATAGTAATAATATTCTCTTTGATTATTCTGAACTCTAGTAGGAGCTCGTGTTTCGAGATGGTTTGATTTTTCTTTGTTTGAAATGCAAACTGGAATGGGAATAGTGAATTCCCTGAACCTACGAATATGTACTCAAATGGTTCTAAACTCTTCTTGGAGAAACATGTGTTTCATTTTGAGTTGGAAAGAGGGTTTCTTATTTACGCTATAAACTAGTTAAGTTCATTCGTGTTATATTATGACTTATATCATAATATTTTCATATATTTCTGTGCTCACATTTGAGACTTTGTGATTCGGCACTGTACATGTAATTTGATACATAGTGTTTGGAATTTTTAGTTGAATGACGTGTTAGCTCTGTTCTGGTATTTGTGACTTGGTTTTAAATTGTATTTTTAGTTGAGATTTTATAACTCCTTTAATGCAAACTGATTACTCCCGATAATTACGGGTAAGTAGTATAGACCGAGTTATTTGAACATCTATTAGAGATTTAATTGGAAACACTTTTGTTTGATAGAAGAATTTAGAATTCTTTTAAACAAGTTTGTACCAGTGCTTAGAAATAGTAGTGGAGGTAGAATACTTAAATATGTTCAAGTCTAATTTTGTTTTATAGTTCTAATAGAATTATGAATCACCCACGATTAATACAATGTTGTGGAGGCATGTAAAGGAACTTCAGTTTCGAGTTTGAGCATAATCCTGAACTGGTTTAGTTTAAAGTTTAGGGTTTCCTAATCTTATTGGGATCAATAAGTGAATGCTTGAGTCTTTTAAAAGAAGAAGGAAATTGGGAACCCTTAGGGATAGGGTGCTTTTTTAAAACTTTACTGTATGTTGTTCTAAATTGAATTTGGAACTCATGCTTGTAATGACAAGGATTGTAAGGGGAACTTGTTGTATATTTCTTTGCAATAAGTTGGTTTTGTTTTCTCTTCTGGGAACTAGTGTATGAGCTTATTTTTGGATTAGAGATGGGAATTTTTGTTAAGTTTAGAAAAGAAATTAAAGATTGAGTCAAATTATGATACGATTCCCTTTCTAACCTATAGGGATTAGTTCATTTGATTGAACCCTTCTATTATTAGTTCCCTTACAAAATGGAGACTTATTATACATGTTTAGCCTTCCTCATTCATATCATTTGTTAAAGTGACGAAGGAAGAGATTTGATGTTCGGTTTTGTTGAACGTAAAAATACAATCTTGTTGTCGATCATGTTTAAATTCTATATTCCTTCTTAAGATTGATATGGGATCATGTTCTATTTAAAATCTTAAATGATGTATTTAAAGGTAATTGTCCTTTAAACAAAATAGTTAAATTCATGTGATGAACTTGTATCGGTTTTATGATATTTTTGTGTTGAGCATAGTTTGGAATGGATATCCTTCTTCCTTTCTTAGGAGCTAGATGTATCATCTCAATGTGAACTATGTTGTAAACCCTTTCTTTGTTGTTTAAAGGTAATTGTTAGGATCAATTAAACTTTAATTTTGTAAGGCAGATGTTGTGGATTATATTATGTTCTTCTCTTGGAAGTGAATTCAAATTGGTTAAATGTACTTCTTTTCCATTTGCTATTACTTATATTGATATTTATGATGTAATAATTGTCTCATTAAAGCAGAGTTGTTTTAATGGAACAATTATTGGAATGCACTTCGTTTTAAGGCTTAGTGCTTATCATGCTCGGTTCAATCAATGACCCGTGCTAGAAATTTTTGTAGATGGACTTCTTAAGTGATAAAATAAGGCAAACTTATATGATGCATTGGTTGATTTAAATTTGATTCCTTGTGAAGAATTCTGATTCGTTCTTGAGATTGTATTGAAAAAGAAAAGTAGTATTCTTTTATAATGAAGGCGGTTGTTATGCAGTATGCCTAAAATGCATAAGGCTTGTAAATGTATAAGTTATAAAGATGAATTAAAATATGAGAATTTACTTGTATTGGTTGTGTAAATTATCTTGTACTTGTATGAAAAAGATGGATTTTTATCTTGTTGATATTCTTCATATTATTTTTATGCTTAATTGGTTATCCTTTGATAAGTTGGATAAAGGGATTTAGTTCAATTTCCCTAATCAAAATGCATAGCTTGTTAAGTTGCAGAATATGATGTTCTTTATCTAAACTATATTATATAGTAATGTAATGTGTGTTGCACATACATTAAGAAATATGGATATTGGGTAGGATATACCCTAACACTTTAACATGTAGATAAAGACTCTTTCTCTTTCTTAATTGAATAAACCAAAAAGGTATGTAAATGTGATTACAATTTATTAGACTTCATTTTGTATGAAGTCTACTTTAAATTGGATATATATTCGGATGTTTAACCTATCTAAAGTTATTGTACTTTTTAAATGAAACTTGATAACGTTGTTTGGTTGCAATTAATTGGTAGTGTAACTGAGAGAGCTAACATTAACAACAACCGTAAGTATAAACGAAGTTCTTTATGGACTAAATAAAGCAAGTGTAGGAAAGAACTTATTGAGCGTTAGATTAGGGTTTGGTAGGGTTGCTGTAATCAATAAATAATTCAAACTAACAATGTATTAACAATCTCCTCGGGGGTATGTACATCTCGATGAGGTAGTTTCTATAGGATGTTGGCACATGCCAACTATAGGGCTATACTTTTGAGAAGGCTTGGGTCTTCTCGAGAATACAATGTTGTAGTTGACATGTGGCATCACCCTTCCGCATTGATCATCTAGATCTACACCCAATAGGAAATCAAACTTGAACTTAGTTTCCCTCTAGGTCTGGATAGGAGCATATTTAGGATATGAATTAGCTTCCAATGGCTCAGGGTACATTGGCACATCCGGTCACTTAGGTCAACCGAGTATGCCCATTTACCCTAAGCCATTATGAGTATCTTCCTATAATAGGTTATGTTCCTATCTAGGGCTAGGGTTAAACCTAGAACAAGTGGACTGATGGTAGTCAATAAAGACCAATCATGATAATTGAGGAGTGAGGTGAAGGACATATTCCAATATGACGAGTATGTCATCTAGGAATAGTGGCATACATAGTATGTTATAAATTTTTTGCCAAAGTATCACAAGCTTCTGGTTGTGTTGTCCTATGTCACCAAGTTTAAAACAACGTGATATCAGATGAATATTTATAGTAGATATTTACATATGTTCTTTAAACATATCACTCAGTACCCAGTGTAGGGTAGGATGATAAATTATACGAAGTATGCAATATGTATTCAATACATAAGATAACATAAATAGATCGATAGCTTACTAAGTTATGGAATGAATAGATCGGTGAATCATCGAGTCATTACAACACATTGCATATGTTTATCCATTGAATTTTATTGGCATTGAATGTTTGTTCTAAATAATGCTATATTTAGAACAGTGAACACTATAAAAAAATCCCTTGTTTCTAAAGTCTTAAAATGGGAATGTTACATCTTGGTATCAGAGCTGAAAGTTATAACTCTTGGACCTATTGTGTCCATAATTTGATGAAACTTAAATTTTCTTGTAACAAAAAATGGTGAGAATAAGAGGAAACATTGCAAATAACCCTCCGCCTAAGGAAGGAGTAGCAACTACCTAGAAACTCGATGAGATCTTTATCTTTGCTTACTGTTGGCCACATGAGATCATTTGGCTATGCTTGAACAACAAGTAATGGGTAATGAGGAGGAAGAAGAAGGCTGATAATAATAATCAGCAACCTCCGAGTGACAACGCCAATGTGGGTGTTGATAATAACAATGTTAACATACATGTCCGGCCCTAAGAACAAAAAGGCTAGGCTAGCAGTAAACTCACTAATGACATAAAAGGATAAGTCCACCTAAGTTTTATGGCACCACATTAGGAGATGGGGATGAGAATTGGCTCGGTGGGATGAAGAAATACTTTGCAATAAGAAATTTCTTAGAAGAAACAAAGGCGATATGGGGAGCATATCAACTTTCTCATGAAGCATCTTCGTGGTGGGACAGCCATAAGGCTGAGTTGAACATTGATGAATCTAATATCACATGGGACCAATTTAAAGGTTAATTTAGGAAACGATAGCTACCACAAAACTCTACTATGATTATAAAATGACTAAATTTCATAAGTTAGCTCAAGGAAAGCTAAGCGTAACTAAGTATTGGGAGTGATTTACAAAACTCCTTAAGTATGTGCCTCGATTACCAAACCGATGAGAAGTTTAGGATATAGAAATTTGTCATGGGATTGAATCTCATTATAGGAGGAGAGGTGGATGTTCACAACCCAACCACAATGGAAGGGATTTTGAAAAATCCATAAGGCAGGAACAAAAATTAAAGGAAATTTCTACTCATAAGGAGGAAGTAAGGAAGAAGAATCCTAACTCCTCTTCATCATCTCTTACACCCAAGAAAGGATCATGGAAGAAATTCGAATGAAGAATAATTTTTCATCGATACAAATAAGAAAGTAGAAACAAACAAGTTTCTTGGTAATGCATGGAATAACTTTTCTAAGAACAATAATAATGGATAGAAGTCCTATGGGGTCTCGAATGATAACTCTAAGGCTGAAATAAACTCAAGCCTAGGAAGGGACCTGTAGGAGGCTGTTATAACTATGACAAGGATCATTATGCAAATCAATGTCCTTTGAAGAAGGATGATCGTAATCAGCAGCACAAGATACATGCTGCAGTAGCTGACAAGTAGGCTGAGAAATAGGCCACACCCATAGAAGTTTTGGGTAAGTTATTTGGCTTACCAATAACTATTATTTTGATACCAGAGCTACTGAATGTTTTATTTCTAATAAATTAGCATCAAAATTAAAAATAAAAGTTGGAAACATGGATAAAACATGGATTGTATACAATATGGGAATAATGTTGTTCATATGGTTAGTATGTGTCTTTTTGGAGCAATCCTTGACTTACCTAACTTTTCCACTAAGGTTGATATTTATGTTGCACCCTTGGGGTCTTATGATGTAATCATAGGTTTTAATTGGTTAGTAGAACATAAGGCTAAAGTGGTCTATTTTGAAAAACACATTAGTTGTTTAGACGACCTATAGCAAACAACAGAGATTCAGGGTGTGAAACGTGAGATTTTTGTTAGAAAATTGTCAACTTTGCAAATTAAAAAGGCCAAAAATAAAGGATGTACCATATATACAGTAAAAATTATTGAATCAACGAGAGAGAAGTGATATTATGGAATGGTATCCACTTGTTATGAGACTTCAAAGTGATGTATTTCCGAAAGAATTGCTAGATCTTCCATCCAAAAGGGAATTTGATTTCATGATTGAGATCAAGCCCAACCGAACCTATTTCTAAAGCACCGTATCGAATGACTACTACAGAATCGTAGAGCCTAAGGCTTAGTTGCATGAACTTTTGTCTCAAGGTTTGATTAGACCAAGTGTTTCACCTTGGGGAGCACCCATAATTTTTGTGAAAAAGAAAGATGGAACACTTAGATTGTGCATTGATTACAGAATGTTAAATAAGGCAACAATCAAGAATAGATATCCACTCCCTAGGATTGATGATTTATTTGATCAGATGTGTGGAGCATCGGTATATTCTAAGATAGATCTTTGATCTAGATATCATCAATTGCGAATTAAGGATGAGGATATTCATAAAATAGCTTTCAGAAAAAGGTATGGACATTATGAGTTTACAGTTTTACCTTTTAAGTTAACTAATGCACTTGCAGAATTTATGAATTTAATGAATAATATCTTTCAAGAATACTTGGACAAATTTGTGCTCGTATTCTTAGATGACATTCTCATATATTCTAAAAGCATTGAGGAGCATCATGAGCATTTGAAAATAATTTTGGAAATTATGAGAAAGAGACGGTTGTTTGGTAAGTTGTCCAAATGTTATTTCTATGACATAGAAGTGCACTATCTGGGACATGTAATAAGTAAAGATGGAATTGCTGTAGATCCTTCTAAAATTACAGCTATAATGGAATGGCCTACACCAAAGAATGTACATGAAGTTAGAAGCTTCATGGGACTTGCTTGCTACTATAGGAAATTCGTAAAAACTTTTCTAAGATAAATTTGCACCGATAACTTTGTTGGACCCTTGTAATCTTAACCAAGTTTGAAGGCACGTGGGCACGTAGGGTCCCAGTTATGAAAAGGTATGCAAGGTAAAATCACGTGAGAGAAAGGCTTAGGGAAGCACATAGCATGCATGACGCGTGAAAGGAGGCTTGGGACTTAGTCAATTTGAGTGCCTAGGGTAGAACACGTGAAAAGCATGATTGGTTATGCATGGATAAGATGTTAGCCTAGTGATAGGCTAGCCCAGAAAGAGCATGCCCCGGATGGAATCTTCTAGAAGAACATCATGAGGTAAAGTGGAAAGCTTAGGCTTGAAGAAGCATGCTCGCATGGACCACATTCGACACTTGGCACCAGATCTGAGGACATTAGAAGGTGAGTTAGCAGTGTAGGAAAATTATAAATACAAGTGCCTACGTGGAGTAAAAGATATATCAAGAAGTATAAGGTATAGTGGGTTAGAGAGTGAATAGAGATCTATAAAATTACTGTGAGTGGATATTTGTATTCAGGAAAGAATGCACTAAGCATGGAGTTGTAATTTTTCTTTTTTGTTAGCTTAGTTACATACGTCCAGTGATATGCATGACTATGGTCTGCTCTCTGTGACACTCTGTAATGAATCAATGAATATAATGACATTACCTAATAAAATAGAACATGGATATCAATGGTTTTAATGCACTTTTCTCTCATATGATTTCTCTTTCCTTTCATGCTATGTATGAATGCTTGTATAATTCTTTCCCGTCATAATGCATGTTTTGGGTTCTATTAAAGTACTAGTCTAAGGTGATTACAAGGATCTCGAGGCCATTAAGCCCTATGGTCCTTGTATGTTTCAACCTCCATCATTAAAACTCTTACACTAATCATAATTGATGCTTCCCACTAAACTCACACAAAAGAGAGACTCGGTACCCACGCATGCCTCGAGTGAGCACTCAACTTCTGTTGGGTGATAGGTCGGCACGCATGGGGTTCCTTCCTTTTATGATAGGAGTAAAAATGAATACATCTTGGTTCCATTTTCGGGACCTCTTTTCAAGTTGTAGTGGGATATAGCATACATCATGATCTATGTAATGAGTAATGACAGAGTGGTTGACATTGGAAATTGTTGAATCATGGTTCAAGAGCACGAGAGGATGAATTTTCTTAGAGATACAACACTAGACCTAAGTTTAATGCACGTAGATGGGTAGAAGAGAACCTCTACCATGATCTATATGAGACCTTCTTTTGTTTCTTCCCAGTAGAACTATATGAATGACTTTCAGCCTATACATCTAGATCAAGTTGGCATTATGGATCACATGTATGGACCGAAGAAGACTACCAAAGGTTGTAGGATGCAGATCGACATGGGCCCATGTTTGTAGATCATTGGTGGAGAAGAGTTACACTCACGGAATAAGCAATTCCATGTATTCTTGTCCGGAGGTTGTTGAGTTTGAATTTTTGTGAGAACCTAGAGGAATGTTTCTATGTGCTATTCCCTAGCTATGAAGATATTGATGGTTACCATGAGTTTAGAGGCTTTCCCAATGGTTGGCTAAACCATTCTAAGCATTAGGTAAGGGAACTTGGGTGGAGGAAGATGGCAGATATCACGACAGAGAAGGAGAGGGAAGAGAGATGGCTCAAGTATAGTGAAGTTCTGAAAGGGAGATTGCTTTAGACAATGTGAAGCTGCTAGTGTGATGGATTTATGATGACATACATTGTGGGAAGGAGTTGAGGTTCACATGGAGGATGTGGAACCTGAGAAGTCTGTGCTACCCCATCTTGGAAAGCATGTGAGGGAGACCCTTTCAACTTCTGGTGAGAGTTCATCACACGAAGAAAGGAGAATCATTGGCACATATCTAAACCCACCCAGTGACCGAGCCCTAGTGATTGGATTTCCTAAACCAGGAAGAAGTGTTATTGACCCAGTTGATATTAGTGGAAGAGATAGATCTACACTACGAGATACTATTTTGATCCCTTCTTCTATGGCTACACATATTCAAGTATTTGGAGGAATCTTTAGATAAGGAGCGAGTGTATAAGCTTTCGGTCTCATCATCGTGGAGTGGCGTGGGACAAAGTAGTGGTAGCAGAGCTATCTATCACGACCATTGGCACATAGTTCGGTGGGGCTGTGGGGTGTGCTTGACATAACTCCTACAGCCCTATTGGACCCAATGGTTCTTGTGGATCTAGTGACTCTGAGGCACAAGACCTAGTGGATCAAGCGATGGAGGAAACACCGGAGGGAACCAAGGCTTAGGCTCGGGAAGATAGGGACGCCAGCCACCACCTCAAGTATTCTTTAAAATGTCTCTACATTTTCTAGATTATAGGGGCATTGAGGATGCTATGGAACATGTTCACAAGTGTGAAATGCTATGGCACGTGAAGGGTGTCACAACCCCAGAATGGAAGGCTAGTTAGTTTACAACCATGTTGCAAGGGCGCGCGCATAGCTGGTATAGGAAGTATGACCCTCATAAAATGGTGGTGGACTATATTGCCTTAAAGAATGCATTCTTGGCAGAGTTCCACATCCCTGAGTTTGAGTAGAAGAGCATCAACACTTTGAAGGAGATTCAACAAGGAATGGAAGAGAGTGTGTAGGAGTATGATGCACGCTTTAAAACTCTCTTGTTTAAATTATCATATGATATCCATCCTTCTCAGCATGCACAATGGGTTTGTTAGAGGATTGATCACCCCTTTTAGAAGGGCCTTGTCTCATAAAACTTTTACAGACCCACGAAGCATTGGAAGCTACCTTACGCGCCAAGGTTATTGGTAGTATTGATACTAGCATTAGCCCGTTCTTAGAGGCTTAGATTGCTGCTATGGAAAAATAGTTGGAAAAATTATCTATGAACACAACCCATGAGACCTGTAGTGGTTTGTGGTGCATAGATTGTGAAATAGAGGGACACATTAAGGATAATTTCCCTGAGGATGGTACATGCTTTGACAATGGATTGTGAAATTTTTCATGGGGACCATGATGCAAGTAGATGTCCCTTGCTGCAGCGTGCGATCAGGAAGAATGTATCTTGTTACTACAAAATTTTCACCTCTATAACCCATGACACTAAGGACTGATAGGCTCATTGATCAGATCCATGAGGCCATTGATCATGGGGTGTGCCAAACCAACGTTGCCAGTGGTTCCAAGGATAATGATCATCGTTATGAGGAGTGCATAGATGGAGGCATGCACAAAGAGGTTTTGAGGAGGATACCGTGGTCGAGGTAATCTGGGAGGAGGAAGGAGTGAGTTCTGCATGGAACATGTTTCAACTATGGATCTACAAAACATTACAAACATGAGTGCCCGGACCTGTTGCAGTGCTCATGGTGTGGAAAGAAGCATAAGTATGAGGAGTGCCTGGAATTATTTGAGCACATGAATCGAAGCACCAAAGGACAAGGGCACTGCAATGGTTAGTATTAAGAAGGAAAACATACAATGGATGCCCGGGTATCACGGATGAAGGTTTGGAGCTTGTCTTGGTAACAACAAGGGTAGAAGCCATGCACGCAAGAGAGGTACCAAGATAGAAAACCCTGGTTTCAAGGGAGGAGGTCGTTCATGGAAAGTATCCAAACCCTACGCATCAAAAGGAGATATATTAGGACACCATGGATGTTATTTAGAGCTTACAAGGGGAGATCTAGTGTCTAAAGGAGAAATCTAGGAGGGAGGAACAAGGAAGGAGAGTTGAGGCGCAAAAGGATGACCTGGATGAGGTCAAGGAGGTGTGTAAAATGCTAAGGTAGGAGAATATCATTCCCTTGCTAGGATCTTGGTTAAGAGAGAAGGTACTACATGCCGAGAAGAGCGCGAGTGACAGTGTCTTACACATGAACCTCCCCCTCACAGCCTCGACTATGACAAGGAGATTATGTTGAATGCAATTGTAGATGGATGGCTCCTCAGCAATATCCTCATTGACACAGGCGTGGAGGTTAATGTTTTGACTTTGGATGCATGGCATCAGATGGGAAGACCTACATTACAGCCATCTTTGAATGTGTTGTATATGGAAAATAGGACTAAAACAATGCCCATCGGTGTCTTGAAGGATGCGGCTATTACTATCTAGGGAGCCAAGCTTACTAGGGACTTTGAAGTCTTAGCTTTCTTGAGGTGGACAATTTCCCAAAGACTACTTGGGCATCCTTGGTGTTATAAAAACAATATAGACCTTTGGTTCAACAAAAGGTACATCAACTTTGAGAATAAGGAGGAATGGGTCATTATACCCCTGGTTGATGGGAATTCCATACCCTATATTGAACCATTGGGGAAAAAGTTCTAGACAA
Source organism: Taxus wallichiana var. yunnanensis (assembly GCA_018340775.1). Taxonomy (NCBI): domain Eukaryota; kingdom Viridiplantae; phylum Streptophyta; class Pinopsida; order Cupressales; family Taxaceae; genus Taxus; species Taxus wallichiana. Next base: position 794,022,469 of record CM031242.1, read on the forward strand.
GATTTATGTGCACTCAATCAGAGACCCTAAGATGATACACCCTACTAATGGGGTTATCCAATTTGAAGATGCTTAGTTAGTGAGTGATACCACTAGTCTGGCATGTGAAAATTGGGTGCATGGAACTTACAAATTAATGGGATGGTAATTGAGAGGGTCGGTGACCAAGGTAATAAAGGCATGCATTGTTAGGCACCTTGGAGGAAAAGAACTACCCAAGTATTTAGAGGATCCTTCCCTGAGATCTTTCTACAGGAGGTAGAAGCTCAGTGGAAGGATGAGAAGGAACGAAGGGAGATGTTAAGTTATGTCTTGCTTGCAAAAGAGGCTCGGTGGTGGGCCACACATCAAGAGAGCCTTTTAGAATGGCACGAGCTAATAATTTCTCTCTATCGATTATCTCAAGAGTAATGTACCCACCATCATCAAAGAGTACCATGGGAAGGAGCCCACCTCATTCCATATCCAAGAGTGTGAATAGGTATGGAGATAAGGCATGGAATCTTTTCCACCATCCCTCTAGGTGCACAAGTTATATTCTACACTACGGGATTGCACATGCGCATGGTACATTCATTTGGAGACACTCCTCCAAACAAGGAATTGACAAGAACTTGCATGGTTGACCTTATTCAAACCTTTGAATATCGAGTACCAAGCCATTGGTTGATAAGGCCTTGCAGGTATCAAGCACCTTACCATGGGGGATAGTGCTAGGACGAAGATAGGTTGTTGGAATTACTAGGTGAACCAAGATTGGAGGCATGTTTTAAAGAAGAAAAGGAAACAGAAGAGTTACAACTTGAGCACATGTGTTTGGAAAAAGAGAAGGGAAATTTGGTATATGTGATTGATGGAGAGGAATCAGAAAGCTTAGATGTTAGCCATTCTAGGGGATGCATGAGGTAGTGGATAGTGCAGATGCTCGCGCATGTTCCTACCATGAGCCTTTAAAGATGAAGAAAGTTAACATCAGTTCAGAAGAAGAACCTAAGGAAGCTATTATTAGGGATTACTGGATAGAGAAGGAAGTATCAAAAATCATTGATCTTGCATTGCAAATTTGAGGATTTATTTATGCATGGGTATCATGAGCTCAAAGGCATTCACCATTCCTTGGGGGAGATGAAGATAAAGCTAAAGGATGGTGCACTCTGGTTAGGAAAAGGCCCTACCGAATGAATCCCAACTTGTGCGTAAAGGTCAAGGAGGAGATAGAAAAAATGATAGCTTCTGGGATCATTGAGGTAGTGGAAGAATTGGAGTGGATAAGTCTGATGGTAATCAACATCAAGAAGGATGGGTGGATTAGAATTTGTGTGGATTATAGGGAATTGAACGCAGTTTGTGTCATTGATCCATTTTCAACCCCTTCACCAAGAAATTTTAGAGTTGTTGGGCATTAAATCTATTCCTTTATGGATGGATTTTCAGGGTACCACCAAGTCTAGATTGCAAAGGAAGACCAGGAAAAGACAACTTTCACCACCGAGTGGGGAAGTTTTGCATATACGGTCATGCCCTTTGGGTTAAAGAATGCACCAACTATCTTTTCACGCATAGTGGTGCAAGCATTCTAGGACTTCATCCATAAATTTCTTCAGGTCTATTTGGATGACTGACAAAGATATGGTCTAGTTAAATACCATTGTGACAATTTGAGGTTAATGTTTGAGAGGTGTAGGCGGTTGAGGATATCCTCAACATTAAGAAATGTGTGTTTGTTACACCCTTTGGGACTTTATTGGGGTATATCATATGTAAGGAGGGATTGCACGGTAGATCCCGCTAAAGTTGTAGTTATTATGGGGTTAAGGGAGCCTACTATCCAGAGCGCAAAGTGCATGGATTCCTTGGGCATGTGGGATATTACAAAAATCATTAAGGGATATGCCAAGATCGTCAGTGTCGTTAGAGGAACTACTTAGACATAAAAGTGCCTTCCATTGGGGAGAGGTGCAACAAAGGGCGTTTGATACATTAAAAGATAGGCTTATTACCGTGCCTATTTTATGGTTTCCCTCTTGGGACAAGCCCTTTCATGTTCATGTAGATGCCTCAAGGACTGCCATTAGAGAAGTTTTTGCACAACCAGGTGAAGGGATTTTTGATCATCCTCTCTTGTTTTGTAAGTAGGAAGTCGACACAAGTGAGTAAACTATACCACTACCGAGCGTGAGGCATTTTCAATGATCTATGTGCTCTTCAAGTTTAGGCAGTATCTATTGGCAACACCCTTTGTGTTCTACACCGACCACATGGCATTGAAGTACTTAGTGAACAAGCCTGTTCTACAAGGATGCATATGTCGATGGGTGTTGTTGTTTCAAGAGTTTGAATTCACCGTTGTAGTAAAACTTGGAAAAATCAACTGTGGACCTGATCATCTGTCAAGAATTGATTCAGGGGAGGACGCGCAGAGTATTGAGGAAGCAATGTCGACACGCAACTGTTTAGGTTACAATGCGCCCCTCATATTTAGAGGAGATTGTAGTATTCTTAAAGGAAGGTGTGGTGTTGGATGGAATGAAGACATTGGAAAAGAAGCAGTTGGCCATACGTATTGTGCCCTACATGTTAATCAGTGGAGACTTATACAAATTGGGACGTGATGAAGTTTTGCATAGGTGTGTCTTAGAGCATGAGCGCTTGACCATCATGGAGGAAGCACACGAAGGAAGTGCAGGTGAGAATTATGCAGGTGATGCCACCGTGTGCAAGATATTAATGGTAAGTTTATGGTGGGAAACCTTGTACAAGGATTACAGAGACTATTGTAAAGTGTGTGACCATTATCAATGCATTGGAAAACCAAGAAGGAGATATGAAATGCCCTTGCACCCTATTCCTAGCATGGAGCCTTTTGAAAAATGGGTGATAGACTTTGTAGGACCTATTACACCGGTAGCACGCATGACATAGGACTTGCACAGATTATCTCACAAGGTGGGTAGAGGCATCCCCAAGTAAATATTGCACGGTAGCAATAGTAGCAAGGTTATTATGGGAAAACATTATCACTAGGTATGGATGTCCATTGAGTTTGACCAAAGTGATAGGGGTATGCATTTCTTGAATGAGACCATCAAGATCTTGTTATCAGAGTTCATGGCATCTCATCACTAGACTACACCCTATCACCCATAAGCAAATGGAACCACAAAAGCATTCAACAATATATTGAGTCATACCTTGACCGAGATTTGTGATGTCGAAAGACAAGATTGGGATGACAAGGTATCGGCGATAAAGATATGGGCTTACAGGACAACGTATAAAAGAATAAACAAAGCCACACCTTTTCAATTGGTGTTTGACACGGAAGCTATTTTTCCGGTTGAATTTATGTTTCCTTCTCTATGAATAGCATGCGTAGGAGGGTTAGCCAATGAAAAGCACTGGAAGAAAGAATTAATGAGCTAATGAAATTGGATGAGAGATGATCACTTTCCCAATGGAGCTAAATAGTGGAAAAGGCAAAGAAAAAGGCTTGGCATGATCACCATATTAGAAACAAGAATTTTGAGGTTGGGCAGATGGTGTTATTATATGATTCTAAGTTTTACGCCATCCTAGGAAGTTGAAAGTCCATTGGTTGGGTCCTTACACAATCTCATACATCCTTGATTCGGGTGCATGCTAGTTACAAGTGTTGGATGGGATGAAGTTGCTTGAAACTTCAATGGCAGTAGGCTAAAGCCCTACTATAAATAATTCTTCTTGGTGTTTGTAAATAAGGTAGTTTTTCTAGTTAGTTTAGAAGTTTCTTTTATGCATTTTCCCTTTCTTGTGTTTCCTTTTGCGTTGTTGTTTTGTTTTGCGCCTTGGGTGCCGGTAACCTTATTTCTATTTTTGGAGAATTTGTAAGTGCACAAAGGACCACACATCACTTTAAGTGTGGGGTGGAGAAAGGTGAAGAAGTGTGATCAAAGTACCAAGGAAGTTTTTTAAAAATCCTTGTTGAGTAAATTTGTTGAAAGAGGTATATAAAGAGAAAGATGGAAGAATGGTTGGTGCCAGGGTAAAGCTACTTGTAGATCCCACGTACTAAGGAGGAGAAAGCGCATTGAAAGCAACATGAGGTAGGTGAGAGCAAGGATTAGGATAGAAGAAGTTCCTTTGGCGTGGGTTACGCACATGCAAGAGCCTCATGTTAGGATGGATTGGTTGTGCGCCAGAAGGTTAGAGGAGTTTTCACATAGGTTGGGCATGTAAGGGAAGGTGCTTAAAGATGGGCTTTGTTTGAAAAATATGCATTAAATGAACAAAGTATGGTGGTAGGTGAAGTAGCATTTAATGTTCAGAAAAGAGAAAAACTATAAGTAAAGGGTCGGGGCACTCTCATTTTTACCTTGTGAAATAGAAGAGTTTGAGATATAAGCGAGTTCCAAAACTAGGCCTTTGATTCAATCCAAGTGAAGGAAGATCTATGAGATTGAAGTAACTAGTTGAATTTGCAAACCATAAGGGGTTACACAGGCATGAAGAGAGTGAAGAAACATTGTCTTGTGAAAAAAATTTCCTAGTTAGGGTTTGAAAAACTAGGGCATGGTTTAGAAGAGTTATATCACGAATCTGAGATCGAGGATTGGAAGAAGTAAGATAGAATAACAAGGAGAGGGTAGGAGTGATAAAAATACCTCGACCATGGCACCCAAGAAAGGAAAGGGCAAATCCAAGGCTAAACAACCAGAACCCATGGTAGACACAAATGAAGAATGGTATGCAGAGATGTAATACCTAGATGGGGTGATGATGGGGAAGGAATGGGAATCCCACTTGAGAAGTGTACCTATTAGTGACTATAATCACCGCATGAACACAATAGAAAAATAAATGGCATTGGAATTAGTACACCCCACCAACAAATGAACACCTGAGGGTTTGCCTATATACGATGATGATGTTAAGGTTAAAATGGAGAAGGTAGGGTTGTTGTAACTCTATGAGTTGCCTTATTTTGGAAAGCCAGAGTGCCTGTACCAATGGTTGATGTCACGGGTGCACGAATATTACTTCCACTTTGTAGGGCACAAGATGCGCATGACCCCAGATGATTTCACAATTTATAGGCCTCATATGTGAGGGAGATAGCCTATAAGATGACCTTGGTGACAAGGAAGCTATTCAAGAGACCATCACCAAGTATGCCTGCAAGAAAGGGTTGCATGATTATGACATTTCAGACATCAAGGACCCCATGATGAAAATGGCCACGCATCTGGTGACTAAGCTAAATGGCTAGGAAAGATGGACACAAGTCAACAAACCTTGGCTACATGTCTACAGAAAGATTGCAGAGGGAACTATATACAACCTATCCACATACATCACCAGAGAGAAATGGTCGATTACGCAAAGGAAGGGGTCGATCCTCTTCAATAACGTCTTGCTCACCATTGTATTCATGGAGATTGGGGTGCCTAACGCACTAGAAAATTTGTATGGGAGCACCCCACCAAGGATCCCTCACCCGTAAAGAGGTTTGAAAAATATACCTACAATATAATGACAACACCTCATAAGGCGCGCTTTAGAAAAAATGGTACACACACCTGAGGAATGCATTTAGGGTAGAGTGGAGAATCCCCTGAGAAACTCCTAGAAGCCACTGAGGGAGAAGTTGAATTCATAGCGGTCTACCAACACTACTGCCTGGGCAGATTCAAGCTAATAGATGAATCATGGAGCCCTTGGTGCAAGCTCCCCTTCGCATTTACTACCCAATACTTCCAAGTGGGAGTAAATAGGTTTAAAGAGTCAAAGAAGCTAAGACTAGAACTGGGTAGGCTAGACCGGGAACACAAGGAGATGAGAAAGAAGCTGAATTACCCTAGCAACAAGCGTGCATACGTGGAAAAGTACATGTCGCACAAGATTCAAATGACAAGACCAATGACTCTCCCCATCACTGGAGGATCAGCGACATGCGTGTACTTGCACATAAGGCTGAAGTTCGAGAAGGGTGCGTATCTAGAGAATGAAGTCTCCATACCTGAAGACCCCTTAGGGAAGAAGAAGCCAACGTCCAAGAAAAGAGGGAGAGGAGAAGAAGAAGCACCACCAGTGCGGTATCGCTCAGATAGTGAGCATGCCATCCACAAACGCTCACCAAGTACTTAAATGTGGAGAAAGAAGTCTCCTGAAGGAAAATATGCTGAAGCGAGAGGTTCCAGCAACCTACCTCTAAGGAAGAATCATCTAAGGAAGAAGATAAGGCCGAATCCCCCAATCAAGAGCCACCTCTCAGAAAAGAACAAGGGTAACATGGTGGAAATAGAAAGGGTCCTAGCCAAAGTAGAGAAGAAATCAGAGGCAATTGAAGCTTTAAGGAGCTCAATTAAGGCCTGGCTAAAGGAATTATACCCCTAAATCACTAGAAGGATGGATAAACTTGAGGACCTAGGAAAAGAGATGGAGCAGATTGTGGACATTTTGGGCACACAGGGAGTCGGCCTAAGTTTTGATGAAGTGAGCACCCTGGTGGGTGACCTCTGCCAGAAGGCACAGGGTGAGGTCGAAGTATGGAATAAGCTAGAGGTAGACCTCTAAAAATATTTTCCTAGCTTGTTGAGTTGATGCTCCCCCATTCTTCATTCTTTTCCCAATTATTTCATTCCTTATTCTTTTTGTAAAGTGTAAGACTATTCATTGGTTCCCTGGACAACATGCATCTTGGTCAAGTGAAATGTTTCTAAGGATGGAGAATAGGCATAGTGTGGGGTGATGTTGGACCCCGTAATCTTAACCAAGTTTGAAGGCATGTGGGCACACAGGGTCCTAGTTATGAAAAGGCGTGCAAGGAAAAAGCACATGAGAGAAAGGCTTAGGGAAGCACATAGCATGCGCGACACACAAAAGGAGGCTCGAGACTTAGTCAATTTGAGCACCCAGGGTAGAACACATGAAAAGCATGATCAGTTACGTGTGGATAAGATGTCATCCTGACGATAGGTTGGCCCAAGAAAGAGCATGCCCTGGATGGAATCTTCTAGAAGAACATCATGAGGAAAAGTGGAAATCTCAGGCCTGAAGAAGCATGCTTGCATGGACCACATTCGACACTTGGTACAAGATCTGAGGACACTAGAAGGTGAGTTGGCAGTGTAGGAAAATTATAAATACAAGTGCCTATAGAGTAAAAGATATATCAAGAAGTACGAAGGTATAGCGGGTTAGAGAGTGAACGGAGCTTTGCAAAATTACAGCGAGTGGATATTTGTATTCAGGAAAGAATGCACTAAGCATGGAGTTGTAATTTTTCTTTTTCTATTAGCTTAGTTACATACGTCTAATGATATGCATGACTGTGGTCTACTCTCTGTGACACTCTGTAATGAATCAATGAATATATTGAGGTTACCTGATATAAATAGACATGGATATCAATGGTTTTAATGCACTTTTCTCTCATATGAGTTCTCTTTCCTTTCATGCTATGTATGAATGCTTGTATAATTCTTTCTATCATAATGTATGTTTTGGGTTCTGTTAAAGTACTCGGTCTAAGGTGACTGCAAGGATCTAGAGGCCGTTTTGAGCCCTATGGTCCTTGTATGTTTCAACCTCCCTCGTTAAAACTCTTACACTAATCATAATTGATGTTTCTCACTAAACTCACATAAAGAGAGACTTGGTACCACGCGTGCCTTGGGTGAGAACGCTAAACTTCGTTGGTTGATAGGCCGAAGCATGCATGGGGTTCCTTCCTTTTGTGATAGGAGTAAAAATGACTACAAACTTCCTTATAGAGGAAAGATAAAAAGTTTTTTTGGAGTGAGAAATGTGAAATTTCATTTAAAACCTTGAAGGAACAATAAACTTTAGCACTTATTCTCAGTATCATATCCTAATGGAGATTTTATGGTGGTAACTAATGCATCTAGTGAAGGTATAGGAGGTTTTTTTATAAAGTGGTCATGTCATAGCATATGAAAGTAGAAAAATTAAGTTATCCGAGTTGAATTATGCTCCACATGATTTAGAGCTTGCTGCTGTCATTGTTTATGCACTACAAGTTTGGAGGCATTACCTTCTCGGTAAGTCTTTTGAATTAAAAAATGATCACCTTGGAATGAATTATATCTTCACTCAAATTTTAATCTTAATGCAAGACAATGAAGGTGGTTGAATTTTTGTCTCAATATGATTTTGACATCGGTTATATAAATGGTAAGGAAAATAGAGTGGTGATGCTCTAAGTCGTAGGAAGCACATTTCGCTCTTATAACATTAAGAACTTTGTTTAAGGATGAAGTAAAAGTATTATGGAATCTGATTCTTACTTCTAACAAGTAAAAGTAGCTCTTGCTAAAGATTCTAATGATGTGAGTTATAAAGGTTTTCTCTTTGATAAAGAAGAAGGGATCTTACGATTTGAAAATAGAGTCTATGTACCTTCGCTAAATGATTTGAGAAAGAAATTATTAGCATAATTTCATAATTCACATTTTTTGGACACCCTAGCATTACAAAAATGCTTGCTGATATAAAAAACAATTTTTTTTGGAAAGGAATGAAAAAAGATGTTCTAAACCTTGTGACACATTGTCTTGAGTGCCAACGTGTTAAGGCAAAACATATACACCCAGCCGGTTTGTTGTATCCTCATAGCATACCGCAAAGATACAAATGGCAAGTAATAAACATGGATTTTGTACAAGGGTTACCTATGTCGAGAAATAAACATGATGTTTCTTAGTAGTTGTGGATAAACTAACAAAGGTAGCACATTTTATTGCTAGAAATCTAAAGGATGATTCTCCTATTTGAGCAAGAAGAATTGTAAACAAAATTTTCAGATTACATGGAGTACTTGAGTTAATCATTTTGGATAGAGATCCTAGAATGACATCAAGATTTTGGCAAATGCTTAATGTAGCTCTTGGAACTAAGCTGAATTTCAGTTTTGTGTATCATCCAAAAACACATGGGCAGACTAAAAGAGTAAATCAAGTTTTGGAAGATATGTTATGAATGTATTTCATGGATCAACAATACAAGTAGGAAACTCCATTAGTTGAATTCACATACAATAACACATATCATGCTTCTCTTAAGATGGCACCTTTTGAGGCATTATACGGAAGAAAATGTAGAACCCCTATTAGTTAGGATAGCATAGAGGATAGAGAGGTAATTGGACCTGAAATTCTTACTAAAATGGTACAACAAGTTAAATTGATTCGTGAATGCTTGAAAGAAGCAGCAGATAGGCAAAAGAGTTATGCTAACTTAAAGAGGGTTGATAGGAGATTTGAACTTGGTGAGAAAGTCTTTCTTTAGGTTAAACTGAAAAAGAGTTCTATAACTTTTGGCAAGGCTACCAAGTTATCACCTCATTATGTGTGACCTTTTGAGATAGTTGAAGTAATCAACCCCGCAACTTATCGTTTAGCATTACCTCCTACTTTGTCATGAATGCATGATGTTTTCCATATTTCTTTACTTAAGAAATATGTTTCAGATTTATCACACGTGTTAAATTGGAATTTCTTACATGTCCAGAACCAGAATAATCATGGTTAAACACATACGAGTGCTTAAAACTCGCTAGTTGCATTTGAGAAATGGAGAAATAAGTCAATGTAAAGTCCAAAGTGGGGCCAGTTTAACGAAGAGAGTACAACTTTGGAAAACAAGAGGATATGGAAACTTCTTTTCCATATCTATTTGAACAATTGATTCTATAGACTGTTAAAAAAATTGTGATTTTTCTTCTGTATATGACTATAAGTATGCCAGTTTTGGGCAGATATTTATATGAGTTGAATAAATAGCTATTTAATGCTGATTTCTAGAACTATAAGTTTTTTTGATATATTTGACTTATGGTAAGAGAATTATATGAATTGCTTTCATTGATGATTAAAATGAGGTAATCATCGGGATGATGATTCCTTTTAGGAGGGAAGCATGTAACACCCTCGACAATTGTTATATTCCTCCTTTGCATTTCAATTTTGACATGATTTTCTTCTAAATATGTGTTCTTTTGATTGTTGGAGATCATCCTTGATATGGATAAATCTTTTCTGTTCTTAAGATCATTAGATTCTCGAATGGAATGGCTTCCTTGAATCCATTTTTCACTTCTTGTAGGTGATTTGTAATTTGGTTTAAGAGTTGTAAACTTATCTCTTTACTGACTAATCCTTGGATCAATTTCAGTGATCCAAGGAGTGTTTTAAACCTTCTTAGTTGAACGAATGGTAAATTGACATTCCATAATTAAGGGACATGGTGGACTGAAATTTGTTATTACAAGTTATTTAATCTTGTGTGAACGTATTTCTATTCAGTTATATGTTGTGCTTAGGTCCTTGAAGATTGATCTTGGCAGTCCATTGCTGACGTAAATGAAATACAGCTTGTTCATGACATAGGAAGGATTTGGAATCCTAAAACTAAAGGATTATCCTACGGAATCCTAATCTGGGTAAGAATATATACTACCTAGCTATGTTACTTAATTGATTTTATTTCTAACCTAAGCCTTGTGCTAAGGGAAGTATGGAAAGGTTGCTAGGCTATCTAAATTAACCTAAAACCTAATGCTATATGGTTATGAAATGATCTAACCTAATGTTGGAATTACCTAAGGTAATGTGTTAAGACCTAAGGTAATTATTCCTAAACTAACCTAAGTTTAAAGATCTATCCTAAGCTATTTTAATGGCAACCTAAAAGGGTTGCATGCCTCTAAGGTTACGATTCCAATGGCATTGAATTATTGATAAGGTTCTAAAGGCATTACGTATCGCCGGTTTTGGCGGGTCTAGTTGATTTAGTGGAGTCTTATGTGGAAGCTCCACTAAAGATGGAGTTGCATGTTAAATTGGAATTGGCATTTGCCCGATTTGGGAGGTGGTGGCAAAGAGAGTTGAGTGGGAAAATTAGAATTAATGAAATTAATTGGCCTCAAGTTTTGTTCAAAAACCATTTTGGAAACTTGGAAGGTGGATTTTGGGAGGTTGTTTGTTTTTACATGCTTTTCAATTTTTCTCTGCATGGAGCAAACTGGTTCTTCAACCAACAGTTCGACTTGCACTTCATTGCTATTTTTAACTCACCTGGTCTATTTTCGATCATGGGAAGATATATGAGGCATTCTGAGGAAATTTGTTGGTTGGTTGATCTTTCATGGAGGAGAAAAGGAGTTGGAAGCTCGTCTGGAAGTCTCCTTTAATTTGGTAGAAGTGCTATCAGGCATGATAGGCTCTAACCATTAAGATCTCTTGCTTTCTTCTAAACATTTCATTAAAATGACTCTACTCTTATGAGATTCTTGACTTGCATGTTTTATCTAGTTATTTGCTTGCTTTGGGTTTTGTAATCTTTGGAAATTTGGGTATTAATCCATGGTAAATTGATGATAAGTGTTGAAACTTTCTTGGTATGTGCTATTTAGCAAGACATGCATGAGAAACTTGTTACTGTAACTCTGCTTGTCATTTCTTGAACCAGTATATGAAGAAGTTGTGTTTTCAACTAACCTTCATCACTATGTAAATGGTTTTGAGTTTTGGGAACCTTGAATCCCATTTAATCTTTCTGTATTTGGGTTCGTGTTTTGTTGAGCTAAAACTTGTAGTTGAGCTCATCTTTTTTGGGCTAGAGCTTGTATTCGGGTTCATGTTTTGTTTGAGCTAAGGCTTGCAGTTGAGCTCTGTTTTGTTTGAGCTTGAGCTGGTGTTTCGTTTGAGCCTATATTCAAGTTTGTGTGTAGTTAAGCTTGATTCGGGGTTAGTGTTTTGTTAAGAACTTGGGTTGGAGGTTCTTGTCACTCTGAATAGTGTTTGGATTCTCGAGTAATCTTGGACTGTTGTTTTAAGTCCATATGTACCTCTATACTCATGTTTATTCTTATGTTATTTTGGACTGTTAATGGAAGTTTGTAATTTACATAGTAATAGTATTCTTTTTTATTATTCTAAACTCTGGTAGGAGCTCGTGTTTTGAGATGGTTTGAGTTTTCTTTGTTTGAAATACAAATTGGAATGGGAATAGTGGATGCCCTGAACCTGTGAATATCTACTCAAATGGTTCTAAACTCTTCTTGGAGAAACATGTGTTTCATTTTGAGTTGGAAATAGGGTTTCTTGTTTACGTTATAAACTAGTTAAGGTTGTTCGTGTTATATTCTGACTTATATCATAATATTTGTATATATTTATGTGCTCATGTTTGAGACTTTGTGATTCGGCACTGTACATGTAATTTGATACATAGTGTTTGGAATTTTTAGTTGAACGATGTGTTAGCTCTATTCTGGTATTTGTGAGTTGGTTTTAAATTGTATTTTTAGTTGAGAGTTTATAACTCCTTTAATGCAAATTGATTACTCTTGGTAATTCTGGGTAAGTAGTATGACTAAGCTATTTGAACATCTCTTGGAGATTTAATTGGAAACGCTTTTATTTGATAGAAGAATTTGGAATTCTTTTAAACAAGTTTGTACCAGTGCTTAGAAATAGTAGTGGAGGCAGAATACTTAAATCTATTCAAGTCTGATTTTGTTTTATAGTTCTAATAGAATTATGAATCACCCACGATTAATACAATGTTGTGGAGGCATGTAAAGGAACTTCAATTTTGAGTTCGAGCATACTCTGAACTGGTTTAGTTTAAAGTTTTGGGTTTCCTAATCTTGTTGGGATCAATAAGTGAATGCTTGAGTCTTTTAAAAGAAGAAGGAAATTGGGAACCCTTAGGGACAAGGTGTTGTTTTAAAACTTTACTGTATGTTGTTCTAAACTGAATTTGGAACTCATGCTTATAATGACAAGGATTGTAAGGGGAACTTGCTGTACATTTCTTTGCAATAAGTTGGTTTTGTTTTCTCTTCGAGAACTAGTGTATGAGCTTATTTTTTGGATTAGAGATGGGAATTTGTTGTTAAGTTTAGAAAAGAAATTAAATATTAAGTCAAATTCTGATAAGATTCCCTTTCTAACCTATAGGGATTAGTTCATTTGATTGAACCCTTCTGTTATTAGTTCCCTTGCAAAATGGAGACTTATTATACCTGTTTAGCCTTCCTTGTTCATATCATTTTTAAAGTGATGAAGGAAGAGATTTGATGTTCGGTTTTGTTGAATGAAAATACAATCTTGTTGTCGAGACTATTTAAATTTTATATTCCTTCTTAAGATTGATATGGGATCCATGTTCTGTTTAAAATCTTAAATGATGTATTTAAAGGTAATTGTCCTTTAAACGAAGCATTAAATTCATGTGATGAACTTGTATTGGTTTTATGATATTTTTGTTTTGAGCATAGTTTGGAATGGATATCCTTCTTCCTTGCTTAGGAGCTAGATGTATCATCTCAATGTGAACTATGATGTAAACCCTTTCTTTGTTGGTTAAAGGTAATTGTTAGGATCAATTAAAATTTAATTTTGTAAGGAAGATGTTGTGGATTATATTCTGTTTTCTCTTTGGAAGTGAATTCAATTTGGTTAAATGTACTTCTTTTCCATTTGCTATTACTTATACTGATATTTATGATGTATTAATTGTCTCATTAAAGTAGAGTTGTTTTAATGGAACAATTAGTGGAATGCAGTTCGTTTTAAGGCTTAGTGCTTATCATGCTCAGTTCATTGAACTGACCCATGCTAGCAATTTTTATAGATGGACTTCATAAGTGATAAAAGAAGGAAAAACTTATATGATGCATTGGCTGATTTAAATCGATTCCTTGTGAAGAATTTTGATTCGTTCTTAAGATTACATTGAAAAATAAAAGTAGTATTCTTTTAGAATGAAGGTGGTTTTATGTAGTATGCCTAAAATTCATAAGGCTTGTAAATGTATAAGTTATAAGGAAAATTAAAAGCTGAGAATTTACTTGTATTGGTTGTGTAAATTATCTTGTACTTGTATGAAAAAGATGATTTTTGTCTTGTTGATATTCTTCATATTATTTTTTTCTTAATTGGTTATCCTTTGATAAGTTGGATAAAGGGATTTAGTTCAATTTCCTAATCAAAATACTGACTTGTTAAGTTGCGAGAATATGATGTTCTTTATCTAAACTATATTATATAGTAATGTAATGTGTGTTGCACATATATTAAGAAATATGGATATTGGGTGGGATATACCCTAACACTTTAACATGTAGATAAATACTCTTTCTCTTTCTTAATTGAATAAACCAAAAAGGTATGTAAATGTGATTACAATTTATTCGACTTCATTTTGTATGAAGTCTACTTTAAATTGGATATATATTCAGACGTTTAACCTATATAAAGTTATTGTATTTTTTAAACAAAACTTGATAACGTTGTTCGGTTATAGTTAATTGGCAGTGTAACTAAGAGAGCTAACATTAACAACAACCATAAGTATAAATGAAGTTATTTATGGACTAAATAAAGCAAATTTAGGAAAGAACTTATTGAGCGTTGGATTAGGGTTTGGCAGGGTTGTTGTAATCAAGAAATAATTCAGACTAATAATGTATTAACAATCTCCTCGGGGTATGTACATCTCGATGAGGTAGTTTCTGTAGGATGTTGGCACATGCCAACTGCAGGGCTATACTTTCGAGAAGGCTTGGGTCTTCTCGAGAATATAGAGTTGTAGTTGACATGTAGCATCACCCTTCCACATTGATCATCAAGATCTACACCCAATAGGAACTCATACTTGAACTTAGTTTCCCTCTAGGTCTTGATAGGAGCATATTTAGGATATGAATTAGCTTCCAATGGCTCAGGTAGTACATTGGCACATCCAGTCGACTTAGGTTAACCGAGTATGCCCATTTACCCTAAGCCATTATGACTGTCTTCCTATAATAGGTTATGTTCCTATCTAGGGCTAGGGTTAAACCTAGAACAAGTGGACTGATGGTAGTCAGTAAAGACCAATCATGATAATTGAGGAGTGAGGTGAAGGATGTATTCCAATATGACGAGTATGTCATCTAGGAATAGTGACATACATAGTATGTTATAAATTTTTTGCCAAAGTATCACAAGCTTCTGGTTGTGTTATCCTATGTCACCAAGTTTAAAACAACATGATATCAGATGAATATTTGTAGCGAGATATTCGAGATATGTTCTTTAAATAGATCACTCGACTGCAGAGTGTAGGGTAGGATGACACAAGTATATGAAGCATGCAATATTTATTCAATACATAAGATAGCATAAATAGATTAATAACTTCTTGAGTTATGGAATGAATAGATCGGTGAATCATCGAGTCATTACAACTGCATATGTTTATCCATTGAATTTGATTGGCATGGAATGTTTGTTCTAAATAATGCTATATTTAGAATAGTGAACACTATAAAAAAATTCCCTTGTTTCTAAAGTCTTAAAATGGGAATGTTACAACCGGATCTAGAGCAATAGGTTTGCCTAGACTTTTCACAATACCAAAAAGGACCTCCGGTTCTAGAATTCCAATGGTAAGCCCAGAGGTTGACCCATATTGGAAACTCCGTAACAAGATTCCCATAAGGATTGAAAGTTGGCTCCCATTTCTAAACAGTTATATGATATTTTCCAATGAACCATGGTCCTTCTACCAAAATTTTTGCCACATGATCCTTACTAGGTAGAATAGCTAAGAAGTACCCATTAGCGTAAGCTGAGACCTCAATGGTACCATTAGCCGCCCAATGTCTCTTTGCCCAACCTCTAAAATAATCTATATTTGGTCTAGAGCCCATGCATTTTGCAAAGAGTGCCCCTTCCATGGAAACTTTTGTTCTAGCCAAAAAGAGACAGGAATTTTGAGGGATAGATTACCTTTTTCTTTAACCGGTTCCAGATTCTCTCGAGACACCTAGATCCCGATTTTTCCCCCCCAAAATTTCCACCCACGTGCTTGGTCTCCCATCCTTTTCCCTATTTCCAATGGGCTCCATGATCACGTGATCCTTCGCCAAGTTTTCTCCCATTCTCCCACCAATATTTTTAATTAAATTAATATTTTTATTTTAAATATTTCATTAATAATATTTATTATTATTATTAAAATATTTTATTTAAATATTCCTTTAATTAATTGAGAGGATTAAGTCAAACTAGGTATTAATGGCACATGATGGAAGCTTCTCAAGTGGTTCAACCAACTGTAATAAATAAACCATCATGTACCTTCAATTTAGGAAGGGAATTTATGATTCTTCTCTCCTCTCTCACAACTTCTTTAAATGTAAGTTAGAAGCTCATTCTAACAAGTTAGACAGAGTTAGACAAGTTGGACAAGTTAGACATCTAAGACAAGTGTAAAGTTTTAAGAAACCCCCTTCTTCTAGAAATTATCCTTGTATGTCGAGGGAAATCTCAAGCCTTTTCCCAAGATTATAATGGAAACCATTTCCTCTTCGAATGTATGATACATTTTGCACATTGTTGAAGTAATAAAAATTATGTGTTTTATGACTAATCTTGGTACTTTCATCCTTTTATACTTCTTTGTGCCTTTCTCATGCTTGTAGGTACACTTTGTAAGTTTAAGTTTCTATTGTAGGTTCTTGGAGTTATGTGCTTATAAAGTGGTGGAGTAATGCATGCACAATTGAGTTGAGTGGTGCTTGTTCACCCTTCTCAAGTTCATCCTTCTTCACTAGAAGACTTATAGATTATTTTGTCTAATCGAGTTTAACAAAGGGAATGCGCACTTCCTATTCTATGGTATTTTATACCCTCTCTAAGTCACGGTAGGTGAATTTGTGTTGTGGTGCACAACACCCTCTTTAAGTTAACCCTTCCCGAGTCCTGACAATACCTTGTATTTGGTGGATCACCATCCCTAGTATAGTTTCATTTCTTATAAATATCTTTCCCTAAAACCCAAGAAAATGTTAGCATAGGTTTTGGAGTAGTAAAACACTTAGTTTAGAAGAGGAAGTTGGCCTTCTCTGGAGGTTCACCTCGAGCCCAAGTCCCATGGATTGAGAAGTGATCCCATGTTTCCCAATCACACTGAACATCTTATTCACATTCTAGCCATTCAAAGGTTGCGGTGATCTAGCAATAAAATTTCCCTTTAGCCAATTCCCTTATAATGGAATGATATTCTCCTAGTGCAACATCTTGCATACCTCTTTTAAGTCATCAATATCTGATTGGACTATCTCTGTTGCCTTCTTTTATTCTAACTTTTGTATGATCACATTTTTAAACACTGTATTTCACACTAAATATTTCTAAGTACCTCCATGGTCTCCTGATAAACCTCCTTTTAATGTGTAGGATGTGGGTACCTTGCATCTAAAACTTCCTCCTTAGTGATGGTGGGATTCTACTATAACGTCTCTCTTGTGCGTGTAGCTTCAATGCTTGTAGTAATATTCATATGTACTACCTCGGGTTATGGTGCTAACTTTGGCATCCACTAATTCTATATGGTGTGTTTTATTTTAACAATCCTGTGTCCTTGTTCTCATGTTTATGCTTTTACTAAAATGCTCATACAAGTCCAGGAATTCCTCATAGTAGTTATTCTTCCCATAAAAAGAACAAGTAATATTCTAAGTAAATTCGTGTTTGTAGTGGTTAGGAGATCAGCATGTAAAACACCTTCCATGAGGACACTTGCCTCTTCCTCCACCATGATATCATTGACCTCTTCCATGAACTCCTTCAAAGCTTCATTCATTTTGATCATAGCATGCTTGGTGTGTGGTCACGATGATGGTGCTCACTTTTCCTTTAGAGTTGTTTGATATTGTTGTTTGTCACACACCAATATCTATGGAATCATGGATTTGACCAATCATCCTACAATCTTTTGTATTGTGAGTCATGGACCGGAAAATATTACAATAGCAAGATACATTCTTTCTTATCGTGTGTTGTAATAATGGGCAGCAGTTTGCATCATGGTCTAAATGACATATCTCATAGTCTAGTAATAATGAATGCACTTACCTGCAGGGACAAATATCTTTGGTGTTCCCTTCCACTTCACAATCTGTACACCAAATCCCAGTGTGTGTCTCATGTGCTAAATTTTTCGATAGTTTCTCCAATTATTTTTCCATAGCTACAATTTGTGCCTCTAGGAATGGGCTCACTCCAGTGTCTATACTCCCAAATGCTTCAACATGTAAATTGGCTTCAAGTGCTTCGCGTAAGTTAATATATGTCTTATGTGACAACACCATTCTGAAAGGTGTGATTAAGACCCTAAGGAACCACTATGCATGTTGGCTTGCATGAATATCATAAGAAAGTTTAGATAACAATGTCTTGAAACATGCATCATATTCTTGAATGCTCTCAGTAGTGCCATACTTAATATATTTGAGCACGCTTATACTCTTCTGCTCAAACTCATGGATATGAAACTCCTTGAGGAAGGCATCCTTTAATGTTGTATAATCTACTTGAATTTTGATGAAGGTCAAACTTCTTATACCAACTATGTGTGCGTCCCAAATGTAGTTCAAACTGACTTTCCTTGCACTCATAATCTATAATTCATATTGCATGCCACAAGATCTCACACATGTGCACATGTTCAACGATTTCTTCTATGCCCCTATACTATGGAAGATAGAGATACATCTCCATGTAAATATTATGGGGTTGATGAGGACCCTACCCACTTGATCCAGAACCTCTTGTGTTACCTCTACCTCTAAAACCATTAGATCCACTAGAACTATATCCACCTATGCCTATGATCCTCCTCCTATAGCCAAAATTAGACCAAAGTGGATGTACTACCTTGTGTCCCAACAAAGGTGGTACTAAACCGAACTCCTAGAGTCTCGTGAAGAGGTACTACTCCCAGAAGTGAGTCCAAAATTTTACACGCTTGAGTTCTGTGTTGACGATGCACCTGAGAAGGTACCTCCAAACAACAAAGTAGACATTTTCCAGTAATAGATGTACTTTCTACTTGATTAACTCCTTTTCTACTACTCCCCAAATAAGCTTGTTGAATACTAGTTGTACTTAGATATCTTGGAAATCCAAGAGCAAGGGATAGGTTTCCAGTGTAGATTTAGATGCATGCTTGCAGCCCATGTCATCTTCCTAGTACACTCCCATGTGAGGCTGAGGAGGGTTCCCTATTATGCTTTTGCAAAGGGGGAAGTTCCGGATGCTCTCTCTCCACACCATCATGTGAGCTCCAAATCCTTCACGATCCATCTCTCTCCTTAATGCCATCCACTCTACAATATCATGGTGTTTCCCCATCTCCCTCTCATGTACTTTAATGTACCTAAGCCACCTTTATTCTCATTTCCTCTCTCTTGTTAGGTCTGCCATGCTTCACCAAACTTGCTCCTACCCCACACGTGGTTGGTTTTAGCTAGCCATCAACTTCTCTTCCAATTTCGGGTTACCATCAAGGTTTTGATTGCTAGTTGGAATGCCTTACAAATAATTTCCCCTTAGATAACATAAAAATTGGAACTCAGCTACTTCCAGGAAAGAATAAGTGGAAATTGAGTACTCCAAAATATAGCTATTCAGAACACCATGGAACCAAGTGTCCACAATGCGCATCCAAATCAGATCAAGCATCATGGAAGGCCTAAAATTCTTCATACATCCGTAAAATTGTGTGATACCTCCAATTCCTTTTAGATGCATAAGCAACTAGCCACTCATATAGCTCTACCAGAAAGATAACAAAAAAAAGCAATCATACAAATTCTACCCCACCCACAAGCGTGCGTTAAAATCAGATCCAATGTTGAACCTCTAAGTGTAATCTTATTCCGATCCTTTATCCACTCCTCAACACTTACTAAGGTCAACCGCAGTGCGTATTCATAATGAACCATCCTAAAAAAGCTGAAAAAGAGGTCCCGAAATGGAACCAATGATGCAACCTAGAATCTACTATATAGAACCTAGGAGCGTTGGCACATCACCCGGTTTGAGTTGAGTAATCACCCAAAGCACGCAAAGGTACCATGGCCCTCTTTAGAGTTTCTTGTGCGGGATGTTAGTGTGTGAAAAGATAAAGCATATATTCATGTCCATAAATAAACATAAACATTCCACAGAGCATATTCTAGGTCTAGATCTTAGAGAATCATGAATTAAACAATAACTATAATAAGATCAACCATACAAGAACTAGTTACAACCATGTTTGATACCATTATCCAGCCAACATACTTCATTACATTAAACACTTTATAAAACATAGAATATTTTTACATTACAAAGTATCACCATGTTTCATGTATGCGCATCAAATCCAATATCATAACTCTACATTAATTCAATACTACTAAACTACATAGCTCACTACATATTTATAGGGGTGAGGAATTTCCCTTCACCGCCTATGCACTTCCCAAAATAGGTCACATGCTAATAATAGCCATGTGCCTTTACAATAACATGCACACATGAAGTGCGCTAATAATAGACATCCTATAGTTAACTCGGAAGAAGTAGTCCTATCATTAACTCAAGCTCATGCATGGTTCTTATCGAGTTGCTTATTCCCAAAAAAGTATTTTCATGTCACACAAGTATCCATCCCGATCTATGCTCCGCATGCTATCTCCAAAAATAGCATGTATCTATGAAAAAGGATAAGTCCTAATCAAACTTGTTATGGCACGTGTTCCCTTTCCTATCATTATGTGCCTTGTTCCCATGCACGAATCATATGTGTGTCTTCTCCTTAGCACAACATTATGATTTCTCAATAGTTGTATTGTAGGTGGACACCATGCGGGGGATGCCACCGTGCACAAGATTCTACTCGTTGGTCTAAGGTGGGAGACTTTATATAAGGATTGCAAAGAATATTGTAAGGCTTGTGACCATTGTGAATGCCTTAAAAGCCTGGGTAATGTGATGAAATACCTTTGAAGCCTAATACTAGTGTAGAACCTTTTGAAAAATGGGTAATTGACTTTTGGGCCCTATTTCCCCACACAAAGGAAAAGATCATGCTACATTATAACTTGTACATATTATCTTACAAGGTGGGCGGAAGCGGTGCCTCCAAAGGATTGCACAGCAAATAGGACAACAAGGTTTATGTAGGAAAATATTATTAGTAGGTATGGCTGCCCTTTAAGTTTAACAAGTGATAGGGGTACTCATTTCCTTAATGAGACTATCTGGATATTGTTGAATGAATTCATGGTTGCACACCATTGGACAACCCCTTATCACCCTTAAGAAAATGGAACTATTGAGGCCTTCAACAAGATATTGAGCCATACCTTGACAAAAATTTGTGATGTTGGAAGGTGAGATTGGGATGACAAGGTTTCTAGGGTACTCTAGGCATACAAAAAAACCTACAAGAGGTTGAATAGAGTAATAACATTATAGCTGGTGTTTTACATAGAAGCAGTTCTCCCATGGAATTCATGTTACCTCCTTTGTGTATTGCATGTGCAGGAGGTCTAGCTAATGAGAAAGCATTGGAAGAATGTATTGACAAGTTGATGCAGCTGGATGAAAGGTGCGCCATAACAAGATGGAGTCAGAAGCAAGAAAAAACTAGGCAAAAGGCATGACATGACAAACACATCTAGAATAAAAAGCTTGAGGTTGGGAAAATAGCACTTCGTATGATTCAAAGTTTTACTTCATCCTAGAAAGCTTAAAATACATTGGTTGGGATTGTATATTATCACTCATATACTTGATTAAGGTGTTGTCCAATTAGAGCCATTGGATGGAACATGATTTCTCAATTACTTTAACGAGGAGTAGGTTGAAGGCCTACTATAAATAAGTCTTCTTAGTGTTTGTAATAAGGCAATATTTTTATTTAGACTAGGTTCCCTTTAATGCATTTCCTTTATATGTGTTTCCTTCATCATTGTTATGCTTTGTCAATTTAGTTCAATGTTTTGTGTAATAATTGCATTTGCACACGCTATAAGCTGATTACTATCTCAAGTGTTTTCATGCGCATGAAAAGGAATTTGCCTACCCTTAGTGTGGGGTGGTTTACATATAGGGTTCATTACCAAGTTGAATATAGTTGATTGTCATCTAAAGATGGGTATGCATGAGGAAAATTTTGTGCAGGTGCTTTTTGGAAGGGTGCAGATAGAAAAAATTGCTTCTAATGAAGACCACAAATGGAAAAATGGACACATAGTGTAACACAAGGTAGGTTGTAGCAGTGGAAACTACTTAGAAGAAGGCACAAGTATAAAGTACTTTGGCGCAGGGAGCGCGTGAAAGGAGGTTTTAGGCCAAGAAGTAGAAAGGCATGCCAGAAGGTTATGACTATGGCGTGAAGATGTATAGTGTGGAAAAGTTGGCAAATGAAAAATTAATGTTGGGATTGGTGGTAGGTGGAGGAGCAATAAATGCAATAAATTTTCAAAATCTATATAAGGATGCAATGCGGATTCATTTTTACCTTTGTTATTACAAATTTTCAAGCGAGCTATTTGCAAACGAGCTAGTGAGACATTGTTGAAGTGTGGAGAGCTGAGAAACCAAGTGTTATGGTCATATTTATGCATAGGATTGACTTGTGCTCCCATTAGAGAAGGATTTGAGCAATGCAGAGGTGCGCGGGGAGGACAAATCAAGCACTAGGGTTTGCATTGAAGCTAGGGCATGTGAATCAAAGTTGTAGAGCTCGAAAAATGTAAAAAGATCACATATTTCTAGATATTATGACACATAAACGAGCACCATGAGTAGGTAAAAGGGGAAAGCAACAAAAGGATGTTGAGATTGAGATCGAGGATGTACCGAAATTAGGTTTTCTCGAAATGCAATACCCAAGGAATTAATCATAGGCCATGATTGGGATTCTCATATCCACTTTGAAGTAAAGTAAGTGATTACAATCATAGAACAATTGATAACAAAGAGGAGTTGGATGTGTTTCGAATAGAAAAATAAACAAATAAATAGTAGATGACATGTTGTTGTCACCCTCAAATTTCCCTTTAATTTCTAAGTCTAAAATTGTAAAAATTTGAGTTGGTGCCCTTAAATTATGCTTGAAAAGAGGTATTTTTGAATTTGGAACTTTCTAAGACTTGGAGGGCTCATGAAAATCACTTCATCAGATGGGAAATTTCTTCCCCTTTCCAAAAAGGTAAAGAAGTCCTCCTAACTCTTTGTAATTTTTGAGTTATGGCTCGGCGGGGCTAAGTGCTTAGATTTTCCCTTAGCGGACGGCGGAGATGTGGGGGTATTTGTGCACTTTGATTTTTTGCAAAAGCTAAGTTGGTAAAATTTGGCCCATGATCCCACGGGGAGAATTGAAACAAAATCTCCTAAGGACCTGATAATGAATCAAAGGCTACCACGTGTCCAAAGGGAGGATCGGATCGGTGGAGCCATGGAAGAATTCAAGGTTTTGAACCTTTTTCCAAAAGGTTAAAAAGTGGTAAGGTAAGTCATTTTCCTCATAACCCGTAGTGAATCTAAGGATGCCACGTGTCTAAAGATCTCGAATAAGAGCTTTGGGCGGTGGAGGTAAATGAGATTTTGTGCCATTTTACGTAGAAAAGGTCAAAATGTTACAATGAGAGCCGCACACCCATTTCCAACTAGATTACACCACGTGTCCATTCTAAATCAGAGTTGCAGGCCGGCAAAGGTAAATGAGATTTTGTGTTTTTTTGAAAAATAGGTCAAAATGTTCATAATTGCACCACGACCCCATTTCCAATCATAGCTTGCCACGTGTCCAAGTCAAAAAGTCAAGGCGGGGTTGCGGGAAATTTGTTCCAAAGTGCCAAAACACAAAAAATTCATGAAAATGAAAGGGGCTTCCCCACACCTGCTCCAATCTTCTCCTTCCATGTGGATGGTTCGATTTGAATGTTTTAATAACAAATCAATGGTTCATATTGAAACTGGAAAATAAAATGAAATGTTTGTATATTTGTGCCAATTAGCTTTCCGCCACGATTTTTCTTCACGATTGGATGAATTTTGAAGGGTGCGAAGGATGAAATCCATTTGTAAACCATTTTTC
Source organism: Taxus wallichiana var. yunnanensis (assembly GCA_018340775.1). NCBI lineage: Eukaryota > Viridiplantae > Streptophyta > Pinopsida > Cupressales > Taxaceae > Taxus > Taxus wallichiana. The sequence continues at coordinate 794,046,397 of CM031242.1, forward strand.
TCACCTAGAGGAAGTTATAACCAATTTTCGCAAGCTATTTGAGGCGTTACGGCCGTTGTCGAGGTTGGAAATTCTAATATGTCAAGACTGTAATTTTAAACCAAAAAATCAATACAAGATTTTCTTTTTATTTTTCCTATGTTTCCCTCTCTCCATGTGCTCTATTTTGTGAATCATTTGATCAAATAGAAGCTAAGAAACTTTATGTTCTTAAAAATTCAATTCTAAGAACTTTTTGTCTATGTAATCTCTTTTCCCCGAAAGTATTGCCTTCTTCTGCATTCTCTTTCCCCTTCATTCTTCCATTCTATTATCTTGGTGTTTTTCCTTGAAGAAAACACATTTTCATATATCAAATGACCACATTTGATGCAAGTTGTAGATTTGTAAATAATCTTGTTTCTAGATTTTAGTAAGGGAACATCTCACATCAAAGAGGAGGGACTTGTTTGTCCCCTGACTATGGTTTCACCTAAAGTGTGAATTTGAAACCCAATAGTTTTGGTGACTTTTCAGGGATTCATTTTCAATGATTCTAGTTTTCAAAGAACAATTTCTTGATCATTTTCTGATCTGGTGACTCTAAGGTTTACCAGTGGTAGGAAGGCTCTTAGAATCGAAGATTCTTAGTTTCAACTCTTGGAGCAATAAGGTTTTCCTCTTCCTTCAAAAGGAGAAATAGAAGAGCTCGTTCTACAAGCACACCCCCTATTGAAGACAGAACCCTTGGGAGTGGAATCCCTCAAGAGCAACTTAGCCCTAATCTTCATGCTTTGATTCTTGTTGGTGTTTCAGTTCCTCTTCAAGCAATTTTTCCAAGGATGGCAATTCCATTACCTTGGGGCCACCGAGTTGGTCCCTTGGCTCTTCCACAACCTTTGCATGAGTTACCTAGGGGTAACAAAAAGAATTTTCCAAAATTCAGGGGTGATGGGAAAGTGCACCTTGATGAACACATTGCAGCCTTCATTGTTGCATGTGGATTCCTCGGTGTGGAACATGAAGATGTCTCTGTTAGGATGTTTGTGGATACCTTACAAGACAATGCAACAAATTGGTTTTACCATCTTCCTGCTGGAGAAATTACCAATTGGACCATGATGAGAACAATATTTGAGAACCATTTCAAACCTACATAAGATGTACATGCTCCGCTTGCCCAAATTTCTCAAATCAAAAAGGAACCACAAGAGCCCGTGAGAGAATTTGTGGCTAGTTTTAATAATCTTATTAACAAGATCCCATAAGACACCCGGTCCATGGATCATATCCAAAAATGTTTATTTTTGAATGCACAACTACCTGAAGTAAGTTATGCTCTGAGGAGAGCCAATCTAGCAACTTTGGATGAGGATCAGAGGCTGGAAGTCAGTGTGGAAGATGACTTGATCATGTCAGGCAAACTAAAAAGAGAATCCTAGAAATCCAAGACATCATCTTCTTCCTCTTCTCCTAGAGGTAATTTGGATCAGTTGGTACAAAATTTGGCCAATGACCTCATTGCAATCAAAAAATAATTGGCTCAGCATGCTCCATACTAGGATGTTCCAAGGAAGAATTTTTCACCTAGGAACAAACTGCCTTCTTCTCAAACCAGGTTGGCAATTGAAGGTCCACCTCTCAAAGTGCCTATCAATGCAACATGTGAAGTCCTTGAACTTGATGATGAAGAAGAGAATGAATTGTATGATGATCAAGAAGAGGATGCTGATGAAGAATTGGAGCAGCCCGGAGGTTCTAGAGTCAATTTCCTTACCATTGAAGGTGTTGATGATGAAGATGATTATAATGATATAGTGGCTGACATGAATAGCGAGTCATATGTTGTCATGACTCGAGAACAGACCAGAAAAAAGGAGAAAGTTGTGTAGCCTACAAAGAAAAAAAAAGGAGTTTTCCAATACCATTCCAGTGCTTGCAAAGAGAGGTTCTCCTATCCCCACCACCTCCACACAAAAGGTAATCTCTTCTAGTTTTTCTCCCTCCAATTCTACTTCTAAAGCTTCTGCTTATGTCAAATGATAAAGCTGATAGGTCTAAGGTCTCTTCTATTCCTTATAATGATACCCCATCCACATCTGGATCCTTTGATATTATTGATCACATAAAGAGAACTAAGGTTCAGATTTCTGAGGTGAGTTTTATGAAACCCATCCCAAAGCCTTTGCCAAAATGGTTGATTTTGTCAACTCCAAATCTAAAATCCCATCCCATGTTTCCAAAGGTCTTTTTCCAACTCCTTCTTCCCCTTCCCAACCAAATCTTGTAGCTACTGTCACATCACCTAATGAGAAAATCAGACCTTTCTATGTGACTCTCCTTATAACAGGCCACAAGCTTAGTAATTGTGTTATTGATTCTAGAGCATCTAACAATGTAATGCCTACTAAAGTATCTCATGCCTTGAGCCTCACTCTTACCCACACATATGGTTCTTGTTATTCTATGGAGAGTAGGGAAGTGCCTTTAGTTGGGAGAATCAAGGATGCACAAGTAGCTTTCGTTGCTTGGCTAGAGAAGAAAGTCTTGGCTACCATCTTGGTTGTTGATATTCCTCCTTCTTATGGCATGTTGTTGAGTAGAAATTTTTGCAAGGATGTGGGAGGAGAAATCAAAATGGATTGGTCACATGCCATTATTCCAGTTAATGGTAAGATGAAGAAGTTGCTGCCTGAGAAGCAAGCTAAGTATATTGTGCAAAAAACAGATGATCCAAAAGCACAAATATTATATGTAGACATTGGGCGTAGTAATTACATGGTCATGTCAACTGATGAGGTAAGTCTACCAAAGGAAGTTTGGCTTGATTCTAATGGTGTCTAGACATTAGAGTTTGATGGAAATTGTTCCTCAACCGGATCTGGAGCTGGTATAGTGCTAATCTCTCTTGAAGGAAAGGTTCATTCTTTCTTTCCTGAACTCTATTTTGAAAATGCAAATGATATAGCTGGTTATAAAGCTCTCATCCTTGGTTTGAAAAGGGAAAAGGAAATGGGAGTGAGAAATCTTCTTGCCCATGGAGATTCAGAGCTGGTTGTAAAACAAGTTAGAAATATTTGTCAAGTGAAGAATAGAAGGCTGAGGTGTTACAGAGATCTTGTTTGGGATTCTATTGGATTGTTGGATGCTTTCTCCATTGAATTTTTGCCAAGAAGAAAGAATGCTAAGGCTGATATTTTCACTACTCTAGAATCTTTGTTGTTTCCTCTCCCAAACTCTTTGGACAATGAATGCAGAATTCCTTGCAACAAAAAAGAGAATGTTCTGTTTCTTAATGTTGCTCATTATGACTCCTCACATTTTCAGGTATTCATCCCTCTGCATTATCTCCATTCCAGCAATGAATGCCTTCTGATAAAATATGTGCACATGGATCTTTTGGTAGTCTCCCAAAATGGATAGAAGATGGAACTTCATGCTTGGAATCTTCTCTTCAAAATTCTGATTTTAATATCTTTGTTTCAGCATATTCTATGGAGTGTTGGAAGAATGAAGAAGGCATGTTCTCTAAGGATAAAACAACAAATATTCAGGTTGAAGGAAATGATAATGATGAGTCATTTGGTGCTTCTTTCCCAATTTTTCTTGAAGGTTGTTACAAGGAATTTTTTTGGAAATACATGGGTTTCAAGATCTATGTCATGATAGTTGTCAAACTTATCACATAGATGTGATCAGTAGTTCATTGAAGCAAGGAGTTGGTGTTGCAAAGATTGGATCTTGTCTTGAATCCAATTGTCATACTTCAGTTGAGTACAGAGATCAGTTTGGAAGCAGCCATGCATTTTATGAGATTTTGGATGGCATCATTCTTTCACAAAAGAGGAGCTTTGGGAAGGTATTCAAATTTTCACAAGAATTGGATGTTTTCAGTCTTAGGTATCATTATTTGGGTGGCCTTCTTGTCTCAGTTTTTCTTTTCAAGCCACATAGTATTCACATGAGGTTTTGGTGTGCTCAATTGCTCATTTTCAAGTCATGGGTATCTCATACCTTTACTTGGTTGTTCCACAAAGGTACTTATTTTTCCCAGCCTATCTCTAGAGTTGTGTAAAGTCCTAGGTGATTAGGAAGTCCCTTTGTACATTGTGTATAGTCTTTGTTTTTGGTTTGTTTCCTTTCTTTCCTTGTGTGTGTTGTCTTGTATTGGTTTTTCCTTTTGACTCCTTTCACCCAATGGATAAGGCAATAGTATTCATTTCCCAGAGTTGGTCTATTGTTCTTGATCTTGCCTTGTGTCTTTGTTTAAGCGAGTCATCCCCGAAAAGAGCTGGTTGTTGTCACCCTCAAATTTCCCTTTAATTTCTAAGTCTAAAATTGCAAAAAATTTGAGTTGGTGCCCTTAAAGTATGCTTGAAAAGAGGTATTTTTGAATTTGGAACTTTCTAAGACTTGGAGGGCTCATGAAAATCACTTCATTAGATGGGAAATTTCTTCCCCTTTCTAAAAAGGTAAATAAGTCCTCATAACTCTTTGTACTTTTTGAGTTATGGCTCGACGGGGCTAAGTGGTCGATTTTCCTTGGCGAGCTAGCGGAGATGCGAGGGTATTTGTGCACTTTGATCTTTTTTTGCAAAAGGTAAGTTGGCACAATTTGGCCCATGAGCCCGTGGGGAGAATTGAAATAAAATCTCCTAAGGACCCTTGGCGAATAAAGGCTGCCATGTGTCCAAAGGGAGGATCGGATCGGTAAAGCCACGAAAGAATTCAAGGTTTTGAACCTTTTGCCAAAAGGTTAAAAAGTGGTAAGGTAAGTCATTTTCCCCATAACCCGCAATGAATCTAAGGGCGCCACATGTCTAAAGAGCTGAATTAGAGCTACAAAGTTCGGTGGATGTAAATGAGATTTTGTGCCATTTTGCAAAAAAGGTCAAAATGTTACAACGAGAGCCACGCAGCCATTTCCAACTAGATTGCACCATGTGTCCACGCCAAATCGGAGCTGCGGGCGATGGAGGTAAATGATATTTTGCATTTTTTTGCAAAATAGGTCAAAATGTTCATAATTGCAACGCGACCCCATTTCCAATCACAACCCGCCACGTGTCCAAGTCAAAAAGTCAAGGCGGGGTTGTAAGGAAATTTGTTCCAAAGTGCCAAAACACAAAAATTCATGAAAATGAAAGGGGCTTCCCCCATGCCCACTCCAATCTTCTCCTTCCACATGGACAACTCGATTTGAACATTTTAACAACAAATCAATGGTTCATATTGAAACTGGCAAATAAAATGAAATGTCTGTGTATTTGTACCAATTGGTTTTCCACCATGGTTTTTCTTCACGATTGGATGATTTTTGAAGGGCACAAAGGATGAAATCCATTTACAAACCGTTTTTCTATCCTAGAGGAATTTATAACCAATTTTCGCAAGCTATTTGAGAGGTTCTAGAAGCCATTGTCGAGGTTGGAAATTCGATACGTCGAGATCAGTAATTTTCAACCGAAAATCAATACAAGAGTTTCTTTTTCTTTTTCCTTTGTTTCCCTCTCTCCTGTGCTTTGTTTTATGAATCATTTGATTAAATAGAAGCTAAGAAACTTTGGGTTCTTCAAAATTCAATTCGATAACTTTTTGTCTATGTAATTAGACTCGGTAAAAACATGAATGATTCTTCTATGGAATTCATTTATCCAATGCAATTAGGGGGGTTCTCTCTGTAATCTCTTTTCCCCAAAATTATTACCTTCTTCTTCCTTCTTTGTCCCCTTCATTCTTTCATTCTCTTTTGCTGGTGGTTTTCCTTGAAGAAAACACATTTTCATATATTAGAAGATCACATTTGATGCAAGTTGTAGATTTGAAAATAATCTTGTTTCTCGGCTTTCAACAAGGGAACCTCTCCCATAAAAGAGGAGGGACTTGTTTTTCCCTTGACTATGGTTTCACCTAAAGTGCAAATTTGAAACCCAACACATGCCCGTCTAAAACGATCTTTGGGAGAAGATCTTGAGAAAGGTAGGGGTTTTGTAGTTGTATGAGCTACCATATTTTGGAAAACCTAAAAAGACTTTACCAATGGCTCATGAGCAGAGTCCATGAGGAATTTTTCTATTTTTTGGGTGACAAATGAGGATCACAATGCCCTTGATTGGAACTTTGATGAGTTTGAAAATCACAGCACAGAGGTGAGTAGTGACCTAACTGATAAGGCAACAGTTATATCCACCAATAAGGAGCTGGGTTATGTAAAACATCCGCATGACATGGATATTTACAAGTTGAGGAAGTATCCAGTTGTACAGGTAGCCACACACTTGTTGAAAAAATTGAATGACTAGGAGAGATGGTCACAAGTGAACACTATGTGGCTACATATTGCGAAGAAAATGTCAAAAGGGGAGACCTAAAACTTGGCAGGATACATTGTTGAAACAATCATTGAGGAGGCATGTAAAGGTGATAAGATAAGCTTTGGCACTATTTTTCTATCACTTGTATTTATAGAGATTGGAGTGCCTGATGGGCCAAAGAATAAAGTCCTGCGGTACCAAGAGAAGAAATATCTCACAGAGAGATTTGAAAATTATCTATGTGAAGGATCCATGAGTGGCCCATTTAAACAAAGGCGAGAGATGTGTACGAGTAACTATAGATTAAGAATTTACAGTGCTTGTTACTGTCTAAGTTAATGCACCAAACTAAACACAAAAGTCTGAAAAACTCAAATGAAATTGATACCTGATAGTTAAGATAGGATCCAAAGACGTAGATGGGAGGAAAGCCAATGTAGACAAGACGGGTGCACATGAGCAATCCTACAAAGTAGATCCGAGAAACCTGTGATGCACAAATCCTTGGCAGAAAAGACAACGTTAAAATATATTTGGGTGGACTGCCCGAAAAGTGGGTCCAGGAAGCGATGAGCTTCCTCGGTGGATGTCAGTCCATGTTTTCAATTAAGGAAAGAAGCATACATGATAAAATATGTAGGTAAATGTTTATATTTTATGATTAAAAATAAAAGACAGAATGTAAACAGCAGACAAAATATAAATAGAACACAAGAAACTGTGAAAACAATGCTAGAATTATGTTACCTGTACTTGGCACCTATCTACAGGTTGATCGGTGTCGACCAGATTGTGGTCGGCATCGATTTCTTTAAGTGGTGCCGATTAGGGTAAATCGGCGTCGACTGGAATGGGTCGGCGTCGACCAGAGGAAAGTTGCAGAAAGCTTGATGGATGATTGATGAGGACTGGATCGTGAACACCTATAGGGGCTGCAAAGATGCGGATAGAGTTTCACCTTAGCTAGATGTAGGAATAGAGTCACCAAGAGGTCGAGGAATCCTCACAATGTCGATGTTGTGAGGGCAGAGTAATGGTACACCTCTCAAGGATTGATTTCGACAAAATTCTCCCTTCTTCCGATTGACGATTCGAAGGCTCAAGGCTTAAGCTTTCTGTCTCTCTTTCTATCTAACCAGAACTAAATTCTAGCCCTGTATTTATAATCGGCACCGACTGAGGTACAATCGGCGCCGATCAGGGAACAAATTCCCAAAATGGCCAAAAAGGATGAATTAAAAAGATAAGAGTATTATCCTTCGACTCAAATACGGGAAATATCCCGCTGCATGTTTTGGGAGAGGAAAATAGGGGGATAGATTGATATAATTGATATGGGAGGTTAGGGATTGATATGGGGTAGATAAGTGGTTAAGATACATGTAAAAATATAATTAAATAGTTAATATTTAATTATCCATGGGTAAAATACAATGGGGTATAATAAACTTAGGATAGATGTTTAATTAGATATTTAATTAATACCCTAAAGGAAAAGTGGTGATCTAAAGGTGCCCCGAGGTTGCCCGAGAAGGTGCAAGAACGCTGCGAGGACACTAAATTGGGTAACCAATTTTAGGTGTCTGATAACTTCACATGGCGTTTGAAGAAGAGTGGAGGATACCGAAGGAGTTTCCCGCTGTGGTAGGAAAGTTGGCACAGTTTATAGTGTACCAACATTTTTGCATCGCACATTTTGCGATGAAGGATGAAACATGGATTCCATGGTGAAAATTTCCCTATGCCTTCACAAGCATGGTTCTTTTAGGCATCGGTTCACGATTTACGATGCGCATTGGCTGATATAAAAACATATAAGGTAGACTATGACTACCACACTCTGCAGAAGACTTACACTTATCCAAGTAAGTCTGTATACATTGAAAGATTAATCTCTGATGACATAAATATGAATCCTGTAAGTTTGGTGATAGTCTAAATTGGGAAGCCTTGATATACCTTTAGCTTAAGCCTAGGATGGAGAATGGAAAGTATGTAGAAAATGAATTCAAACTGCCAGGCCCACCTAAGGGGAAGCACACAGTTGGCACTCTAGTAGATGAACAACATGTTTTTCCCATTCAAGAAGAAGAAAAAGAAGAAGAAGAAGAAGAAGAGTTACATGAAGATAGTGGGGGGTTAGAGCATAGGGGTCACAATCAACCAATTGCTAAAAAGGAAAGCGAGTGCACGACTACTCCTCTATTACAGCAAGACGAAGAGGAAGTATTGGAGACTGACGTGTTAGAAATTGATACAGAGAAAGTTGTTGAGGAGAAATAATTCAAGAGGGTGTTCAGGAGAACCAAGACTCAAGGTGTAGGCTCATCATAGCCTTTGATAAGGTCACCTAGGATTTCACCATAGAAAGAAGCACCTAAGAAGAAGAAGAGGCAAAAATGAAGCTTCAGAATGGCAAGGAGGATGAGCTTGGAGAAAGTGTTCCTAGTACTCCAGTACATCCAGAGGATGTAGAGGATCCTCGTGATGAGGAGATGAAGGGAATTGGGGTAGAAGCTGAAAAGGTGAAGGCTTGATTCTAGATTTAGGCACCCGGGTTCCTAAGGGCAAGAGAATGAGAAAGGAGAAGGAGAGTGAGGATTACGTGACTCCTATGTTTGGCTACATAAGTGATACAAGTAAAATCATACGTGCCCAATTTCAAAGCATAGTAGAGCGAGGAAGGATATATATGGCCGAGTTAATGGATGTAGATATTGCCAATGCACGCACCAGGAAGAAACTATCTTGGTCCATGCAAACTCAAATGGATGAGCCAGAATCTGATGTGTGTGAATATTCCTACGTGTTTCTCCAAATGAAAAAGTCTCCACATCTTCAACACATGAATATTAAGCCCATGGCTATGTTAGATGAACATTTAAGTAATGACTTAATAAATATATTTTCGAGGTTATGTGCGGGAACATAGATAAGGCAGAAACCAATAGAGCATTATTCAAAGACATCAAGGAGAAGAATGTAGAAATAGAGTGTCTCGAGAGCAGAAAAGGAACAGGAAGAGGCAAAGAATGAATCATTTCTCAGTATGGTGAAGAAATTGGAGATGAAATTTTTAAGGAAAGAACTCATCTAGAGTCTCAATTTCCTTAACGATATCTCTCTCAATGCACTATCTACGCATACTTGGTAGTATTAGTCATCGATGAAGGGCTTGTATGTATTCCCATGCCAAAGGATCTTAAAGAAGAAGTAGCTAGAGCCAAGGCCACTATTGCCAGAAAAATTGCAAGTTATGAATCTTTGCTATAGACCTTGAAGGATGAGCTTAAGAAGGGGAATCAAGCTCTGAACATGTGCATAGCTCCAGATGCAATAATTAGGACAAGGACCCTTGAAGAAGATAATGCATTCCTGAAGGATATGAAGGATGAGACACTTGGGCACGTAGATAGACTTTCTCTAGTGAAAGAAAATTGTGAAGCCTTAAGAGCATCCCAATATCTACACAAAGAAAAAAATAGTTGAAATTAGGAATCTTAGAGTGCAGAAAATGGACTCCTTGGACTAATATTGTCGAGGGTTCTATAGAATGAGAAAGAAAATATGACTCAAGATGAACTAGACGCCATTGTGATAGACATCCCGGACAAAACAAGTGAAGCATTGAGTGATTGGCAGACATTGGAGGTAGAAATTAAGAATGAATATCCAGAGTTGATACTACTAGTAGAGGAGGAAAGTGCCGAGTGATGAATCATTCTTTTTGTTGAACAAGTCTTTATTATTTCATTCATTCTTATTTTCTTTGAATATATAAGTGGGATTTCCCATTGTTAGGGATGGAAATGCAGTTAGTGTGGAGTAATTTTGAGCACAAGGAATATATCTCAAGTAGAAGAGCACATAAGGATTGGGTGCACAGAAACTAGACGTGTGGGAAGGCACAGATTTAGGGAGGAACATGAGCATGCCAGAACAGTTTGAATTCAGGACTTAGCCACTTTTGTGGGTCAAGGATATTTTGGAGATGGAGTGTTGAGCACATGATAAACATGAAGACTTACAACTCACGCAAGGCTATTTTGGGATATGCAACAGTTCAAGCACCATGCAGGTCTTGATCTAATAATAGGATTTCTACTTAGAGTTAACTATAGGAAATCTATTATTAGAGCACTTGCATGCTTTTGTATTCCCTTGCAAAGGCGCATGGCTATTGTTAGCATGTAGCCTATTTTTGAAAGGTGTATGGGCGGTGAAGGAAATTCCCACCCCTATATATATATATATATATATATATATATATATATATATATATATATATATATATATATATATATATATATGTATGTATGTATGTATGTATGTATGTATGTATGTATGTATGTATGTATGTATGTATGTATGTATGTATGTATGTATGTATGTATGTATGTATGTATGTATGTATGTATGTATGTATGTATGTATGTATGTATGTATGTATGTATGTATGTATGTATGTATGTATGTATTGATTTGTGCACTTAGAGGACACCAATTATTGTAGAGTTATGTTGCGGATTTTCTAGTGCACATAACCATGGAGATTGTATCTTGAATGTATGAAGCTTCTATGTTTTGCAGTATTTAATATAATGGATCATATTGGCGGGATATTGGTGTTAGATGTGAATGAATCTGGTTCTTGCATGGTAAATCTTATTATGATCATTATTTATTCAATCTTTCATGTGGTTTAGATCTAGATCTAGTTCATGTATTTTTGTTTAATTGGTTATGTATTATGGATATGAATATATACAAGTATAATCATGCTAAAATTCTAGACAAGCAACGCTAAAGAGGGACTGGTACCCTTATGCGCTTCGAGTGAGTGCTCATTTTTGGCTGAGTGATGTGTCAACACACCTTGGGATTTGTGGGTATATTCTAGGTTGCATCAATGCTCATGACTGATTTTGATCTCAAGTTCATTTCACAAAAATATATTAAGGGCCAAGCTATTACAAACCATCTCGTTGGTGCTCCCCTTCCCAAAAATCAACTTCCTCATGAATATTTTCCTGATGAATCCATCAAAGATTTTGATGAATATGATTTCATCCCTATTAAAATGAACCTCTTCTTTGATGGTTCTAAATTCCAATAAGAGGAGGAGCTAGTGTTGTTATCATACCACCTTGGGGTATTATTATTCCTTTGCCATTCAAACTTATTGTTGATTATACCAATAATATGGAAGAATATGAAGCACTAATTATGGGTCTTACCACTGTCATTCTCCTAGGTGTTCACATCTTAGAAAACTACAGAGATTCACAACTTGTTATTAGTCAAGTCAAAGGAGAATACCAATGCAAAAATGAAGTCCTGCAAAAATATAAGGCTAACATTGATTTTCTTCTTGAGGATTTCTATCATTACACCATTCAAACCATCCCACGATCCTCTAACAAGTTTGCAGACACAATGACCTCTTTAGGAGCCCTAATCCCTTTGAAAACTAAAGAATCAAAAGATAACACTAAAGTATCCATAGTGGTTCAAATACTGGTCCATCTTTCACATGAAAATCAACTCCCTTCTCTTAACATTGTTGACAATAATCCAATTGATTTATGGTATACTCAAATCTATGAATATCTCGTTGAATCCAAAATCCCATCTGACTTATCATGTAATGTTAAACAATCATTTCTTCAATGAGATACTCACTTCTTCATCATTAACGGTATACTTTATAAATGAATTTTTGATGGTATCCTGTTAAAGTTCACTTAAATCAATCAAAGCCATCAAATAAGTCCATGATGGTATCTACGAAGGACATTTCAAAGTGGAAATTCCATTGCTAAATGTGTCATATGGCTAGGGTATTACTAGCCTACTATTACCAAGGATTTTTGTGCATATGTTAAGAAATTCCTAAAATGTCAACTTCATTCAAATCTTATCCATGTGCCCAGTCAATAATTACAACCCACTCAACACCTATGGCCTTTCTCTCAATGGGGTTAGACCTCATTGGGGTAATCAATCCCAAGTCATCTCAACAACATCATTCCATTATCACAACTACTGAATATTTCACCAAATGGGTTGAAGCTATTCCTTTAACCTCAACGAAATCAGGACCTATCACTAATTTCATATATCAATACATCATATGTCATTTGGTGTCCCCATAAACTTATCACAGATAATGGAAAATTCTTTAAAAATAAAGAACTTAAAAATATTTGTGAAACCTTCAATATTAAACTCAGCTTTTCATCACCTTATTATCCACAAGAAAATGGATAGGCTAAAGCCTCAAATAAAACAATTAATAAAATCCTTATGAAAATAAGAAAACGATGCAAGTAGGAATTGGCATCTCCAAATCCCATTTTCTCTGGGCTTATCGAACTAGCATCCACACACCTATAGGTGTTATGCCCTACTCACTTGTCTATGACTCTAAGTTGTCCTACCACTAGAAGTTCAAATCCCATCACTTTGTGTATCCCTCAAGGACTTCATCCCAGATGAAGAATATCGACAAGACCAATTAGCACAACTTGAATTGTTAGATGAAAAACATCTAATGGTCCTTGAACATCATCAATTCTATCAAGAATGTGTTAAATGAGCTTATAATAAACATATTAAAGAATGTGATTTTAAATTCGGTGATCTTTTGCTTAAAGAAAATGCCACTCAATTAGAATGGAGTAAACATGGAAATTTTTCTCCCAATTGGATCATTCCATACGTTATCACTCATAAGTATGGTTTAGGAGTGTATCATCTTGCTTCTCTAGATGGTGAACCTGAAAGTGAACCTTGGAATGCCTTGCACTTATGGCCCTTTCTACTATTAAATAATTTTTCGTCATGATTGTAGTTACATCTTATCACTCCATCAAAAGCATCCATCATATCATAGTAGTGATTTAAAAGCATGTGGTTATCCATCATTATCTTAAAAACACCTTAAAGATGAGCACCACGGCTCTGTTCATCACATCTTTCTCTATGGAAAAGTTCTTCTCTAGAAGGAACCCCTTGAATCACTACACCCATCTACCTGTACCAATTGAAAAAATGACATGGGATACGAATGTGTAGATCATATATGCATCTTTTCCCCTCCTTGAATGAATTATTAGGGTTTTTCCCTCAACTCAATAATATATGTGAAAATCATTTGGATGCATTTCTCAAAATATCAAAAATATAGTAGACTTATCCCTCGAAGGACAACTACCAATAAAAATATAGACTAATCCCTTGAAGGACGGCTATTTGTAAAATTCAAAAATAAAAATGTAGACCATACCTTGAAGGATGGCTACCCATGTAAAAGGCTTCTCACATTGATCAACCTTCAAAAATATATCAATATCAAAAGCATCCAGAAAATTTCCCACATTGATCAACTTTCCCATTATAGAAAACTTCTCGCATTGATCAGTTTGCTTCAAAATCAAAAATATAAAGTTGGGGCATCTCTCTTTAGACCCGTAGAAAAGGAGAATCTATTTCCCCTCATCAATCTATACATGTTCAAACCCCTTTCATGTCCTAATAAGAAACATTCATTTAATCCCACATTTTATTAAGTGTTGTGTAACTACCCATTGATGATCTTATTTAACATTTGTTAAAGGCTATAAGTGCAAGTGTGTTCAAGCTTTCAAAACCCATCGTATGTACCAAATCCATAGTAAAGGCAATCATTTCATGTTTATCCTATTTTATTGAGCCACATTTTGATATAATTTAAGATAACATTTTAAGTTGATTAATTTAATCATATTCATAAAACCATAACATCATATCACATATATCCATCTAATACTAACACATTCAAATTAAAAGCATACATTACCATATACATTGAGATCACAATTAACACATGGAAAAAATAAAACAATATAAGTCATAAAACCTCATCATCATCATCATCATCATCATCATCATCATATATATATATATATATTGATCAAGTCCATATACATCAATATCAAAAATAAGCTTCTAAGAGCCATATCATCAAAATACATCATATCAATGTCATACAAAAATAGGCTTCCATGAGCCGTACATCTACTATCAAATACATATCATGAGTCGATAAACTAAAAATATCCAAGGGACTGTGCAAGAGGGTTGTACTTCCTCTCCTCCATGAGCACCTCCACCTCTAGCTACTCTTACACCACCCACATCACCAGCATCTCCTCTATCTCCTCCCTCACTATCACCCACTCACTCAGGTCTCCGAGGTGGGTGACCCACACTCATAGCACTAGTACTAGGGCCTGCCACCTTAGCGGCCAAGTGGTCAACATACAAAATGACATCAGGGTAATACTCTGTAATCATATCAACATAATAATCACGCTCTACCCGTACTATCTCATAATGAGCCCTCAAAATTTTCCTAGATCCTACGTGGTGGCCTCTATCCACTAGCCTATGGCCTCCCTACTCCACTAGCCCCAGTCTCTTCCTTGACTAGCCTATCCCTTCATGCTCTCTAAGTCATCTCCACTAACTCGACACTAGAAAATCAAAGGCCCAGTAATCCCTAAGGCCTTCCTCATCCCATATCTCTATCCCTTATATCGATCTCTATCTACAATGGCCTGAGCTAGTTGTATATTAATTCCATCTCGCTTAGTAATCAAACTATCCCTCTTAACAATCAATGTGTCTCAAACACTCAACGAGGTCATCTCTCTCTCTTCTCCGACCGCATCTCTCTCCCTCTACTATAGCCTTCTCAGTTGTCACTACTACAATAGTTACAACCACATCATCATCACCCTCCTCTTCACTATCATCCTCCACACCTCTCTACTACCCTCTGTGTGTTCTCCTCTTACCACCCGAGCACACACTCGTATAACTTTCTATACTACTCTCACTGAAACCCAAGTCCTATCAAAGTTCCTTAATTCTTAGGTCCACCATGATGTATACTCAGGGGTAACCCCGCATCATCAATCGAGACAATATAACCCTCATCATTGGGACACATGCCCCCTACTTTATCAATAATAATCTCGGGCTTTATCACAACTTCCCTCGAGGTCTCATGTCTCCATCCTCCCGCCTATATTGTATGGCCTCCTCTAACACTCCCTGAACAAATCTAAACTATCTCTAACACATCAAAATGTAATATCTCATTCTCACCTAGTGGTGAGCTGCACCCATATAGGCTTGATGTAAACTAACCAACATCAAGAAACTCAGGCCAAACAAGAAAATCTAGATATGGCCTCCATACCACATCTCCCACCTAACAATCCAAAAAATAGCTCTCTATAATATCTTGACCTCTTCCTCTTCAACCCATTACCAACATCCTCCTCCATCTCATGAAACATGGGTGTCCATCACCAATCCCCAAGGTAATCCCATTGGTCAAGAAATGAAATATGCTCAAAGGCCCAAGCCTGTAATAAAAATCCAATATCAATACCATATCTCTTGTGGACCTTCCAAGCCCACGACTCTTTGTATGTCTGTGGAAGTAGGGTAGGACCCACTCAAAAACTGTACATGGTGCTCCATCATCCAAGGAAATCAGCCACCCCTCGAATCTAGGTAAAGCATAATAGATTATGGCCATCATCATCATGGTCATCCAAGCACAACCCTCTTCCTCATTTGAGTAAATTCTACCATAGGCAAATGCTCCTAACTCATATCTAACATCAACCACATCTGCTCCATACAACCTAGTCATCACCTCATCCCTCTCCTCCTCAGTAATGATGTATACACCCTCCCCTAGATAGGTACTCTCAGGATGCGGTGTACATCCTCCAAAGTGATCATGATCTCACCAGTAGGAAACCAAAAAGTATTGGTGGAAGGGTTCCACCGCTCTAACAAAGCCAACATCAAACTCTGAGATCTGTGTAACCAACGATAATGCCTCATGGCACCAAAACCAATGGCCTCAACATGCTCCCAATCATCATCAGACATATCATCTCTCACCTCATCTAAGATCAATGGTATATGATCACAAATGGATGTCAACTTTGCATCCACCTACAAAAATACAAAAAATCAACATTAGTATTGTTATTAAAAACATATATCTAAAATGTTAAAATCATCCACAACATATCAAAAATTCATCCACATCAACATCAACATCATCACCTAAGAATACCAACAACATCTAAAACATCAAATAATGTGATAGTACATTGCTACCTAAAATCAAAATTCCATATTCAAAAGCAAAAACTAACTACGTAATCATCATTGAAAATTTTAATTAATATCAATTATGTTCAACACCAATGTCAATATTAGAACCACAAATACCATGTAAAAACCCAAATATTCCTAAAAAATCATATCAAATAAACAAAAATGCAAATTGTTTACATAGCAGGTGAATCACAAGGCGATTCACTTAAATCGTTGGTGATTGCATGAATCACCGGTGATTCCTACATTTTTTCCCTAGGGCATTTGCGCACCCCCAAAATGGTGAAAACCCTAAAAATCCATGAAAAATCTACAAAAATCAACAAAAATAGGGATAAATCACTTACCTCGACCATCTTGGGCTTTGGTTTTATGCTTGAAGTCAGCCATTTCATCCAAAATTCACCTTTTATCCTCAAAACATGTTTTCTCACCTAGCTCACTCTGTCAAATCACTTTCACCGTGGTAACAATGTGGTGAAATGAACTCACAATTGGATTTTTATAGCCCAATTTTTACATTGAGGAAATCACTAACGATTACATCAAATCTCCGATGATTTACCTTTAATCACTTGCAAATCATACCCTTTTGGCATATGTGCCCATTTTTTCCCTAAATCATGGCAATCTCACTTTTCCACAAGTGTGTCCAATTTTCAATGGACCCTAGTCCTTGAAACATTAAAATGAAAAAATGAAATCATATACTAGGATTTTTCATTCATCTATGGGACACCTGCCCTTTGGCCCCCATCACTTGGATTTCCTTCTCACACCTACCTTTACGAATCATATGTCTATAGGTTTCAACCACTTAGTTCCCCTATCATTTGATTCTTTGGTAGCACATTTTGTTTTGGTATCCCCAGGATTAGGGGAAAATTTTTACGAAACACATGATACACAAACACTGGTGTTCCTTATGGATCACCCATACAAATTTTCATCATTTTTTCTAACGCTTTTCCCATAAGCCATAGGAAAAAGGGGAAAATGTAGACACTGAAAATCTACACTCCCCATCTTCATTTAATTATCCCATTCACATTCATAATATATCACTACATTAGATTAATTATATCAACACCCCATATTCCCCCATTCTTATTTAATTAAAAATATTTCTTCATATACACAAATATCATATTCCATGATATTTGTTAATCCACCTAAGTTATTCTCTAAAATCTATTTAAAATAACTCCTAACTCCTTATTTCCATATTTATCATGGCATTTTTATAAATCCATCATTATCTTGACAAAATCCTAATTATTTATCATCATTGTTATAATAATCTTATATTCCTACGTTTGATAAATCCTAATCCAACCACCTAACACCTATCCTAAACAAACTTAAGCTAATTTAGATAATAATCTAACCTATCTTATCATTTCCTAAACAAACCCAACACCTCATTAGCCAACTCGACACTTTCAAACCTCTTAACAAACCCATCCTTTGAAATTTTGAACAAAAATCTCAAATTAGCAAATTGTTCCAAAACAAACTCAAAAAGGCTGAAATCACTGGCGATTAGGTAAATCACCAACGATTATTTAAGCCCAATTTGCAACCTCTTTTTGGGATCATCTTCTCATACTCTTGAACCTCATCTTCTATCGGGTCTATTATCATTATATTACATCAACGAAAACACAATATCATCCAAGTACTGGCATTCAAATTCACCAAGAAAGTCTAAGAATCATTTTGGAGCTTGGTCGATAGTCAACAAATCACCAATCAGCTTCAAGCCCCATCCATCATTTCTAATCAAGGTCATTTTTATTTTCACATGTTCATTTACATATTTAGGTACATTTATCTATTATTTTCCTCCATCTCGCATTATAATTTAAATCCTAGACCATTATATTGTCAAATATTTGGTTAAATATCACATTTTTTAGCTTTGATTAACATCTCCTCGAGAATCATCTAGATTTATCAATCACCCGTGATTCTTGTACACTTTGTTTTCCTACAATATCAATCAAATTTCATTTATTATTTCCATTATATCTTTATTATTGCTAACATGTTTTCAAGAATGGCTTATTTAGATGGCATTAGGAGGACCAAGCCATGAAATAACAAGTATCAATTCTCTACCTGTCATCCGTCATCCTTTACATTGGGAGAAATACAATGTTTTTCATGACCTCGAATTGTGCTCCATTCATTCCACACCTTTGGACCAGTTGCAGACCATATTCGAATCCACCCAGAGGATTCGTGACGCCACTGATGAGTTTTGGGAGGCCTATTTTGAGATCTTACACATTCGAGTCAACTTGGCTTGGTTTGAGTACCAATATGAAGCTGAAATGGAGAATTTGAGCTTTGAGGCTGAATTTGAAGATAAAACTCCATTACCAACACTCAAATTCTTGATTCCGAATACCATATGACTCGAGAAAAGAAACTAGAATACATTTTATGACTTCTTTGAGGAAGTATACATTGATTATGATATTTAAATTATCTGAGGACTCTTAGTTTACAAGAGGAAGATTCACCTTCATCTGAAAACTCTGATACTTGATTTAGACTCTACTTTGAGCCATAGTCTACATATCTCATATTTCATTATCTACTACATATTTGTAATAAAATATGAACTTGTCAGAACATTTATTATTTATCCATTATATATCATGGTTTGTTTACAAAATCACTTGATTGTATAAACAATGGGTTGACATCATTGCAAGGAATTCCTTTGACTTTAAGGGACTGGCCTTTTTCAGGAAACTTCCTTTACTATTTTTACTAATAAATATCTTTTGTAGTGTCTGTGATTGTAGCTTCATTCACAAGAAAGAAGTTAATTCATTTCTTACACAGTGTGAGCAACAATTAAACATCATCCATCCACATCCGCGGGTACATCTAAACCCTACCATATCCAATTTTGGTAATTTTTATTCTCTTTCTTATTAGGTTAAGTTGAAGAGGTAAAGGAAAGGATAATACGAAAAGGCTAACACGAGCAACAAAAGAATGGTCAAGAGAAAAGTGGGGATGAGGAATAAAGTGAAGAAGAGGAAGAGGAGGAAGATGATTTGAAGATCATAGAGCCAAACACTAAGAAATTAAGTATCTCAAGGCCTAAATCACCAATCAAAGAAATGTTTTCCTCTACTATTGAAATACTCACTCTAGAAGTTCCTAATACTCATCCTCTTGGTTATCCTAGTGTTTTAGCATTAGTACCACCTCCTCCTCCATCTTCAAGTGATTCTTTCACATGGGTTCAACCCATGATTGATAGTAAGAAAAGAAAGTTTTCTTCCAAGATAGTTGCTCCTGGTTTTGATGTTTTGGCTTCTTTACTTGACACAACCCCAACTCCTCCACCAAAAAGTCCAAAAAAACTCCAAGTTGGTTTCTAATTCAAAGGGATAGAAATTATTGGAAATTTCAAAACCAATGGAAGAAAAATATGAAAAGGATATCACTCTTGCAGACTTGGAGCTGACCAGAATCCCACTTGGTGAATCTACTCCTAAAGGAGAGGTTCAAAATTTAAAGGAGACTATTTTTAGGGTAATTGAGAGAGTTGAGAAAGACAAACAAACATAGGATCAACTCCAAATCCTCTCTCTTCAATGCCTTGTCCAACCATCCTTTCTAATGAATATATCAAATCCATCAAGGAAATTCATAAGCATGCTTCATACGGTAGAGCTACTGAAGCATTGGTGGAGGGAATACTAATCGTTGGTCTAAATTTCATCGATGCATCTTGCAAGATGTGTGATAGAATTTTGTTTCCTAGGATTAATTCAATATAGATATCATGGAAGTGGAGAAAGAACTCAATTTATGGTGAGTGCATCTAATATTTGAGGACCATGAGCACCAGAGAGATGAGAAAATCCTCCTTTCTCATAAAATTTTTGATGACCCCAAGAATAATATTTCCAAGAAGTGGGTGCACAGTGTTGAGTGGAAAATCAAATTATTTGAAGAGCTAGCCACCGAACTCAAGAATACAAGACAGAAAGGAGAGGATTTCAAATCTGAATTTTTGCTAACTTACAGGCCCTTCGTGTCAATTCTAAAAGGAGAACTCTATAGAGAGGTGCTCGGTGGATGAAGTCAAGGAAAAAATCAGTTTACTCATCAAGGAAGATCTGTTTAAAGATGAGACTATCACCAAATAAAATATGAAAGAAATCAGAGAGCTACACAAAGTTATTGTAGAGGCCACCAAGGGCTTGTTGCAAATGGAGGCATTGTTTAAAAAATGAAATAATCTCTTTGAAACTAGTTGAATGCCATGGAAAACACCACCATTCCAAAGGTTATGGATATTTTTAGTTCTCTATAAAAATTCAAATTTCATGTGCTCAAAGTAAAGATTCTAGCTACATCACTCACCAATGTTCCTTCTCCCATCTCTTAAATCTTTTCTTTCTAACTATTATATTTTGGAGTTATCTTTATCATGTTGAAAATTTTAAAATTATAAATAAAGCTAACTTATGTAATCAATTAATTAAGTGTTAGCACTTAATTAAATAGCAATTAGTTAAGAATTTGGTTACAACCACCCCTCTATCTATATAAGGCTTCTTTCTCATTGTAAAGGGGTTAGATTTTGGTGTTTTTGAATGTAATGATACAGAGCTTTTGAAATCAATACAGAAGAAGAATTTCTCTCCCTCTTGTCTATGTTCTTTCTATTTCTTTTTCTTGCAATTGTGAATGTGAATCTAGTATATTTGAATATAGAAATTGTGTGTTCAATCCATTTGCTATAGTGTGAAGAATTTGTGTTTATTGCATCTATATTTATTGGATTTTTCAAATATATTAATTCATATGTTCTTGAAGTCCCATGCATGCATTTGTAGGATATTATTATACAATCTCTATATTTGAGTGTGTTCCCTTCTTCACTTCTATTCCTTACAATAATAGTGAGTAATCTTGAACAACCAAGGAGAATACTTGTATTATTGACTAGTGGATTAGATATAAATTTGTGTCCCTAGTTCACTCCTCTTACTCATACAATCTATTTTTTCTTGCTATGAAACCCTTCTCTCTTTTTCATCTTCTCTATTGAGAATACCATAATATGGAGACATTCCTTACACCAAAATCCTCAATCAGAATGTTAGTTTGTATATTTATAAATAATTAGATTTCTAAATTTTTGGTGAATAAGGGAACCTCCCCACAAATAGGGAGTGTTGTCCCTGAACTATTGCTTGTCTCCATAGACAAAATTTCCAACCAACATGATTGTTTCTCATGGTCTTAGAATACTCTATAAAGATTCAGGAAGACCATTTTGGTGTTGATCAAGTATGAAACAAGGTCTAATCTCGATACAATCATGATTATTGTTCTTTGTCAAAGCTTTGTATTCCCTGGGTCTATATGTCACTACAAAGGTGACTATTATGGTCTTCAACATTGAAATCTTAGAAGGGAAGTGCACTGGAAGATGGTCATTTTCTTCTTTGATTATATTTGGAAATGGTAACAAGGGATGCAAGTATAATGGAGTTCATTAGGACTATTAATGCCAATAGAGACGGGGGAAAGTAATGTATATGTTGCTTGATCAATTTTTCTATGCTACAAGTTCGGGATGTGTTAAAGGCCTGTGATAGAGGTGTTGAATGGTAGAAACTTGATTTTTACCTCCCTCAAAATGTGTGTGATCAAGAAAACTTTAAATTTTTATAAGGAATCATATGACTTTGTTTACCGTGATTAGTTGGTCTCAAAGATTCTAAAGTGTGATGTTAGTATATCGAGTGCCATTGAGAAGCATGTTTAAGGGTATTGTTATTTCAAGATCTGTATCATGATATTCTCTAAAGGTGATAGAATTATGTAGGTTGATGGTTTTTGTTAAGGTCATGATGAGTTGATCATGAAGAAAGAAGAAGGCAAATATTGGGAAATTAAGCAATTGTTTTTTCAAATCTACAAAAGATTCTTGGGGTGTCGGTATGATCTTGATTCCATTTTGTGTGTAAGGGTATAACTAAAGGTGGTAAGATTCTCTAGAAATTCGATGGGCTAAAAAGTGTAAGGGTGATTTGTCGAGTTGAATGAAGAATAGAGGGAATTATCCCTTTGTTCCTTTGTGCCCGCTTTACCACCCCACCCGTAAATCAAAGAGATGGACAAGTTGGGTTTTGAATTCCTAACAAGAAAATTCCCTTGTTCCTCCACTTTCAGTTCTCCACTAACCTACCCGGACTGATTACGATGCAAATTTTCTAAATAACTCCCATATTTTTGCCAAGAAGAGGAATATGAAGGGTCCTAAACTCAAGTTTTAAAATGTAATATTGTATTTGTGCCCAAATTGAATGTATTAACTCAATTTTATGATATTCATGATCCAAATGATAAGAACATGAAAGTTCATGTGAAGGGAAGATGAAGATTCATATTGAAAATCTATAAATGGTAATGTCCTCTCCATTCCAGAGGTTGGTAGTTGTTAATTGTTAATAGTTATCGAGATTTGTATCACTACTATTGCAATAAATAGAGATACATTTCTTCTATTTCCTTTCTTATGTTCCTCTACTCTTTCTCTACTTTCCAACTTTGCAAGCATTTTGATCTTGTACAACTAAGAAGGAACTGTGTGTCCTTAATTAATGGATTTTTGGAACTTTGTGCCTTTGGTTTATTAGTTTTGTTGATTTCTTACATTTTATTTTCTTCTAATTGAATTTGGACCTACTCTATCTAATGTGTGTGAAATATGTAAGTCTACTCACAAGTATTAACCCTCTCTCCTATTTCTCCTACTCCCATTTACCTCTCCTTAAATAAAATTCCTCCTTTGTAGATTATTCATGTGTTATCCCCCAACATCCTCCCCACAATTTTAGTTAGTTTACATTCAATAATGGAAGCCTCCCAATACCCAAGAAGGAGGGGCATAGCCCCATGGCCATTGGTGAAAACCAATAATTTTCACTGCAACAAATTATTTCACCAATAACGTTTAAAACTTAAAAAGGAATGAAATAAGAATTCACAAAAAACTGAAATAAAAAATGTAATGATGAAATGTAAATTGGTGCTCGATTGGCCTCAATCATGTGTCAAGTTGAGCCATATGTTGATTGTTTCACTTGATTACATAGTTGGGAATATTCAATCCTATAGAAGAAAGTGTGACAATGTAATTCGATCAATGCTTGATTGATCTCAATTACATGCCAAGTGTAACATGATGCACAAAAGGCTCTATTGGGTGCATGATTGGGGCCAATGAAGTTATGTCGAATCAAGTATGAAAATACAATGTAAATCAACACTTTATTACGCAATCACGTGCCAATTTGAACCGAATGCTTGATTGGATCCATCTAGAGAATGATAAGGGAAAATCAATCCCCATTAGATCAAGTGTAAAAATGAAATATGAGTTAGTGTTATATTGGCCCTAATTTCATGTAATTTTGAATATAATTCTTAATCGGTTCACTTGGGAGTATTCTCGGGGCTAATAAATCCATATAGGATAAAGCGTGATAATACAATATAAATCAATACTTGATTGAGCCCAATCATATGTTAAAGTTAAACTAATGTTTGATTATATCCATTGGATGACATGGGATAATCAATTATTTAGTTACAAATGGATCCATTTGGTGTATAATTAGGGACAATTGAGCCCTGTTACATCAAATGAGATGATGTAATGTGAATCAATTCTCAATTGGCCTCAATTACATACATAATTGAACTAAATTCTTGATAGATTCACTTTAGTGCATGAATGGGATAGTTAAGCCACATAGGAGAAAGTTTGATTGATAATGAAATTTGAATTGGTGTTGGGTTGGTCTCTCGCATTGCATGTAAAGTGTAATTTAATTTTATTGGTTCCATTGGATGCACAATGGGGATAGTTTATTCTTTTAGATTAAGTGTGGAATTACAATGTAAATCAATGCATGATTACCTCAAATCCAATTGCTTGATTGTTTCACTCACATGAATGTAAAAGGAATGATAACCAAGATCGTACCAAGCCAAGAACACATATGCTAATCAAACACCACGATCAATAAGATGAAAGTAATTCACCAGAATAACTTTACATAAACCTTTGCAAACAAATGAGCAGCAATATCATATATTATTATGGAACTCAATGCAATAAAATGAGAATGGGCCTTTCTTAAATAGGAAAGGAATAACAATCTAAGAACCAATCAAGGTCATAGATCAAGCCATAAATCAAGGAAATAACTAGTCATCAAAGAACTAGTCAAGACCATAGATTTAGGAGAGAACTAGACATCAAAGATCTAGTCAATACCATAGATCAAGGAAATAACTATACCTAACAACTAGATAATATCTCCTAATATCTAAATAAGATAAAATAAATATCCACACACATAAGTGGGTGAGGATAAATACAATAAAGGTAAATAAAGTAACGAGGTGAACATGAGCTATGGTAAATACCTACTCTAACGGAATGAATGGAGCCAACCATGTCCCATTAGATAAATGTGATAAATGCAACACAAATTGATGCTTTATTGACCATATTTACATGTAAAATATAAAGAAAATGATCGATTGGATTCATTAGGTTTTGATTGGGGAAAGTTGAGCCTCCTCAATTAAGTGTGAAAATTCAATGTAAATTGGTGCTTGATTGGACCCAAATTTTGCGTCACATTAAACCTAATACTCAATTGGTGCACTTGGGTGTGAAAATGAGGATATATATTCCTCATATGAATAAATTACAATAATACAATGTAAATCAATGCTTAATTGGCACTAATTACATGCCAAGTGTAATGAGATGTATGATTGGTTTCATTGGGTGTGTGATTGGGTCTAATCGATACCTATCAGATAAAGTGAAAAAATAAAACGTGATTCAGTGCTCAATAACCCCAATCACATACTAAGTTGAACCAGATGCTCAATTGGTTCCATCAAGTGTGTGATTTTTCCAATTGAGACCTTCGATCAAGTGTAATAATGTAATGTGAATTAGTGATTGACTATCCCCATTCGCATGTCAAGTGTAACTAGATGCTCAGTTGGATTCATTGGTTGGATGATTAGGACCAATCATTCCCCATGACATCAATGATGACAATATAATTTGAATTGGTTCTCGATAAAACCCAATCACATGTCAAGTTGTAGTAGACATTTGATTAGATCTATTGGGTGTGAGATTGGGGCCAATTAATTCCCGTAAGAGAAATTCTAACGATGCAATAAGAATCAACTACCAAATATACCCAATAACAAGGTAAGTGTAACCAAATGATTGATCTAATCCACATGAATGGGGCCAATCAACTCCTACCAAATAAAGTGTGATGATGCAATGAAAAATATGTTCTCAATTTTCCCAAATCACGTGTCAAGTTGAGATATACATTTTGTTAGTTCAATTTGGTGTGTGATTGGGAAATTTAAATCCCTATTGGATCAAATAAAATAATACAATGTGAATCGTGTTCGATTGGTCCCAATTTCAATTCAATTATAAATAAAGGCTTAATTTATTCCATTAGGTGCATGATTGGGGCCAAACAAACCCTGTAATATTAAACACAAAAATGCAATGTGAATTAATGCTTAGTTGGCCTTAATCACATGCCAAGTTATTACAAATACTTGATTAGATAAATCAACTGTATGATTGGGGAAAATGAGGCCCATTTGATCTTATCACAATGCATTGTGAATAGGTTCTTGATTGGCCCGATTTCATGGAAAGTGTAGCAAAATGTTTGATTTGTTTAATTGGGTGCATGATTTGGGTCAATCAAGACACATGGAATCAAGTAAGACAATAAAATGTAAATTGGTTCTCGTTAGCCCAAATTTCACATCAATTATAACCAAGGGCTTGATTGGTCCCATCGAGTGTGTGATTGGGCCAATTGATCCCCATTGGATCACATGCGATAATGTAATGTAAATTGGTATTTGATTGGCCCCACTTACATGTGAAGTTGAAAAAAATGTTTTATTGATTTGATTGGGTGTGTCATTGGGGAAAATCAAGCCTCTTCGAATTAACAGTTGATGATAATGCAATGTGAATCGATGCTCAATTCTCCTTACTCACATTCTGAGTTAAACAAGATTCTCCAGTGGTTCCACCAAGTGCATGATTGGGGAAATCATGCCTCATAGGAGTAATTGTGAAAAAAATTAGATTAATTAATAGGTGGATTAAATTTTGTGGGAGGGGGTTGAACATGTATAATTTGTTCAAAACACCTAATATATGTGTAAAAATCATATTTTATAGTGTAATGAACCTTTAAAATTTAAAATACAAATTACAAATTTTATTTCCCCTTTTTGTTAGACCCATTTTGTATTTCATTGCCTAATGTTTCCTTATAACTTGACTTCATGATCACCTAGGGTCAATGATGATATGTACATTTAATCTAGAACAATTGAACACCTAATTAATATTTATTTACCCATGTATGACTTTGGATGCTCCCATAAAAGTTAAAAAAATATTATAATTTTTAGCCTATGATAATAATGTAAAATGTGACACAAATATTTCCTAATTTTTTTGAAACTAACTCCCTTCAAAAATTTAAACTAAATTTTTAAAAGCAATTTATGATGCAATTATTGTATAATCTGCAATGGAATATGCCATATGTTAGAAACATAAAGTCCCATTATCTTATTGGTGTGAATGCGAAACTCAATTTTGGTCATTTTCACTTTGACAACCTTGACTTGACTATGCACTCTTGTTATGACAAACACGACTTCTCATTTCCTCTTAGCACTTCCTGAGATCGAGTGTTTAGCTTGTTTATCCTTGTACATTAATATGTCAACAAACTTTGAGAACAAAATGCATAAAATCTATAAAGAAACATCAACTCACCAACTCCAAGCCTCATTCCACATGTTCCCTGCTCATTTCCAAGATTGTACGATCTAGTAAGGACCATATTGTATGGCTCGACCCTTTTGTATGGTCTTGTAATGACTTGTCTTCCAACTACACTTTAAAATTTAAAATATTTTGTTGGGTATTATACTTCCTTAGGGTTATATTTTATTAGATAAATCATATACAAAACCTATATAAACAAGTAAATGTTAGGAAAGAAGTGATAAAATACATGGAACTATCCCACACATAATCACAATAGTAGAAACTAATATGCAGAAAAAATATTACAGATCTGAAAATAAAAGTGTAGAATAAAAAGAACACAACACAAAAAGACAGTATTTAACGTGCTTCACCCAATTTGGGCTACATCCACCAAGAATCACTTTCTCAAATTTTATTACAAGCCACCTCTTCTCTCAATACAATACCCAAATCATTTGGAGCTATTCTCAACAAACTCTACATAATTCACACTTGAACTCACACACATCTGCAATGTTACATCAACCCTACCATATGCAAATAACCACACAAATAGGAAACTTTTAAAGTAGTTTTACAATACCATGGGTATCAAAACTATGGGCTGAAACCACCCATAAACCTATGGGTCAAAAATACCACCCATATGAGAAGAGCACATTTCCTAAAATATTAGGCACATTTTTCGAGGCCAAAAAAATTGGTGAGAAAACTATGGATAGTGTACAATAATTTTAGTGTATAGTCTTCAACACTTCCACACATGAAAACATGATCCACAACATAACAATAAACACTACCTCATTGTTTATCTCGTATCTTCTAAGCTAATGCACTAGAGCACTCACTTCATGCACTTGCAAAAGGCATCCAAAGCTCCTTAAATCCTAGAATTACACATCTACAATCATTAGAGAAGCACCCAAACATGTATGAAGCTCAAAACTAGGTCAATTCAACCATATATCTCATCTACAAGCATTTAAACATCCTCTCTCCAAGTGTTTTAGCAAGAGCCAAGTCAAAGTAAACATAGTCAAAACATTTTCCCAATTTGATTGATCTACCTAGATATCACATGTTAGGTGGAGAATGATGTGTAGTTTGAGGCCTATTCGAGAATTACCAATGTTGGCAGTGCACACGGGTTCCCACAACTCTTCTCATGTTTTTTTACATGACTCTTCATCAATGACTAGGGCTTGAGATGATTATCAATCCATTCAGAGAGCTTCGTTACATGTGTGAAAACTAGGTTTTGAAAGTGATAGATAAATCCAGGAAATAAAATAACCATGAAAGTTCCAGGATCCATCTTAGGATAGGTCCAAGACCATAAAAAATTTCCTAGATTTTACAAGATAGTCTTGACTGTATTATACAATCCTAACCTAGGAAGATTTACATTTCTAGTTCAATTTTTATGTTTCTTGATATTCATCTCTCTTGTTTTTTTAGTATACACTTCCAATTTTTTTTAGAAATTAAACATGGAAAGCTAAGTGCCTCTATCCCCACTTTTTAATTTCTATTGTTTATTAGGTTAAGTTGTGCTTTATGATATTTCTTATATGATATGAGCTGCAAATTTGATTTAATTCTTATATTTTCATATCTTTCTTAAATCAATAATTAAATCTTATATATCATACACCTAATTAAATCAACCTAGAGATTTAATTTATGGTTAAACATTCTATTGAATCCACTTTTGATTAAATCCTTCACCTAATCTAGGATCTATTCCTTGTGTATTAGGCCCACTGATCTCCAAACCCTAGCTTCCATAGGGTTCCTTATTTTCATTGTATATTCACCCTAAAAAAATTGCAAATTTTCCCTTTGGGTCACTTTCTAGGGATCCTAATTATCAAATCACCTTTCATTTCATATATCAATCGTATTTTAATCTATTATCAAATTCCTTTGAGGTTATTTTTAATTTTTACATATTTAACAAAAACCTCCTTTTTGTAAAATTTAAATTCTATTTCAGATATGGTTGTTTTATTCATTTGACGATAAATTTTTGGTCAACATCACTTTTTGGGTCTTATTCCCATGGTCTCTTAATTTTCAGCCCTCCGAGATGTTAATCCTTAACCTTTTCTATATAATTGGATTTTTCTCTCTCATTTTTTCCTACCATCATGGATCATGCTACAAATTCGCAAGTATCCTTATATGATTTGCTTCAATGTCATCACAAATGTAGAAATACTCTCATGAAAATAACACAAGAATTATTTTTCCTTGATAATACAAGATCTTCACATGTGAATTCAATATTGACTCGTATTTCAACTCCTTTTATTAATAATGATGAAACATTTCATAAGGCTATCTTAGAGTCTATTCAATATTTACACCATGTTTTCTAGATAAATTTCAAGCTATGAATACCAAGATCACATCTCTCAAGTGTGAGATGATGCATCTAAAGGAATATTCCAATGCCTATATTCATCATATCTCTACACATCATGATCAATCTAGTTCTAAGAAAAATGACAAGCAATTTTATAAACACATCATAGATGATACCTAATCCAATGCAAGTGAAGTCAATGTAATATAATAGAAAACACATCTTCGGTTTGAAAATCATTGTCAAAAACACAATATTCTATCGGATCTACAAAGTAATCATTGATCGCTTTAGTACCCACTCATTAGTACCCTCGCTATCATCATACAAAATTCAAAGGTCAAACATTTTCTAATTATCATGGAATTAATGGACATAATGAAAATGTTTGTTGTTCTTTATAATGAAAAATCCAACAAATTGAGCATAAGGGATTTATTTCATTTTCTAGACAACATTCTACCACACATTCATCTCAAGTTTACAAATCTACACAAGTTCCTAAATTTGATCCATCTTTGTCTGGTGAACATTATTCTATATTAAATCATGTAACTTCTCCAATAATACAAGAGCCACCTATTCCACAAGAAAATAATAATGACATGCCTCCTTTGGAAGTACCAACCTCAATAGCAATATCACATCTTACTATTGTGTAAACTAAAGAATACAATTACACATGAGCCATTGCACACCCAAAATCCAACAATATCAGTTGAGCCTCTATAAGCCCAATCCGGGGCAACATGACAATGGATTCTAAAAATATCTCTACTCATTCACAACAAATTGAGATAGATTATCACAACACAACTATCGATGACTTACACGATCATCTATGGATCTCCACTGGCATGGGATCATATAGGCCAAATCCTAAGTATGATTTTAAAAACATTTCGGGGTTACATGTAGCATAATATAACTATTGATAAAGTATATGACACTATTTCCCTAGAACCATTTCAAATTTCTCAATGTATAGCTATAAAGCATAAAGCTACACAAATGGAAAAATATAGTACCCAGAGTGAGACCCATGCGAGATGTTTTTAATTCTCCACAACATACATAAAGGAAATTTACATGTATACCTTGTGCTCCACACATTATACTTCCACAATTACTTGAGTCTAATCTCGTGTCTTTTCCTCCACCATTTGAGGTTGATGTGAGAAAGACTCAATGTATAATTTTTGATGCTAATGCTTATTGTGACTATCATGGCTGCATTGGACACCTTACTGATCAATGTGACAATCTTCAACATGTTATACAAGATCTTATTGATACAAATGCAATTGAATGGGATGAGCACCTTGAATCTTCCACAACTATTTCTCCACCTCATCTGAAGTCTCTCATTGGATAAATTTCTTACTACCCATACTCTTTGTATATAGCTATGCATTGTGATAATATAAAAACATTCAAATATTTGTAAAAATAAAAAATAAATACATTTGCATTTTACTTAAGTTGTTAGCACTTCATTAGACATGTTTTTGTCATTTTGGTTTGATAGATAACATGCTTTATTTCTTTACACACATGTATTCACTAGGTAAATTGAGCTAGATGCGGGATGCATAGATTGATACATACTTATAGGAGCCTATTGTCTCCTTAAATTCACATGATTTGGGTGCAATCCCTCCACATTTTATAGGTGTTATTGTTCTATTATAGTTCATTTTACACTTCCTCATTTATGTTCAATTATCTACATTGTTTACTTGATAACTTTCATACCAACATGACTACCACATGTGTCTTATGTAAGCTTGACATATATTGTTTCATATATCTCACATATGTTTATTACTACATCATATCATCATGTTTTGACATATTTCTTTCATGTATACATACTTGTGTGTGTGTGTGTGTGTGTGTGTGTGTGTGTGTGTGTGTGTGTGTGTGTGTGTGTGTGTGTGTGTGTGTGTGTGTGTGTGTGTGTGTGTGTGTGTTACTACTTGATTGTGTCGGGATAAGGGGTGGAAAAGATATAAATCAACTTTATTAAATGTGAAGTTTAACATTATGAATAAATGTAAATGTAAATGTACACAACATAAATAAAAGTAAATAACACATAAACCCCGAGACACCACATATAATGTGGAAAACCCCTAAATGGGTAAAAACCACGAGAGAATAAATCCACTAAGTGAGAAAATTTTACATCCACCAGTCTAGTAACTCCCTCCTCACTTTTATCCCTGTTTTTACCAAGATTTACCTTCATATTCACATTTGAATATTATTATTTGATCTATGATCAATTGATTCGATATCTCTGAATATGACCTATGGTCATATTTAAATAACCCGAAGGGTTATGACCTTCTTAAGTGACAGGGCACACCCTATTTAAGTAGTTATTTAATTAAATTAAAAAAAAACCTAATATAAAGTTTATATTTAAATAATAAGAATACAA
This sequence comes from Taxus wallichiana var. yunnanensis, assembly GCA_018340775.1. Lineage (NCBI taxonomy): Eukaryota > Viridiplantae > Streptophyta > Pinopsida > Cupressales > Taxaceae > Taxus > Taxus wallichiana. The sequence continues at coordinate 794,078,604 of CM031242.1, forward strand.
ATTGTTCTATATTATTTAAATATAAACTATATATTATGATACACCTAACATTATAGTTCTAACATATTGTTCTCCTTGCTTATGGCCTATGTGACTTGATTCTCTTACGACACCATGGGTGTCCCATGTTTTTAGCATCATGCATATCTTATTTTAAAATTTCTTGTTTTTTATAGCCTATGGGTCTGATTTTCTTGTGACACCATGGGTGTCCCACAATTATGTATGGATGGATATGAATGTATCTCAATAACTTGCACTCCTAATTCTTTTGCTCTATAATGGTTTTGAGGCAATGAGTAAGAGACACACATGAACTAACATACAATGTATAGATTTAAAGGGGCTGCAATGAGTGCTAGGATCACATATCTAAAGGCTAGTAATACCTACACTAGGTCAACTTAAGGTTTCCAAGTCATGTAGTCAAGATAAGAGAGTACCCTACTAATATATCGGTAAATGGGTGAGAAGAGGTATAGATCGATAATAGATAAGGCAAACATGCATAATATAATTGAAATGTAAATAAAGGAAAGATAAGGAGTTGATCAAATAAGAGCACTATGTTAACTAGCATCAATGTACATGTAATACTAAGCTAACATAGAGAAATGGGGAAGGGAAATGAACTAATCTATGAAAAATGAAAAAGAGAGTTAGAGCACTTACCTGTATGGTGGTCGTTGATGCATCTATCTCTCCAAAGAAGCAACACATCGAGAGAGAATCATTATTAAGTGGAGAAGGGGAACACCATTCCTATCCTAGACTCATTATAGATGACCCAATAGTGCAAGAAATCCAACCAAGAAGAAGAGTGTCCAATCCAATCCAATCCAAGTACAAGATGAACCAACAACTAAGAAAACAAATGCAAAGTTGGCACAAAAGAGCGGAATAGATGGAAGTTCCTAAGATTCGGTCTTCCTTCCTTCATAAATGTCAATATGTGGTAGGTATATATACAACACCATCGCTCATGGGCGATGGTGTTGTCTATGGAAAAACATAACACTAACACCATCACCCACAGGAAATGACAACAATAAAGGATGATAATGTGTCATGCAAAGTGAAATAAGTGTTGTAGATCATGGAAATGGATAAACAAAGTGCCAAATGATGAAATGCAAGTAGGGTGTTGAGATTACAATGTGTATGAAACTTAAAGGGACAAGGATAACTAATGCAAGGAAAACTAAGGTTGGGACCACATAACGATAATCTCTGTATATGTATTATCTCTAACCCATAATGGTTACGTGAATAATCATTCTCGCATTCATGGCAGCCCTTTAAGGCACCTGCTCAAGAAATAGATGCATCGGTGACCTTTATCTACACAAAGAAAAAAATTTAGTAACAGGTATGAAAGATGAAAAGTGAAATATTAGGTGTATACAATTTGTAGGATTCAAAATCCTTTTATATGACCTCGTATGACATATTTTGCACATTGACTACATGGATGTTGTTTGTGCTTTTCTACATACATTATTTCTACAAATTGATTTTATTACTATTATCATTACTTTCTATTGGAAATTTTTTTGTTATGTGTCATGGTTAACACCATTTGTAAACACATTTCCTTTTGCAGGTATAGGTTCTCTAAGGTGACCACCTCTTTAGCACTCTACGCAACTCCTTAAAATTCACGCCTATTTATTTTGAGCCACATGCTCAAACATGTTTTTTAACACATGCCTCAAAATAGGGTGCATCTATATAGGTTTAATGTACACTTTCAGTAGAGAAAAATATATTTATGGGGGAAGATGAAAGTATAAATTGTGTACATGCACCCAAAATTGCAATTATAAATAGAGTTTTGGCAAAAATCAGCACATGTTCAAGACCCTACAACTAGGTCAGAACTGTATAGTATGGTATATCCCCATATGTTTCTAACTGGGGGAAAGTTCATCAAAATAGGAAAAAAAATTCATATTTTCACCTATATAAACAAGTTCTATACAATTTTTCGGAGTTCAAATCAATACAAGGGGCATGAAATCAATCATTCCTTCTCCACAATCAACACTCATTTTCAGTTTCAGTTTCAAGAACTTTTGGGGCATGGTCCCCCTTCCTTGCTCAAAATTTTTAGCACATTTTCATCATATTTCATTGTTTGTTTCAGTACATACTTAGTTGTTTGGTATATGGGGACAACTTGGGGAACCCATTCTCTTTTATATTTCATGTCATTATTTACAAAATCAGGTTTAGGTTCATCTGCAATAATGTGATCCATGGGGTTATGGAAGGAAAAAAGTAGATAATAAATTCATGGTAAAGTTCCCTCTCCTATTTTCAATTTAAGGGGAAGATATCAAAAATTTTAAATACATTTAGTACATGGTATTCTTCCTTTTGTAGGGGTGCATTTTCACCTCTTTATTCTTCGTTTTTATTTGCATATTTAAGTGTTGGGTTGCATGCACCTAACACTTCAGTTTCTTCTTATAGTTGATTGGGGATTGATCACCCCTAATCCCTCAACAAAGTTCAACAATACAAATATCCAAGCACAAGAAAAGCACAAAACAAACAGGTGTACTCCTTCCTTGTTTGCATCTCTTTCACTTTACATATATGCAAATGTAAATCTCATTTGTTACAAGTTCTATTTGAGTTGTGGTCAATTATCTATCTTAGACATTGACTACTCTTTGTGTTGTATGTTTCATCATGGAGCATGCCAACACCAAACACAACAACACAACTACAAAACAAACATTCAAGAAAAGGAAAAGTGTGTTTACAAACACAGTGCAAATTCCTTTAAGCATGCAATTTTCAATTTTATACTTAAAGGGGGAAATGTAGACACTCAAATTTGGTAATTTGCACTTTGGAAACCTTGACTTGATTATGCACTCTTGTTATGACAAACACAACTTTTCATTTCCCACTTAGCACTTCCTAAGGTCTAGTGTTTATCTTCTTTATCCTTGCACATTAACATGTCAACAAAATCTAAGAACACAATCCATAAAATCTATAGAGAAACATCAACTCACTAGCTTTAAACCTCATTCAACATATTCTCACTCCTATCCAAGACCGTATAGTCTAGTTAGGACCATATTGTACCACCTTGACCCTTTTGTACAGTCTCGGATGGACATGTCTTTCAACTACACTTTCAAATTTAAACCTTTCATTGGGTCTTATAATTCCTATGGGTTGGCATTTCTTAAATAACCTATATAAGAAAGTAGACACTACCTCATTTGCTAACTTGGAATTCCTCAGGCAATGCATTAGAGAACTCACTTCATACACTTGCAAAAGACATCCAAAGCTTCCTAAATATGATAATTGCACATTTGTAGTCATTAGGGAAGCACCCACATTAGGTATGAAGCTCAAAAATAAGTCAAGGAAGTCATATCTCTCATCTACAAACATCCAAACATCCACTCTCGAAGTGTTTTAGCAAGAGCCAAGTCAAAATAATCATGGTCAAAGTATTTTCCAAATCTGATTTATCTATTTAGATATCACATGTTAGGTGGAGAGTGACATGTATTTTGAGGCCTCTTTGAAGCAAAGTGTCATATCGGTGGTGTCTGAGGGCTACCACAACCCTTCTAATGTTTATTTTGTAAGAATCTTCATCCATGGCTAGGGTTTGAGATGATGATCATTCCATTTGGAGAGCTTCATTGCATATGTGACAACTAAGTTTTGGCACTAAGATACAAATCTAGGAAAGTGAACAACTAATAAATTTGTAGGAGCCACCTCGAGCATGTCCAAATCCATATAAAAGGTCATATCCCATATAATACTGAGTCTTAACTATATTATGCGGTCTTGACCCATGCAGTTTTTGATTCCAATTCAATTTGCAAGGTTTCCTCATGTTTTCTATGTTATACACTTCCATATCTATCCATAAATCAGTTATGGCAAGATAAGTGCCTTTATCCCTCACTTTGTACTTTCAATTGTGTGTTAGGTTGAGTGTGTTGTAATATTTATTATATGATCCAAGCTACAAATATGATTGAGTTCTTATATTGTCATATCTTTCTTAAATTAGTAATCAAATCTTATATATCATACACATAATTATATCAACCTAGATATTTAAGTTAGGGTTAAAAAATGATTTTATCTCCATAGATTACGATAAAATTGATTTTAACTATATGTGGATGTAAATTGGAATGGTTGAATGTGTTTTATTTGGAATCTTAGTAGGAATTAGAGATTTAAGATGAGAAAGAAGACTTTTGCTACTTAGGAGTTTTGGCATAGGCTAAGAGTATCATGGAATGTTGATGGAAAAAAGCGGCACTATCATTTTTATTTACATTTGGTGAAACCATATCATTTGGTTAAAATTCGAAGACTTTGCAAGGAAAATTGTTATTTATTTTCTATTTTTATTACTCAAACTCTCTAAATTATTTGAAAAAATTAATTATGTTGTGCAAGTGTGAAGTAGGTTTGTAGTAGTTATGTGTAATACCTCATATAGATTTAGATTGATATTTGAGGTGGAAGGCATTGGGAGTGAAATATTTGAAATTAGTTTAGTGCATTTAGAAAAAAAGTCATGAAATCCATTAACACTCAATTCAAATTCATTTCCTTGAAGTGTGTGGGAAGAAGATGACACTAAGACAACAAGAATTAATGATACCATGATTCATGAAGAGAATAGATCCCACTATACTATAAATTCTCAAAATTCTATTTACATGACCATTTTTCCTTTTTGAAACGTGGTATGTTGGTAAAGATTGAAAACTTGTTGCTACCCATGTCCTTGGTTGACTACAATGGAAGTTTTCAATATTAGAAAATGTGTAGAGGTATAGAAACATATCACAAAAGCCATTTTTGGTCAAGAGAAACCACTTATAAAAACTTTGTTCAATAATAAAAACCACTTTCGATCATAAAAATATTTTAGCACATAATTTTTATGTTAATTCAAAATACTCAATGCAAAAGTGTCACTTTCTTAATTTTAATGAATTTTCCTTCTATAAATTTGAAATTAATAATTTGAAAATTTTGAAAAGTCAAAGGAAGTATTTTGATGCAAAATTTTGATATAAAATTCTAGTGCAAAAACGTGTGTGCTGAAAGTGCAAAACCCAAAATTTTCCAAATTTTGTGGTTAAACCCACCACCAAAATCGTCTCTTAGCATCAATGCTCTTGACGTAAAAATGAGATAGTTTTTACATCATCCCAAAATATTTTCGTGATTTGGTGTTATATGTGTGATTTGATGACACAAATTATGACTTTAAACACATAAAATCTACTAGTGAAGTGGTATCAAAATACAAGTATTTTGTTCTTTAATTTCATAGTAAAACATAGCTAAAGTACATGCAAAATGAAAAGAATAAAAGGTGGATGGAGATTTCTTTATACACTACAAAATAGATGCACGAATGCAAATTTGTGGAATTAGAAGAACAACGAGGTCATATTTGGGTTACTTGTAATCCAAAAAAATTGTATGGGTTTTAATTATGGGCTAGTGGCACTTTGGATTTGAATTGGAGGCAAATAGAAAATATGCAAAAGCACTAGATTACAAAAACTTCAAAATCAAGGCTTCATACCTATGCAATACTCCTTACAAAACATGCACTTTCCCACTAAAGGAAATTGTTATGTCTAGGTTACTATGTTATTTGAAAAAAACATGGAGACCAACATATGGCCCAGACTATAGGAGAAAAAGAGTTGCACATTACAAATAACATAAATGAAACAAAACCACACGTAGATGAATAAATGTGATATTAGTTTAAATGAAATTCCAAATCTTAACACAAAAATTTAAAAAAAAACTATGTGAATAAAATGTTCATAACAGTGTATAGAGAATGAAAACAAGTTGGAAAGAATAACACTAGTTGAGAAAATGTAATTTGACGCATGGACATCACAAAAAGGTATACATAGGGGCCAAAATTAAATTGATGGATAATATTTTCATAACTCAAATACAAACTAGTTCCCATAGGCTCAAATGTGAGACAAGTAGATGTGTGACCCCTAAGGAAGCATGGGAGGAAATCATATGTGTTTTTGCTTACCACATGAACAATTAAAACATAAAAGTGTTTCATAGTAAAAAATTTAACTTGTATACATATTATTGGGAGTTGACTCCATAGTATAATTGTTTAAAATTCTACGCTAAGAATGTTCTAAGAATGATCATTATTAATAGGATAAATAAATTAATTTTTGTAAAGAAATAACTTCTACGTAAAATTTCATCATCTTTAGGTACTTGAAGGATCTCTAACAATATATGGTTATTTCAATCTTGTGACATAACGAAAACTATTTCAATTCCCAACTCAAATCCTTTCCATTTTACTATTGGAACCACCTTTATATTAAATTATAGACAAAATAATACAAAGTGTTACATAGTAAGGGGGCGATTGGCAGTGTTCATAGCCTCAAAAAAGAATGAAATCCACGTGGGCAGACAAAAGACAAGCCACGAGGGTGAACAAAAACATGCCACATAGGGCTACAAAAATGGACAATAGGTGAAGAGAGAGCACAAAAACTACATCAAGAGAAAACAGGATTAGGCACAAGGAGCCACGACACTTGGAGGAGGAGGTGGATCATCTCGCGGAGAGGAAGAAAACCGATGGAGTGCGGCTCGTTTGAAGGCGAATTGAGCATTTAGCCATCCTAGTCGAGCATCTAAACGAGTGGAACCATAATTCCCCACCCAGGGTGGAAAGCAACCAAACCGGGAAGCCTCGTCGGTGTGAGAGCCCCAGCTTGGAAGATCTAGCCACCGCCTTACCACGCATCGGCGAGCTCCATCCGAGGACCGAGAAGAAGAGGTCCTTGGGTGATGCAGTCGTGGAAATGGTCGGGTGCTTCAGAGTGCGGCAGGATCGACCATGGTGTCTATGAGGTGGTTGGGGTGGTGAGGGGAGACGATCATCATCATCCGAGACGAATCTCGCTCATAGAAACAGGTGCACTTTGCTCCGGTGATCAAGCATTTGCTAGAGATGAGAAAAATCCATCGCCACCTTCTCGCATTGTGCTGAATCTACATGTGAATAGAAGACAAGATAGCCACCTTTTCATTAATGGTTAGTTCAACAAAAAGAGTACAATGCTAAAATAAGGCAGTATTCCTAGCTTTCCAGAACTAAAATATAATAACATAATGAAAGAAATCCCAAAGGGAAGTAATGTAGGAAGTCCAAGTGGCATGGTCACCAAACAAAGCAACTTTCCAATCAAAAACCTCGGGTGAAATGGCTGAAAAAGGGAGTGAATCCAATGCCAAGCATGTTGTGCACGAAGGAAAAAACAAAAGACATGTTTGAAGGACTCTAAGCGACCATAACAACTACAGACTAGATTAGGAATGCCAATATGACTTAATCTTTCCCCTAATGGTAGGCCCTGATAGATCAAACACCAAAGAAATAAATTGAGCTTGGATCAAATAGGGTGTTCTAGGCTCGTTAGATACGCTTTAATAGGGTGACATGAAAAGAATGTAATGACCATCTGGTATTGAGCTTATCTAAAGCCGGCGAAATAGGAGATAACAAGGAGTAGATAACTCCTGAATTGTATTGTAATAGTGGAATGTCCACGTTCCAACACCAGTCTTTCCACCAAGCCTTGGGTGGTTGAAGGCCCAGCTTGTGTAGCATAACATCGGGCAAAAAGACTGAATATCCAAAATTGAAGGTAGATCAAAACCTTTCCATTTTGAGAGGTGAGAACTAAATTTTTAATAAATAATGAATCCTACTATATTTTTCTAATTTAACCAAACAAAAATTTCCATCGTACTCATGGTTACGCCGAAAGGTGTATCCTAGTTGGGTGTAGGTGGTTGGTTCTGACATTTTTCAGATAAGCAACGATGGATATTAGAGGAGGCGGAGCATTGACAATCAAACGGTGGAGGATTGTGGATCCCAAAGCAAACAAATTACGGGGACCATCACGCGGATTGTGCTTGTTTATGGGCTAAAACATCTGTAAATTAATGTGAATGTTCCCAACCGTTGATCGACGAAGGGATAGGAATTAGGAAGCGGAGGAGGGAAACACCAGAAACAAACAATTATGCGTTGCAGAAGCTAGAGAACAAAGATGTTTTAGCATGTCGAGGACACATGTGAGAAAGGATTGTGTAGCGTTTACTCCACGAAAAAAGAGTCGGTTGCCATTGGTAAATTTAATATTTATCCTTTGTAACCACCGCCAGTTACCCACCTTCCAGCAAGGATCTATCCTACAAAGAAGATATAAATGTGTAGTGATAGAAAATTCAGAGTGTAATTGGAGGGGGAAAGTACATACGGGAGAGCCACTGAAATTTCATTTAATGTTGTTGACGCTCCATTTTTCACGCTTATTTTCTACGTAATGTATTTCCAGGGAGTAGTACAGAACATGTAGTGCAAATGATATGGAAAAGAGTGAAGAGGATGCAGATCTCAATGTGACTAGAAGTCGGAAAGAGTCCAACTATAATATGAAACACAAAGTAGACTTTTTCTGGAACTGTCACTGACGTAACAAGGAATAAGGAAATAGTATCGTTGTTCTGTGCTAGCACTTTGTAATAGAGTTAGTGCATTCGTATGACAGGTTGGCTGCAAGCACCTATAATAAATATCAAAATATTTGTATTCTTATGTTATATCTATTTTTTTGTATTATTCTTCAAATTTAAATATATTAATAGTTCTTTTAATACCTGCTATCATTAGAAAGAAAAAACAGCGGTTGGAGTAATCGGTCGGAGAGGTAGATGGTTTTCCTCAGGAGGCTAAGAGGTGATCATACTAAACAAAGACATCTTTTGCAAGGAAGAAAGGAGTACATTTGATCTTGTTTCACAGATGGGTTTGTCATGAAACCCAAGTAATTGGCCACAGTTTTCAGTATGGAAAGGTTATTTTGTGTGTGAGCAACCAGAGTATGGTTTTCCTGTTAAGGAGGTTTGTCATACTTGCATGTAACTTTTTTCTTGTGTTGATGTATAACTCTTCTATTTATATGTCTTCTTCTGGGTTTCCTTTTGTTATGTGTTCCTCGTTATTTATTTGAGTTGGGTGTGTTGTTACGGTAATTTGGTGTGGTTATCATTAATAAGGTTTCATTTTTTTAAAACAAACCCTGTTTCCACTTGTTTTTGTGGTCATAAATGGAACAAATAAAAATACTTATGTGTTTTCTGAAATCGATCCAAAAACTATGTAACCAGATGGAATTCTATGTGTGGTTTTCATGTGCCAGTTCTAAACAAAATAAATTAACTCCTTTTTCCTATATTGCAAGTTTTGTGAGCACGGAAGGCATATATTGTTGCAGGCCTCATCATCATAGAAGAGAGATGGAAGCCTCACAATTATATTAATGTTCAATCAACAACTTATAATAGTTATGGATACAATATTTATAGATATTACACAGCCGAGTACAAACAAATAAGAAGTTTCACAGGTGCAACCAGAAACCATACGAGAAGTAATACAACCCACTATTAAACAAATAAGAACAAAATCATGATAGGGAATACTATTCCCAAATACAAATGAAATATGGTTTATAACCAAATTATAACAACTTACCACATTGTAATAATTAAATTACCTATGTTAAATTAACCTAGGTAAACTATGTTTTACCTAACATTCCCCCTTAATTTTGCATTGTCTCAAGTGAGGTGGAGAGGAACTCTCTGAACAAATCAAACTTGTCATGTGCAAGTGAATTTGTGAATATATCCTTGTTTTTCAGCTATTGAGAAACATGAAGCTATATATTGTGTTTCAACACATGCTTGCATATGAAATGAACATGTACCTCAATGTGCTTTGTCTCTTGTGAAACACTAGATTACAAACATGTTTGAGGATACCTTTATTGTCTACATACATGGTGGTAGGTTTTTCATGTGGTACTCCAAGTCCCTTAAGTATACGACATAGCCATATCACTTTGTAGATAGCTCCACCTATAGCACGATATTCACCTTTGTAGAAGAGTGAGAAATAAAGTTTTGTTTCTTGCTTCCCCATGATATCGGTCTAAATCCCAAAAAGAATACAAATCTAGAAGTGGATTTCTTGTCATCAATATTACTGCGCATGATTTGAATCTGACTATCAGTCAAGAAGAATTGATCATTCTTCTTGTATTCTAGACCAAGATCCATAGTACCCTTGAGATACCTAAAGATCACGCCTCTTTCTAATGACAAACTCTAGGTTCCTGCGCATGAACACTGGAAAGATAACTCAACCTGCAAAGTTGATAGCTAGTCTAGTATAAGTTAGGTAATTGAGACTCCCGATCAATTGTTGATAAAGATTTGCATTTACTAGAGGAGATGGATCGAACGAGATAATTGTAGTATATTCTCCATAGGTGTCGCATGATAGGTGTGTAATCCATCATCCTGAACTTCTCGAGTGTTGTCTTGGTATATTTCAATTGATAAATAAAGATGTGATTCTCTTTCTTCCATACTTCCAATCCAAGACAATAGTGTATGAGCCCGAGATCTGTCATGTCGAATGATCAATTAAGATCTTTCTTCATAGCATTGATCATCTTCAATGTGCTTTCAATGATGACTAGATTGTCAACATAAAAAAACTATCACAATCTCTCCTCCTTTCCTTTTGAGGTAGAGATTGGGATCATATGAATTTCTGATGAATCCATTTTGAACAAGATGCTCATCAATCTTGATGTACCAATCCTGGGGTGCTTGTTTAAGGCCATACATAGATTTCCTGAGTCTACATACCTTTATTTCTTCACCGGGTATGGCAAATCCCTCAAGTTGAGTCATATAGACCTCTTCTTGTATATCTTTGTTTAAAAAGGTACTTTTCACTTCCATCTGATGGAATTTCCAACCATACTGAGTAGCTAGAGAAAATATCATCTTGATCATTTTGATCTTAGCTGTGGGAGAAAATTTCTCCTCATAGTCTATGTCTTCCTTTTGTGCATACCCCTTTGCTACCAGTCTTGATTTTTACTTCTCTATGGTCCCATCTACAATCAATGGGTTTCTTCCTTGTTGGAGGATCAATAAGGTGCCAGGTGTTGGTTTTCATCAACGATCGATATTCAAAATCCATGGAATCTTTCTAAGATTTTGATTGTAGGGATTCTTGGACAATATAGGGCTCAATGATTCAATGACTCTACTCATCAAAGAAAATTTTGTCTCTTCTCACACTTTACTTGTGATTATGTGGTATTTAGTGTGATGAAGATAAAGCATATTCAGAACCATAAATAACCATAAACATTCCACAGAGCATATTCCAGATCTAGATCTTAGAGAATCATGAATTAAACAATAACTATAATAAGATCAACCACACAAGAACCAGTTATAGTCATGTTTAACACCATTATCCATCCAACATACTCCATTACATTAAACATTGTAAAACATATAAGCTTCTTACATTATAAAGTATCACCATAAGTCATGCATGCATCAGATCCAACAACATAACTCTACAATAATTCACTACTACTAAACTACATAGTTCAATACATACTTATAGGGGTGGGGACTTTCCCTTCACCACCTACGCACTTCCCAAAATAGGTCACATGCTGATAATAGCCATGCACCTTTACAATAACATGCACACATGCAAGTGCGCTAATAATAGACATCCTATAGTTAACTGGAAGAAGTAATCCTATTATTAACTCAAGCTCATGCATGGCGCTTATCAGTCACTCATTCCCAAAATACCATTTGTGTGTCATGCAAGTCTCCATCCCGATGTGTGCTCCACACGCTATCTCCAAAAATAGCTTATATCCATGAAAATGGCTAAGTCCTGAATCAAACTTGTCCTAGCGCACGTTTTCCTTTCCTATCATTCCATGCACCTTCAAATGCACCTTGTTCCCACACGTGAATCCTATGTGTGTCTTCTCCTTAGAAAATATTATCTCTCTCAACATTACCCCACACTAAAGTACATTGTCATCCCGAAAATGGGGATTCTTTCTTATGTTCCCAAATAATAAAGAATAAGAATTGAATGAATGTAAAGAATCACTGTATAAAAAGAATGGGTCTTTACTCTACAACTTCCTCTTCTTCAACCTAGAAGGATCAACTCTGGATATTCACTTTTAATCTCAGCCTCCAATGTCTGCCATTCATCATCTAGCGTGGTCCTTGTCTTCTCTAGAATGTCTGTAGCGATGGCATCCAACTCATCCTGAGTAATATTTTCCTTCTCATTCTATAAAACATGGACAACATTGGCCATAACAGACATCATTCCCTCCAGAAGATCCATCTTCTATGCTATGAGCTTCCCAATCTCATCTATCCTCTCCTTATGTGGATCTTGGGCTCTGCAAGGGCTTCACTTTTTTTTTCTAGTGCCAATATTTCTGCGCCCTAAAGTCTCATCCTTCATTGCTTCCAGAACTTCATTATCCTCAACCAGAGTTCTGTCCTTATTACTACCTCTGGAGCTGCACACAAATTCAGAGCTTGGTCTGCTTTCTTCAGCTCATCCTTCAAAGTCTTGAGAGCAATGCCTCATACGTTGAAATTTTTCTATCATAGAGGCCCATGCTCTCTCTGCTTCTTGTTCAACATCTTTTGGTGCAGGATTCTAAGTGGTCCATCTTCTAGCACCAAATCAACCAAAGTGCACACATAATGCATTGCAGAAGGAAACTTTTCAGGTACCTTTGGTTCTAGATGAGGCCTTGCTTTCAGAATGTAATCACCAATCTCCTCTCGCCATGCTAACGAAGGCCTCATTCTTTGTTCATTCTCTTTCCTTCTCTACCTTTAAGTGCTCTATCTCCATAGTTTTATCCTTGTTATCTTCCATCAATGCTCTAATGGTGGTGGCCTTATCAATATTTCTCCATGCCACCTCAACAAATACCTTGACTAAGGCATTGTTGACCTATCTCATCAGACATAAGTGTGGGATTTATGGTCATGTGCCTACTCTGAGGTGCCTTCTTTACTCTCCTTGAGACACAAGACTCCTCACACACATCAAAATTGGTTCATCCATGTGAGTCTGCATGGACCAGATAGTTGTTTCCTTGCGCACACATAGTGGCCATATCTAGGTCCATCAGCTCCCACCCATATAACTCCTTAAGGTCCACTATACTCTCTAAAACCGGTGCATGATGATTTTTACTTGTGTCCTCAATGTAGCCCATACTTGGCACAACATATTCTTCACTTCTCCTCATCCTTGGCCCCTTAGGAACCTGAGCACCAAGGTTTGGAGTTGGCCCTTCTCCTATCTAAGTTGTAATCTGCAGCGCATTGGTTTTTCTCACACTTAGTTTCTTCTACTTCTTTCACCCCTTCTTCTTCATCTTTCATTTCTTCATCCCTGGGCTCCTCCACATCTTCTAGTTGCACTGGGGTTCCAGGCACACTCTCTTCGACTCCTCCCTCCTCATTAAGCTTCAAATTTCTCCTTCTCTTCTTCTCAGGTGCTTCTTTTTTAGGGGAGAGTCGAGGTGATCTCCTTACAGGTTGTGGTGTTCCTGCACCTTGGGTCCTTGGTTCTTCTGAATACCTTCTTGAACTAGCACTCTTCAGGGACTACATCTACATTCAAGTCCTCTTCTACTTCTTATGCACCTGTGGTGGAGTATCTACACTGCTCACTCTCCACTCTGTCTGTGGGCTGCCTCTAGCCCCTATGATCCAAGCCTCCACTATCTTCATGTTCTTCTTCTTCCTCATCTATCTATATGGTCATGGTAGGATTTGGAGCTGGCACATTCTCCATTGTATGTTTTCCCTTAGGTGGCCCTAGGAGCATGAACTCATTCTCCACATACTTATTATTCTCCAGCCTAGGCTTAAGCTGAAGATATATGAGCATGGCTCCACTATCCCCAATAGCCAAGCTTACTAGATTTATGTTTATGACATCTAAAATGAGCCTCTCAATGTAGGCAGACCAACCTGGATATACATATGTTTTCCTGAGGGTATGGTAGTCACAATCTACCTTGTCTCATGTTGAAGTTCAATCCACACATTAGTAAATCTGTGAACTAAAGCCTAGAAGTAGTGCATTGTGAAGGCATAGGGAAGTTTGCACCATGGACTCCATGTCCCATCCTTCATGGAAAACCACATGATGCAAAAATGTTGATACACCAAACTATATTACCTTTCCTACTACCATGGGTAGCTCCTTTAAATGTGCCACTCCTCCTCAAATGCATGCAAAGTCGGTCATACCATAGTTCTTCCCTTTTCTTGAATGGGCCACTCATTGATCCTTCACATAAATATTTCTCAAACCTTTCCACGAGGGACTTCTTCTCAGTGGGGTATTCCCAAATTTTGTTCTTTGGCCCATCGGCACTCCAATTTCTACAAAAACAAGGGATAGTAGGATAGCACCAAAACTTATCTTCTCACCTGTGTGCTTCCTCAATAATAGTCTTTATAATGTAGCCAACCAAGTTGTAGATTTCTCCCTCTATCATTTTCTTTGCAATGTGTAGCCACATGGTATTTACCTATGACCATCTCTCTTGATCATTTAACTTGGTGAGTAGATGCATGGCTTCCTACACTATAGGAAACTTCTTCAATTTTTCTATGTCCATTCCACGTGGACCTTTGGAGTATCCTAACTCCTTTTGGTGGCTATAATAACTTCCTTATCAGTCAGATCACTCATAATATTTATCCCTGTGCCCTTTAGTCCTGTCAATGTGGAAATCAGGGTTGTTGTGATCCTTACCCTCCATCCAAAAAAATAGAAAAATTCCTCATGGACTCTTCTCATAAGCCATTGGTATAAAGCCTCTAGTTTTCCAAAGTATGGGAGTTCATATAACTGATAAACCCCTACCTTCTTCAAAACTTCTCTCCAACATCATCATATACTAGCATATCATCCACCATGCACTTGTTGGTCTTCTTGTTCAACAACGCATCCAATTCTCCCCTGTTGTCGGTGGTGTGGTGATTGTAATCACTTACTTTACATCGATGAATGTGGGAATCCCAATCCCATCCAACTATCACTCCTTCTGGGTACTACATTTCTAAAAATTTTCTCTCGGGTGCAACTTCAACCTCAACCTCCACCTTTTTCTTTCCCTTTGTGCCTGCTTGTAGGTGCTTTCTTTGGTGCCATCATAAAATCCCACCTTTTGTCTTCTATATTGAGTAAGCTCAAACCCTAGCTCAAAATCACATGCCCTAGCTCAAAACCATGCCCTAGCTCCTTCTCAATGCTTCTATGCTCAAACCCTTCACCAATGGGGACGCAAGCCACTTCCATGCACAAATCTTCTCCACATCTAGTTTCATAGCTCTCTGCACCTCAATATGATTCACTTGGCTTGGTCACACTTAGCTCACTTGAAATACTTGTGATCGCAAAGGTAAAAATGAACCCGCATCACATCCTTATATAGATTTTCAAAAATTTAGTGCATTTATTGCTCCTTCACCTACCAACAATCCTCTCATTAATTGACCATTTTCCCAATTTCCATGTGGTACACCTTCACACCCCAACTATAACCTTCTAGCATGCCTTCCTACCTTCTGGCTACAGACTTCTCTTCCACATGCTTCCATGTGTGAAGTACCTCACTATTGCCCTCTTCTAGTAGTTTCCATGGCCACTGCTTACCTCACGTTATATTGTTCATTCATTCATTTCCATCTATGGTCTTCTTTAGAAGTAATCACCTTTCAAACAACTCCTTTCCATACTTGAATAACACCTGTAATAGTTTGTTCTCATGTGTACCTTTGAATAAAAAATAACAACCACCCCACACCAATGGTATGTGTAGTCCTCTCACGCATAAAAATACTTCAGATTGTAATTAGCTTCCAACGCACAAACACACTTATTACACAAAAAAACCAAACTAAATTGACAAAGCATAATGAATGAAGAAGGAAATACATTAAAGGAAATACAAAAAGGGAAACCTATACTAAATGGAAATACTACCTTATTACAAACACCAAGAAGACTTATTTATAGTAGGGCTTCAACCTACTCCCATTAAGTAACCGGGTAACCGTATTCCATCAAGCACCTCTAACTAAAAGCACCTGATTCAAGTATATGAGTGATAACATACGGTCCCAACCAATGCACCTTAAGCTTTCTGGATGGCACAAAAACTTAGAATCATAAAGTAGTACCATCTGTCCAACCTCAAGCTTCTTTTCCCTGATGTGTCTGTCATGCCATGCCTTCTTCCTAGCCTTTTCTTTTTCTTCTACTTTTCCCGATCCAACGTGCTATGGCACACCTCTCATCCAACTATATTAACTTGTCAATTATTTCTTCTAATGCTTTCTCATCAGCTAGACCTCCAACGCATGCATAAATACGCAATGATGGTAACATGAATTCCATTGAAGAACTACTTCTACACCAAACACCAACTAAAAGGGTGTGGCCTTATTCAACCTCTTGTAGGTTGTTCTATATGCCCAAAGCACAACAAAAAATTTATCATCCCAATATTTCCTTCCAACATCACAAATTTTTGTCAAAGTTTGCTCAATATCTTGTTGAAGGCCTCCATAGTCCCATTTTCCTTGAGGATGATAAGGTGTTGTCTTGTGGTGCACAACCATAAATTCATCCAACAATATCCTGATTGTCTCATTCAAGAAGTGTGTGCCCCTATCACTTGTCAAGCTCAATGGACATCCATACCTAGTAAGAATATTTTCCCATAAGAACTTGGTATTGTAGTTGTTGTACAATCCTTTGTAGGTGCTTGCTTCTACCCACCTAGTAAGATAATCTATGTAAGTGATGATATAGCATGATCCAGTTCTACGTGCAGATGGGAAATAGGACCCACAAAGTCTATAAACCCATTTCTCAAATGGCTCTACACTAGAAATAGGCCTCAAAGGCATTTCATCTCTCTACCCAGGTTTTCCAAGATGTTGATAGTGATCACACGCCTTACAATACTCTTTACAATCTTTGTATACAGGTCTCCCACCATAATCCAATGAGTAGAATTTTACGTGCAGTGGCATCACCTACATAGTGCCCACCTGCAATACCACCATGAGCCTCTTCCATGATATATATGCACTCATGTTCTAGTACACACCGGCGCAATACTTCATCTCGACCTAGTTTGTATAAGTCACCACTGATCAACATGAAGGGTGTCACGTGAATTGCAAGTTGTTTCTTCTCTAATGCTTTCATTCCTTCTGCACATACCTGCATAAAAAGACAAAAATATCCTCCAATTCTAAAGGCACGTGATGTAACCTATATAACTATGCATCTGACATTGTATCTTCAATTGTCTACATGTCCTCCCTTGATTGAATCCTTGATAAGTGGTCTCGGGCCAAATTACTTTTACCTAGTTTTACCACAACTATAAAGTCAAATTCTTGGAATAAGAGCACCCATCGACATATGCACCCCATAGAATGGGATTATTTACCAAGTATTTTAATGCCATGTGATCAATATAAAATACAAAGGGTGTTGCTAGAAAATACTGTCTAAATTTATGCAACATGTAGATCATCGACAAGGCCTCACACTCTATAGTTGTGTAATTTTGTTTCAGAGTCAACTTTCTACTAGAAAAACAGATAGGATGATCTATAATACCTTCTCCAGATGAGCTAACACCACACCAATGGTCATGCCAGAGGCATCCACATGTACATGAAATGGTTGGTTCCATGAGGGAAAACATAGAATAGGTGTTGTAGTAAGTCTCTCCTTCAATGCCTCAAATGCGCTGCATTGTTGCTTTCTCCCCAATAGAATGTCCCTTTTCCTTTTAATAATCTTCTTCAGGGGCATGCAAAATTTTTACATACCCTTTGATAAATTTTCTATAATACCCTGTGTGGCCCAAGAATCCACGCACCTCACTCTAATTGGTAGGCTCCTCCAGCCTACAATAACTACAACCTTAGTTAGGATCTACTAACAAACCTTCCTTGCAGATGATATGCCCTAACAGAGTTCCAAAAGGTGTAGCAAACACACACTTCTTGATGTTTAAGGAGATGCTTAACTATCTGCATCTTTCAAACATTAAGCACAAATTGTCACAATGATCCTTAACAAGCCCATATACCATCCAATCATCCAAGTAAACTTGCAAGAATTTGTGAATAAAATCTGGAATGCTTGAACAACTATGCATGAAAATACAACAGTGCATTTTTTCAAACCAAAGGGCATCACAATATATGCAAAAATTCCCCATTCAATGGTGAAAGTCATTTTCTCTTGATCTTCCTATGCAATTCTAACCTGATGATACCCAGAGAATCCATCTGTAAAAGAGTAAACTTCACCCCTACAACACCTTCTAATATTTCCTCTATGAAAGGTGTAGGAAAAGGATCAATCACACATGCAACTTTAGTTCCTATAATCCACACAAATCCTAATCCACCATCTTTCTTTATATTGATTACCATTGGGCTAACCCACTTTGATTCCTCTAGGGGCTTAATGATGCCAAATTTCAACATTTTGTCAATTTCTTCCTTAACTTTTACGCGCACAGTTTGGGTTCATCCTATAAGGTCTCTTCCTAACCGGGCACGCTCCTTCCTTTAGCTTAATCTTCATCTCACCTAATGACTCATGCACTCCTTTTAACTCATGGTAGCCCCTAGGAAATAAATCCTAGAAATCACGTAGTAATTCAATTATCTTTTCCACTTCAGAATCAGACCAATAATCCCCATTATTACCTCCTTAGGTTCAACATCCATGCCAATGTTCACTTTCTTGTCTTCATAGGTTCATGATAGGCACACACATTTCTTATCCACACTGTCTAACACTTCACATACCTACTTGAATGAGCTATATCCAGATCTTCTACTTCCTCATCATCCACTATGTAGACCATCTTTCCTTTCTCCTTTTCAAAGCAAGCACACATAAATAGTTTGGCATCTTGTATCATCTACTTCATCAAAATGTGCTCTAAGTCTACCTCACCAAATAACTCCTGAATGAGTTCTTCAGCCTTTGCACTGTCTCCCATAGTTAAGTGCTTTATGACCCTTAATGCCTCTTCCACCAGAGGTTTAGTAGAGAAGTAGTCAAAAGTTTGGGTCATTCCTACAATCAAGTCCTACCAATTTCCAGTCTCCTATGCAGCTCTACATAAACATACCAAGTGCATGCGTAACCTTGTAAAGTGGAATAAAGCTTGTGCACCCATAGTGAAGGTGGTAAAGCTTCCTTCCTCTATCTAGAGTCTCTCACACTACTTGAACGTGGTGTTGAATAGGTTGATTACCATGATACATGTATGATTTGAGTAGGCACATTACTCCTAAAGAACCGAGTGGTTAGAGAAATTCTGACTTCATTCCATTCCATGAGATTATCCTGTGAACCATCCACCAACACGTTTTGTCCTGTCCCACAGGTATACACTAACATATTTCTTCTTTCCACTTGATCCATCCACTTCTTCTCCATGGCACATAGAATATACCATAGGGTCTCCTTCTCCAGTGTACCGAGGTACAAAGTTACCTATCCTCCTAACACAATGAGGTTTTCTTCTCCATGCAAAATGTGCTTCTTACTTCACACCCAACCATCTCATAGGTGTCATGCACCCAATTATCACAAGCAATACTTGTAGTATCACTAATAGACTATGCATCTTCCCACTGGAGGATTCCTTCCTTAGATGGCTCAAGTACTTCTGGTCCCGAATGACATACATAAATTTTGTTTAGTCTTCCTCACTCAAAGGTTTAACATAAGGTGCATATTTCCCATCTGATCAAAGGGATAATCACTCTTTCTTCCTTGTTCTCAAAACTTATATACCCCTTGTTGAACCATAGATCAACATTATTTTCATAACACCAAGGGCACCCAAGTAGAGCTGGGAAGTTTTCTACTTCTACAAGTGCTAAGACCTCAAAGTCCCCAGTGAACTTGGCCCCTTGTATAGTAATGGATGCATCCTTTAAAACTCCTATGGAGTGGCCTTAGTTTGATTAGCCATAAACAATACATTAGAGGATGGTTGTAATGGAGGTCTTCCCATCTATACCCATGCATCTAAAGTAAGCACATTCACTTCCATGCACTGTATCAATCAATATATTACTCAAGAGCCACCCATCCACAACAACATTCAAGTGATCTCCTTGTCATAATCCAAACTATGAGGGGGAAGATTAACATGCAGGATCTACCATCCATTCTCAATACTTACACATGTGAGTGTTTCCCTTTAGCCAATTCCCTAATAATGGAATGATATTCTCCTAGCGCAACATCTTGCATACCTCTTTTAAGTCATCAATATCCGATTGGACTTCTCTTTGCTTCCTTCTTTTGTTCTAACTTCCATGTGACTATTCCTTTAAACATTGTATTTCACCCTAAGATTTCTGAGTACCTCCATGGTCTCCTGATAAACCTCCTTCTGATGTGTAGGATCTGGGTACCTTGCATGTAAAAATTCCTCCTTAGTGATGGTAGGCTTCTTTTAATGTCTTCTCGCAGCACATGCAACTTTCAACATGTGTAGTAATCTTCATAGGTAATACCTCAGTTCCGGTGCCAACTTTGGCATCCACTAATTTTCCACAACGTGTTGTATTCTAACCATCCCTATGCCCCTTGTTCTCCTATTTTATGTTTCTTTCTAAGATGCTCATATAAGTCTGGGCATTCCTCATAGTTGATTCTTCCCACAAAAAGAACAAGTAATATTCTGAGGACATTCACACTATAGTGGTCAGGAGATCCACATGTAAAACACATTTCCATGCGAGGGAACTCACCTCATCCACCACCACGGCCTCGCCCCCAAATCCACCATGGTATCCTCGACCTCTACCATGACCTCCTTCAAAGCACCCTTCATTCCGATCATAGCATGCTTGAGCATGGTCATGATCATGGTGCTCACTTTTTCCTTTAGAGTTATCTGATACTCCTGTCTGATCACACACCAATATCTATGGCATCATGGATCTAACCAATCAACCTACAATCTTTTGTATTGTGAGTCATGGACTGAAAATATTACAATAGCAAGATACATTCTTTCTTATCATGTGTTGTAATAATGGGCAATGGCTTGCATCATGGTCCAAATGACATATCTCATAGTCTAGCAAATAATGAACACACTGATCTATGAGGACAACTATCTTTGTGTGCCCTTCCACTTCACAATCTATACACCAAATCCCAAAGTGCACATCTCATGTGCTGAATTTTCCGATAGTTTCTCCAACTACTTTTCCATAGCTACAATTTGTGCCTCTAGAATGGGCTCACTCTAGTGTCTATACTCCCAACTACTTCATCATGCAAAAAAAGTGGCTTCAAGTGCTTCACGTGGTCCGTATATGTCTTATGTGATAACACCCTTCTAAAAGGTGTGATCAAGCCCCAACAAACCACTATGCATGTTGGCTTGCATGAATATCATAAGAAAGTTTAGACAATAATGTCTTGAAATGGGCATCATATTCTCAAATGCTCTCAGTAGTGCCCTACTTAATATCCTTGAGCACACTTATACTCTTCTACTCAAACTCGGGATATGAAACTCCTTAAGGAAAGCATCCTTTAATGTTGCATAATCTACGCAAGTCTGATTCAGGGTCAAACTTCCTACCAACTATGTGTGTGTCCCTGTAATGTAGTTACAAATTGACTTTCCTTGCACTCAAAAGCCATAATTCCTTTTGTGCATGCCATAGTATCTCACACATGTGCACATGTTTCAAAAATCTTCTATGCCCCTATACTCTAGAAGATGGAGAGACATCTCCATGTAAATATTTTGGGGTTGATGAGACCCTGCCCACCTGATCTAGAACCTCTGTGTTACCTCTACCTCTAGAACCACCAGATCCACTAGAACTAGAGCCACCTATGCCCCCTGATCCTCCACCTATAGCTAGAAGTGGACCAATGGATGTACTTCCCTGTGTCCCAACAATGGTACTAAACTAACTCCTACAAGTCTGCGAAGTGGTACTACTCCCAGAAGTGAGTCCAAAATTTTACGCGCTTGAGTTCTATGTTGATGATGTGCCTAAGAAAGGTACCTCCAAACAACAAAGAAGATTTTTTCCTAGCCATATGATGTACTTTCTATCTGACTTACTCCTTCTTCTACTACTCCCCAAACTAGCTTTTGACTACTACTAGTTGTACTAGATACTGGAAAACCAAGCGCAAGGGCTAGGTTTCAGTAGATTCAGATGCACACCCATGGCCCATGTCATCTCTACTAGCATGCTCCCATGTGAGGCCGAGGAGGGTTCCCTATTATGCTTTCCCAAATGGGGGAGTTCCAGATGCTCTAGCTCCATGCCTTCTACGTGAGCTCCAAATCCTTCACGAGCCATCTCTCTCCTCAACGCCATCCACTCTACAATATCACACTGCTTCTCTATCTCCCTCTCGCACATGCCTCATTGTACTTAAGCCACCTTTCTTCTCATTTCCTCTCTACCACTAGGTCCACCATCCTTCACCAAACCTACTCCTGTCCCCCCACGCATGTGGTGGGGTTTAGCTAGCCATCGACTTCTCTTCCAAGTTCAGGGTTACCATCAAGATTTTGATCACTAGTGGAATGCCTTGCAAATAAGTTCCCTTGGATAACATAAAAATGGAACTCAACTACCTCCAGGAAAGAATAAGTGGAAATTGAGTACTCCAAAATATAGCTATTCAAAACACCACATAACCAAGTGTCCACAACACACATCCAAATCAAATCAACATCATAGGGCCTAAAAAATTCTTCCTACATCCAAACAAGTGTGTGATACCTCCAATTCCTTTTAGATGCATAAGCAACTAGCCACTCATACAACTCTACTTAGAAAGATAAAAAAGAAGCTCTCATACAAATAGTCATACAAATTCTACTCCACCCACACACGTGTGTGTCAAACTCAGATCCAGTGTTGAACCTCCAGTGTACTCTTCTTCCAGATCTTTTATCCACTCCTCAACACTTTCTAAGGTCAACCGGTACATCTTCATCATGAACCATCCTAAAAAATCTGAAAAAAGAGGTCCCAAATGGAACCAATGATGCAGCCTAGAATCCACTATATAAAACCCAAGCACACTGCATGGCACATCACCCAACCTGAGCTGAGTGCTCACCCAAAGTGCACAAAAAGGTACCAGGCCCCTCTTTAGAGTTTCTTGTAGGATGTTAGTGTGATGAAGATAAAGCATATTTAGAACCATAAATAACCATAAACATTCCACAGAGCATATTCCAGATCTAGATCTTAGAGAATCATGAATTAAACAATAACTATAATAAGATCAACCACACAAGAACCAGTTACAATCATGTTTAACACCATTATCCAGCCAACATACTCCATTACATTAAACATCAAAACATAGAAGCTTCTTACATTATAAAGTATCACCATAAGTCATGCACACATCAGATCCAACAACATAACTCTACAATAATTCACTACTAAACTACATAGTTCAATACATACTTATAGGGGTGGGGACTTTCCCTTCACCACCTACACACTTCCCAAAATAGGTCACATGCTGATAATAGCCATGCACCTTTACAATAACATGCACACATGCAAGTGCACTAATAATAGACATCCTATAGTTAACTGAAGAAGTAATCCTATTATTAACTCAAGCTCATGCATGGCACTTATCATTTGCTCATTCCCAAAATACCATTTTCATGTCACACAAGTCTCCATCCCGATGTGTGCTCCACACACTATCTCCAAAAATATCATGTATCCATGAAAATGGCTAAGTCCCGAATCAAACTTGTTCTGCACATTTCCTTTCCTATCATTCCATGCCCTTCAAATGCACCTTGTTCCCATGCATGTGAATCCTATGTGTGTCTTCTCATGTTGTATCGGCGAAGTGTTTTGAGATATTTGAAACTGATGTGACCAAGTATCGATGCCATAACTATGCAAAGGAAGAATTCTTAGCCACAAGTGCTTGATCATCCCTATGGAAAAAGTCAAGTTAGAACATATGTCCCACATTGGAGGATTTTGCAATAATTTTTTAGCCTCTAGATTTGTCTCGAATCAAACACACTTTCTTACGGAATGGCTATCAAAGTTAATCTTGATTATGATCTAGAAGTTGACTAATTGATAGTAGATTCTTTGTTAAGCCAGGGACATATAATACATCTATTAATCTATAATTTCGTGAACCAAGAGGTAGAGAAATGTTCCCAATACCTTGTACCGTGTAAGAAGAATCATCACCTAACGAAACATGGTTTTTCGAAGGTGTGTCCCTCATCATACCAAACAATACTAGATGACATGGCTGGTTCACTAGAATGAGCAATCTATAAGAAGTCCTCATTTTTGAATTATCTTGTTGATCAAATTTACATTACCTTTCTAATGGGTTTTCTTTGCAGTTCCCCTTCTTTTTCCTTGCTTGTAGTATGATTATCCTCGATGATATTGCTCATATTGAGGTTACGAGTTGTTCAATGAACCTTTGTTTTATGCATTGAAGCAACAATATTTCAAATCATGTCCTCTTTTGCAGATATGACATTTCTTCTTTTGTTTTTCCCCTTGCTGATGTTGTTTTGGGACTTTTGAGAATATTTTACTTTGCCTTTTCTTTTCTGATGAGAAGATAATGTTTGCTCCTCTTCATCATATTTTTTATACATTACTTCTTCTTGTTGCAGTAGATTCACTAACTTTTCAAAATTAATTGTCTAATCTGACAAGTTTAGTGTCATCACAAAAATGTGGTAAGAAGGAGGAAGTGCTCTCAAAACAATGGGAATGAGAGTTGTATTAGTTACCTCCTCTCTTAGGGCTAGAAGTGAAGCCCTCAATTCTACAACTATTCACAAAAAACTTCCACTTTCTCGGTCGGCTTGAATTTGAGTGTATGCAACTAACTCTGTAAATTCAATATTGTGTTCTTGTTTCTAGCCTCATACACGGTGCTTAACTTATCCCATGCTTCTTTGGTTGTTTTGGCATCTCGAATGTGGGGTTGCACATCGTTGGATACTACAAACAAGATTATGACTTTGTCCTTCTAATTGACTTTGTCAAATTGTCTCTGTTGGGCTGCATCATCTGGTGATTTGGTTGCAGAACCATTCACAACAGGCCAAATATCTTCAAACTCAAGTTGTGTTTTGATCTTAGTCTTCCATGCAGCATAATTATCTCCTCTTAAGAGTTGTGAGTCTGGAAGAAAGAACTTAGGGGCATTGGTGCCCATTTTCTAAATCAATTGACAAAGGGTAAGGCTCTTATCACTCCAGGTATAAGGTATCCCAATCTAGATAATGTCAATTCGATATACCAAACCTTTCATATATGTTCCCTTCCGATATACTCGTTGGTATGTGGAAGAAGATCACCCTTTTGATATACGCGATGGTACATGAAAGATGCATTAACTTATGTGAAATAATTCGATACGTGGTATCAAGATAGTATTGAAAGGGTGTGTGTGATTATTGACACCATTTCAAATAAATATCCTCATATGCACACGTAACTTCGCTATATACTTGAATAATTTTAGTGTCTGGATATATCCTCATACGCACACGTAATTTCGCTATATACTTGAATAATTTTAGTGTCTGGATTTATGTTTTGCAATCGTTCATAGATGGACCGGAAATAGGGAGGAAACCTTGTGTATATTTTATTAATATGAAAAAAGTAGATTATAGAATATAGAGTGTTGCAATGCTTATATACATTAAACAACATGTTCTGAAAACAAATAGATGGTTACACTGTTTTCGAAACAAAATACATCCAAGAAATGTAATACAAATAAATACATTATTCAACTATGCAACTATAACCTCATGGATGTACAATAAAACAAATATAAATGGTTATAAAAACATAACCATATAACAATAATATAAAACTACCTAGTTACCTAAAGTAACAAATAATTTACTACAATAACACACAATTACCTAAATAGTAAGTTCATAAATTACTATGATAAACTATGTTTTACCTAACATCATCTAGAATGGGTGCGACTAAATCTCTTTTTATTGGAGTTATGGATCTACTTGTTTTTGTACACGAGGGTCTTGTCGAGTATCAAAAAAACCATCCCTTGTAGGCTTGAAACCTATGTCAACATTGGTAAATTGTGTAATGGATTGTGCTTATTTATAGGCTAAAACAACTATAGATTAGAGTGAATGTTCCCAACTGTTGATCAATGAAGAGATAGGAAAAAATCAAAGTGAGGAAAACCCCATAAAAACAATTGTGTGTTATAGAAGCTAGAGAACCATGTGTTGTAGCGTGTCGGAAACATGTGAGGAAGGATTGTGTAGCGTTTATTCCATGAAAATAGAGCTAGTTATCGTTGGTAAATTTAATATTTCTCCTTTTTAGCCACTGCCAATTACCCACCTTCCAACAAGGATCTATCCTACAAAGAATATAGAAATGCGTAGTGATAGAACATGTAGAGTTGAATTGGGGGGAAAGTACATATGGGAGAGCCATTGACGTTTCATTTAATGTTGACAATGCTCCATTTTTCTCACTTATTTTTACTTAATGTCGTTCCAGGGAGCAGTATAAAGCATGTAGTGTAAATGATATAGCAAAAGAGTGAAGAGGATGCGAGATCTCAATGATGTGGATAGAATTTGGAAAGAGTTCAAATGTAATATGAAAGAAAAGTGGACTTTTGTTGGAACTTAGATTGGCGTAACAAGGAAGAAGGAAATAGTACCATCATTCTCTGCTAGAGCTTTGTAACAGAGTTAGTACATTTGTAGGACAAGTTGGCCACAAGCACCCTATAATAAATATCAAAATATTTGTAGTCTTATCTATATCTATTTTTTGTATTATTCTTCAAATTTAAATATATTAATAGGTATTTTAATACCTAATATCATTAGAAATAAAAAAATAGTGATTGGAGTAATCGATCGGAGAGGTGGATGATGGTCATCGGGAGGCTAAGAGATGACCATAATAAAAAAAAACAATGCTTGCATGGAAGAAATGAGTACGTTTGAGCATGTTTCGCATATGGGTGCAATCGTGAAGCCCAAGTAATTAGCTAGGGTTTCAATATGGAAAGGTTATTTCATGTATGGAAGCAACCAAAGTGTGATTTTCTGTAAAGGAGGTTTATCGTGCCTACATGTGGATTTTTTCTTGTGTTTGTGCATAACTCTTATCTTTATATGTTTGCTTCTTAGTTTCCTTTATTATGTGTTCCTTGTTATTCGTTTGAGTTCGGTGTGTTATTTAAGGCCATTTGGTGCGGTTATAAGCGGTAAGGTTTCATTTTTTTAGTAAACAAACCTTGTTTCTAGTTTTTGTGGTCATAAAATGGAAAAAATTAAAATAGTTCTACGTTTACTAAAATCTATCCAAAAAAATTGTAACCATATGGAAGTCATGTGTGAGTTTTCATGTGCCGAGTTGATTAACTAAAATTAACTAAATTAGGTAGTATATAATATTTAATATAAGCTATGAATACTTGCACTGAAGTAAATAAATGTAGCAAATAAATATGCTAATGATCTAAGAAAATATGTAAAATGAAATACTAAACCCTAACGTGCAAGAGAGAAGAGGAAAGAACTCAACTGATAATAGGCGTTTTTTAGACGGTGTTGATGTGATGAGCGAGAAAATTAGAAAGCGGGAGGAGCGACTATGTCGGGGTCCCACAGAGGACAAATCTAGGTGATGTGGCTAGGCGAAGTGCCCTTACACCAGAGAGGACCTCGTAAGAAAAATAGGTGCCCTGGTCTAGGAAAAAGGTCCAGACTTGGTCTTCACAGTCTAGAGATGACATTTATCCTTTGTTTTTGTCACATTAATTTTCTTAGATCTGCGTTGAATGCTTGAAATATTCCAAGAGGGAGAAACAACATATAAAAGACAAAAATTAAGTATCAAAACCCTAAAAAAAAAGATGTAAATGAATGGTTTAGACCCGACCTTAGCTTTGCCACAATAGCGGGCTTACTAGCGAGTGTTGCACTACATTTCAGACCGAATGTAGTTTTGGTGAGTGTGTGCATGTCATGCCCTATATGCTCTTGTGTCGATCGCACTTTGTGAAATAACGAGCAATAACTAAATGTAATAGAATGTGTGCATGGAATAGAATAGAATCCCTCCCCCTATGAAGTGTGATGCGAGATGTCCTAGCTTGTCCATTGATAATGGAGCTATGTGGATGTCAATCTGATAGATGGATGAAACTCTATATGGAGTGATAGTAGCAAGCTGATGTTAGGTCCCTCATTATGGTCTCATAACTTTATATTTATAGGGTTATCTTGCTCTAATTTTGTAATTAACTCTTGAAAAGGCCAACCAAAAGAAAGA
Organism: Taxus wallichiana var. yunnanensis; assembly: GCA_018340775.1. Classification (NCBI taxonomy): domain Eukaryota; kingdom Viridiplantae; phylum Streptophyta; class Pinopsida; order Cupressales; family Taxaceae; genus Taxus; species Taxus wallichiana. The sequence goes on from CM031242.1 coordinate 794,107,059, forward strand.
TAAGGATGAAAAATGGCTAGAAGAGGCCCAAAAAGTGGTGAGAAAGTGCTAGAAGGATCGGGCGCCCCGTGCGGGGGACCAAAGTGCCCATGGGTGCCCTAACCGAGGCTAAAATAACGTGGAATGTCAAAAATGGCTAGGCATATGGGTGCAATAGGTCACAAATTATGAAATAAAATAAATAAGATGGCCAAAAGGATGGGGGTTAATTAGTACTTTCTTCACTCAATAACCTTCTAAATAATAGTATGAGACTGAGATAAATAAATGTCTAAAGTGCGTTATTTTGTGACTATATGTTTCCCTCACTTTATGTTGGTAAGAGGAAATCTTGGTAACATAAAATAAATAAATATGTCTAACTGATGTTCCTTAGTTTAGTAGAAACACGCCAAGGACTAGACAAAAGTGTGGAATGACAAAAAGATGGAGAAGCGTGGAAACTAGAGATGAAAAATGAGCAAAAAAAAGTGATGAGAGTGAACTTAGGGGCGGAACATGTGTGTGTAGTTTATGTAGTGTGTAGTGTACCTAAATGGTTATTAAATCATGTTTGTTATCGCATAATGTTGTTGTTGTTGTTTTTCCCCATTTGATTGCTTGTTTCTCATACACCCAGGACCTACAAGGAGAAAACAATCAAGTAGTCAAATACGTATGTATATAAGTGTAAAAATGCTATGTAAAACATGCATGTAAATGTAAAATACGTTAATGAAAGTGTAAGCGGAAAATTAAATGGAACATGTGCACCTAATCCATGTCGAGAGAAAGTATAGAAGGATATCATATACTGCAGATTTTTGGGCGATCTCACACCATAGGCCAAAGAAGTGTAGGGAGGAAATGCTCTGTGTCTTCAGGATCTAACTGCTTCCTTGAAATGTGTGTAGAGATCTTTGTATTGTCCTAGTTTTTTGGGTGATCTAACACCACTAGATGAAGTAGTGTAGAGAGGCACACCCACTGTAACCTCAACCAAGCTTATAATTGCTTCTCAAATGCTAAGGACACCATATCTATAAAATCCATTATGTATAGGGTTCGTAGACTAGTCTGAACCCAATCATTGTATGTAACCCACTATGTCAAGGGGGGAAAGTACACTAAAGTAAACTGGTGTAAATACATTGTGTTAGTATGTAAAAACCCCCAAATGATACCCCCTTTTTGGGGGCACATGCAACGTCACTGATAGGATACATGTGGCCCATAAAGAGGGTCAACCATATGTATGTTGTAACGTTGAAAAGTGCTTGGTAGAAACCAAGGCATGCATAAACAAGAAGGATAGCCGAAAAAATGTAAACACGCATGCATGTAGAAAATAGTGTATAAGCCATGCAAACATTGTGTACACTACTAAGAAAATTAATGTAAAGATGTAATAAGACAAGTAAGCCGAGACAAATTAGGATGCGAATGTGGGACATCACTCATGACATCGCAAGGCCATCATGGTCACAAACAAAAAACAAGTGTGAAAACCAAACATAGGGCAATGCTCATAAAAATAGCAAACAATGGCAGAAATGTAATCAAACAAGTATGTAAACCAATATCCCTATATAAAAAATGTTACACATGAAGCACCTGTTAGCATGTTATAAATATATCTAGTATGTAAAAATCATGTGTAAGTAAGTAATGTAAAGTGTTAAGTACAAAATGAAACAGTAACACCTAGGCAGAGATACAAATGCGGATGCCCCAACGACTAGTGTGGGAAGGGTAGAAGGTGAGCATCATTCCATGTATAAGAGACATGTATCTACGATCACAACTAAAAGAAGGTGTGAACATTAATTTGTGGATGGTATAGATAAATGACATATAAGTAATATAACAAGCATGTGTAATAAAGTGATCATGGACAATAAAAGTAAGCAACAATATAAGCAACCATATATGCAACGGTATGTTGTGGATGGATGTAATGGAATGTAAAAATGTGAAGTGATAGGAGCCAAGTTCCCTCCGAGTGGATGGAAATGTATGTAGTGAGGTTAATTTTTTTCCCCCTCAGCACTCAATAATGAACCATAAATGAGAGTGTGTCATCGGGAAATGGTCGAATAGTGTGTGTTGTTTTTACCACGCTATGAGGAATGTGTAGGTGTAGTGATGAGATGTGACCTAGCGACGATGTGTGCATGAACCTTATAAGCTGAAGCATATATCATGACTAGATGAATGTATAAGTGATGATTTAGCTTAAGCGTATATCACTACAAGATGAACGAATGGGTGATGATTTAGCCCTAAGTGTATATCACTACAAAAATAAAGGAGGGAGTGGTGATGTAACCTAAGGTGTATACCACTACAATATGATGGAATCAATGACAATTTATCATAAAGTGTATGTCACTACAAGATGAATAGTAGGAGTGGTGATGTAACCTAAGTTGTATACCACTACAAAATGATGGAAGATGTGACGATTTAGCCTAAAGCATATATCACTAGCCTAGAAATGTCATATGGTAAAGGTCAAGTAGTAAATGTGTAAGGTCCATTTTATTTATAAACCCTTGGCATTTGATAATGGACCAAGGAACTAAAGTGCGTCATCGGGTGGTGAGTACAATGCATAGAAGACAATGTAGTATATGTAAGGATAAAATTTGACCATATGATGAGTGGAATGTGTTAATACATTATGTGTAGAATGCTATGCAAGAATGTGTGAAGTGAAATGTGTAGGATGTAAGACGTGTAGACAATGGTGTATGCATAATAATGACTAGGATGATGTATGATGTGGAAATACACAAATTCTAAAATGTTGTAGACTAAATGTAGAGTGTAAGGTGTATGACGTGTAATGTGCAATGTGTAATGCTTATAGTGCAGCGTAAGGTTAGTAAATAATATGTATGATGCTAGTAATATGGTAAGGAAGCTCTAAAGGCAATATATATGCAACCTATATGAGATGCATAAATGACAGTGTAAATGCATGTGGTGTGGAAATGCATAATATAATGTAATATCATGTAGTATGTAGGATGAATAGGCTATGTGATGAATATAAGCAAGCATGGTGTATATGAGTGACAAGCCTAATATGTAAATGTGATGACAACTAGTAGGAGACACAATATGCAAGGAATATGCCTATAAATGCAAGGTAGACAGTGTAAATGTATATGATGATGAAGATACCCATGTAAGAAATGTAATGCAAGGTATGCGAGACTAGAAATATGTGTATGATGAGTGTATGTAATGTGTATGGTGAATATGCAAAAGCGCATAGACAACCAATGTGTGATATGCAAGGGGCTACAAAGGTAAAAGGTAGTATGTATGCTAATATGCTAGTGATATGTATGGTATTGATGTGTAGTGTGTGAGGTTCATGTTTCATAATCCCTCAACAGTCAAGTGTGAACCATAGCACCCAGATTGTCATCGGGAAATGATGGTAGAATATATGATGAACATGCCTAACAAGTGTGTGAAAATGGAACAAGGAAAAATGTAGCTATGCTAAGACAAATTGGGGGAAAGGGAAATGTTATGCCCCCAAGTGTATGTGCCCAAAAATATCATGTAAATTCATTAAGAAAATAGTCATCCCCTGGGTCAAATTCATATGGATAAGCATTGGTGACCTAGTAAGCAATAGTGTCTAGTTGATCATGCAATGAGCCATTAAGGCGTAAGTTATACATGCCCATAAGCATACTCCTCATCGGTGAATGGAGGAAGTGGGAAGATGTGTACATACCAATGAGTGATATTTTGTGAATAGCCAAGAAAATAACTATTGTAAATAAAAACACGACCGAAGGGAATAGGAAATGAAATGTCTGTATGACTAGGATCTAATGTGCCTCCAATATAAGTAAGCCAATATTCCCCTAATGTGAGTGGAGAAGAACGAGGGGTTTGTGATAAGTAGACCATAAGATGAAATACTCGAAAACCATAAGTAACAGTAATAGTGATGAAGCCATAGTAGAGGTGAGGGTTATGAGTGGAAGGATGAAGATCCTCAAAAGTAAAACCAAGATAAGCTAAACCATCATGGGAACAAATAGTGACATTGCATGTAGGATCAAATGGAATGTGTTCCCAATATGAGTTATTCATGAAAAGTGTGCAAGTGAATAGTGGGCGTGCTAAGGTAGGTGGTGCAAGTGAAGGTGAATGTGATAGAGCGATGTCCATAGACTGGAAAGGCCCCTGATAAGGAATCATAATAGTATTAGTAGTAGGTGGCATAGAAGAAACTACATCTATCACACAAATAGTACCATCAAGTGGTGGTAAGTGAGGTAGTTTGGCCATAGGTTGGGGATCATTGGTAGTATTAGTACATGGAATAGGAAGACTAGTATTAGGAGCATAATCACGTATTGGAATGGGTCACGGTCACGAGGAATAGTATGTTCAATGCCATCATGAAGGAATTTAACACAAGATGTACTAGATAGATGCAATGATTGCACGGCATGAATTCATGGCGTGCCAAGTAAACGATTATAAGAGATCGGAAATCAATGACAAAGAAGACAATGTGGATAGTTTTTGGGCCAACAGTAATGGGTAATGTAATGTGACCTAGACATGGACAGACATAACCATCATAAGCATGCAAATGAAATAGTATATTGATAAAGTCACGAGCGAGAGAGACAAGGTCTTCAAGGAATGACATGGGAGACAAGTTGAGCTCACATCTATTATTAATTAAGGTGTGCTTTACACCTATATTTTGAATACTGACAGATGACATGCAATGGTGGGTCATTGTAAAAAATAGCAAGCTCAAGATGAGGAATAGATGGGAAAGAAATATGGTGAGAGAATGCATCCACAAATGTGTTATAAACTATATCGGGATGGGTGTTGTCGGGAATTGGAGTAGTGAGTAAAATATTGATGATTTTAGCTTGCAATTCAGGATGGAGAAGCAAAAATTCATGAATGGAGATAGCCATGATGAAGAAACCATAAGAAAAATGAGGATCCGAGGAGTATGTAGGTCAAGTCGGTTCACCAAAATGATTAACTAAAATTAACTAAACTAGGTAGTATATAATAGTTAATCTAAGCTATGAACAATTGTAATGAAGTAATTAAATGTAGTAAATAAATGTTCTAATGATCTAAGAAAATATGTAAAATGAAATACTAAACCCTAATGTGTAAGAGAGAAGAGGAAAGAACTCAGTGATAACAATGAAACTTGTCAAAAAGTTTGCAATGATGAACATAAAATTAGAAAGCGAGGAGTGACTATGCCGGGGTCTTGTAGAGGATAGATCTCGGTGAGGTGGCTAGACTGGAGCACCTGGGAGAGGATTGGGGCACCCACGATAGCTTTGGTAAGCAAAATAGGCACCCTATTCTAGAAAAAGATCAAGACTTGGTCTTCACAGTCCCGGAGATTCTTGATATCCTTCGGTGCGTGTCATAATAATTTTCATGTACGGTCTGCAAAATGCTCGATATATTCCAAGAGGAAGAAACAACCTGCAAAAATACCAAAAGGAATTATCAAAACCCTAAAAAAATAAAGATGCAAATGAATGGGTCAGACTGACCTCAGTTACCACAACAATGGGCTTACTAACTGAGCGTTGCACTACATTTCAGACCCGGATGTAGTTCTAGTGAGTGTGTGCATGTCATTCCCTAGGTGCTCTTGTGTCAGTCACACTTTGTGAAATAGCAAGAAATAGCTAAATGTAAAAATTTAATAGAATGTGTACATGGAATAGAATAGAATCCCTCCCCTATGAAGTGTGATGCATATGTCCTAGCTTGTGCCTTGATGATGGAGCTATGTGGATGTTGATCTGATAGATGGATCACGAACATAAATGGAGTGATAGTAGTAAGTGATGTTAGGTCCCTCATTATGGTCTCATAACTTTATATTTATAGGATTCTCTTGCTCTAATTTTGTAATTAACCCCGAAAATTCGACCACAAGAAAGATGAGGATGAAAAATGGCTAGAAGAGGCCCAAAAAGTGGCGGGAAAGTGTTAGAAGGATCGAGGCATCCCCAAGTGGGACCAGGTGCCAATGGGCGCCCCGATGTACTAAATCTGGACTCCCAGTGAGGCTAAAATAACTTGGAATGTCAAAAATGGTTAGACATATGGGTGCAATAGGTCACAAATTACAAAATAAAATAAACAAGATGGCCAAAAGGATGGGGATTAATTAGTACTTTCTTCACTCAAGAACCTTCTAAATAGTAGTATGAGACCGAGATAAATAAATGTCTAAAGTGCATGATTTTGTGACTATAGCGATTACTGAAAAAAATTAAATTAACTCCCTTTTCCTTTATTACGAGGTTTCGGTGAGGCACAACAGGCATATATTGTTGAAAACCTCATAAATCTGGTGGGTGTAATTGAATCTTTTGTTATTAGAGTTATGGATTTTGTTTCATTTGATTCTAGATCGTTTCTTTGAAGTATTGACAAAACAAATAGGGTAACAGGCGTAGGAGGAATACCTGTTCAAATGTTGGTTGATGGGTTGTTGTGCACATATGACTTCCGAATCCACAGTTGATTGTGAGAGCTTCCTTTTGGCTAGGAGGAACTACTTGTAATAAAAGCAAGACCACTAGAAGGAATTAAACAATATGTGTAGTGAAGCATTGCAGCGTATGCTAGATCCAAGAAGTGTGATACTTCTATATGGTTGTCGATCCACTATTTTAAACAATTTAATGTTGTAAATAAAGTAAATCCTATTGTAATTCAAAATGATTTAGGTATCTCACTTAAAACACAATAAGAAATAGATCTAATCTAACAAGCTAGGCTAGAATAGGATCCAAAGGTCAAGGATTCTTGGTTTTGGGTCTCTGCGGAGTCAGCCACAGAGGTCTCAAGTAAATCACAAGTGGATGAGGGTGAGGTGAAATTAGGTGGGTAGGTCTCTGTTCTAGGCTGTATGGGAAAATACAGAGACCGATGTCGATTAAGGGTGGTGACGACGGCGGTTAGGTGTAATCGCAGTACCGATTCTTGTGGAAATCTGGGAATGCCACAGAACAAGCTTTAGGTCTCCTTTGTGATTGCACAAAGGACTTTGGTTGGTCGGGATGAGGTATTGGGTGACTTGGGTAGGATTTGGTGAGATTTTAATGGGTATATGGAGGTGGAAGTGTTGGAGAAGGTCAATAGGTGGGTAGGTAAACAATAGATGATAAAATAATGATGAAATGAAATAAACCAGAGAAGTATGACACTATACTTACTTGAATTCTGATCCTGGATGTCTGTGAGTGAGGGATAGAGGTTTTGATGAGAGGTTTGAAGGTTGTAAGTGATCACCAAATGAATGCATGGGCTAGATGTACATTCCTCTTTGCTTGGTTAGATCGGATCATTACTTAGGATGGTAATGCGAGAGAAGATGCTTGATCTCCTTCCTTACATGTGTGTTCTCTATGGATTGTGTTAATGTTCGTCAACTTTCTACCAACATTTTCCAACCTTCTTTTTCAACTTTCAAACATGATAATAAGGTTGTTTTGGGGTTAAAAGGGTAGCAAGCGGTGGTTTCGGCTTAACCGCGGCGGTTAGGGTTAACAAGTGTCGGTCGAGGCGGGATTTCCTAGGTTTACTAAACTAGGAGATCCTCTTGATTTTCTTGGATTTCATTTCATCAACCCTCGAGATTAGACTAAGAGCCTCTTGTCGGCATGCGAGAATGTTGTTAGAGGGAATGTAGGCATTGATTTTTAGGGTTTGGGTAAGTCTTAGTTAGTTATGGCAACTTACTTGGAATAGGTCTTAGGTTGAGTTGGCTTGGTGAGGTGTCTAAGTGAATCTGTATGTGTGTGGTATTATTTAAATTAAGATATTTAAATAATAAATATGGTGAGGATAATGAATTAATTTAATTTAATTAATATTAGTGAGGTGAAAGGGGCCATGGCTAGGTGAATGTGATGAAGTTATTTATTTGTCGAGGGACCAAAGGGGAGTGTGACCTAATTTTGGTGTCTACAACTTTACTTGTTTTTGTACACGAGGGTCTTGGCTTTGAGGTATCAAAAACCATCCCTTGTAGAACGCTTGAAATCTCTTTCAACATTGGTAAATTGTGTAACAAAATTACATTACTACAATAGATATACATATAGTTAGAAATAGTATGTTTTGTTTATAAGAAATGTATTTTGATAGACTTAATATATGATATATAATTTGTAGTTTATGGTAGAAACTTTATTTCCAGCTATTTCACGGTCTATTTGATAGACAATTATTCAATTGTTTATATGTTTGCACTTTAGTTTTGTCTACATTAATAGTCAGTTTATTTCTTAATGGGTTGTTTTTCATTGGATAAACAACAACAAAAAAAATCATGATTGGTGTTGCATCTTGCTTTTACCTAGACCGATATGTGGGGCATGTGCCTTCACCAAGGCCGGAATTGTAGTGTGTTGAGAGGTTTTAATCCTCTGTGAGGCCACTTCAATATGCCCTAATTTTGATATCGAGGCTGTGTTTCGGCAAGGTTGTTAAAGCTTCATGTCATCAATAGGTTTTTATCTCCTTTGTGGGCCTCCACTTGCCCCTCCACGTAGTATGTTTTGTTTTGAAGCCACGAAGAACATGGTGCTTATTAATTGATGTGTTTTTTTACATTGTCCATAATTTGCATCAAAATTCATTTATTTGATGATATTTCATGTGTTTATTTTTCCTCATTCAAAGTGGACCGATGAAAACATGAAGTAACATTTGCATCCCCCTTGTGGGTGTTATTCTGACAACACCGCACTTGCATAGAGATGAAGAATTCAAAAGAAGTCAATTTTTGTGAATGTGTTGCATTGTAGATAGCCAAGCCCATAAAAACCACAGATTGCAGAAATGCTCAAGGAACGTCTTCACTTACTGGAGAAATTTGTCATGTATCTCTCCAAATTTTACACATTTGGTTCATTATCCGTGAGGGTTTGGATTGGTATACAACACAACTAGTGATGCACAAAAATGTAATCCTCCCCACAAATTGAAGAAGATGGGTGTCTTTGTTGACAAGGGGAAAATGGACAGAAAAAAGAAGGATACAAAAACAATCCCCCATGCGTACAGTTTTTTTGGGAAAAAAATGATATTTAACATTGTATATGTTCTTTTTTGGCTTGGTGAATACCTTTTATAAGTAGCATACTATAGTAAAGGATCCTCTTCCATTTTGTAATATCGTTTTTATGTAAATAGAAAATATGTTTTCTTTAACCTTCCATTTCATTTCGTTTATGTCGATTTTGTATTATTCCAAAAAAATACTCTAAAAGAAGAACAAAATTTAATTTATTTATGGAAAAATAAATGATTGAAGCAAGAATTTTAAAATCTTGATAAGCATTACATTATGAATTAAATATGTATTTTACTTTTTTATTTCGTATAGTAAAGTTGATTATCTTTTTTTAAAAAATTGGAAATGTCTTAAGGGAAATGTGAAGATAATGTATTGAAGTTATTAATTATTGTGGTATGTGTAAACATGAGTGGGTGACAATCGAAGTTGATTTGTTTATAAAATTTGATGGTTAGAATTATTGTCATTGTACTCTGGTTTTTTGTTAAGAGTGCTCTAACATTGAAAATAATGTTGGTCAAATTTCCACTTTATATCAATAGTGTCGTTAAACTACGATTTGTGCAACAAATTCAAATTTTGGAAAGGTTATCACGGATGTAAGAATTGTTTTGAAAACTAATTCTTGGGTCACCTAGTCATATTTTTGTTGATTATATTTATAGGGTTAATATTTCATCATATTTTAAAGATAATATGATCTATTTTTAACTATAATGTTGGGTGACAATGCTTTCAAACTGCAATTTGTGAAGCAAATTTTGGATTTGGAAAGATCATTACCGGATGCAAAATTTGTTTTTAAAGACTAATTCTTGCATCACCTAACCTTTTTATTGGAGGTCATATTTATACATATAAAATTAAGCTTTTAAAATTATATGGTTAGGATAGTTGATATACTTTCAAGTCTTCTCAAGTTAATTTGTACTTATATACCTTTGAGTAAATACTAAATTTTGCATACATTGACTAATACAAATAATCATTTTGCTTTGATTTTTTTAATTTTTGCATTGCCATGAAGAGGTGAATTGTGGGAAGTGCTTCACCATTTTCTTTACCTTTTGAAATGACAAAAGCAGATAAGGGTAAGGGCCAGGAGGAATATTTGTTTAATGTTGGTCGATTGATGGTTATTTTGCGCATTCGACTTCTTGATCCACAGTGAATGTGAGAGCTTCCTTTTAGCTAGGAGGGACTACCTGTAATAGAAAACAAGACCACAAAAATATAGTTAAATGATATATGACAGTGGACTCCTAGTATATGCTAGTTAAGGGAAGTGTGATACTTCTAGATGGCTATCAATCCTTTATTTAAAACAAGGTCCTCCTATAGTTGATATGATTTAGGTATCTTATTCAAATACTGATAAGAAAATCCAATCACGGTAGGCTATGCTATAGTTGGATCTGAGAGGTGAGGAGTTTGTTAACGCGATTAAGGGCCAGTCAAGAGTCGGTTCTAGGTTATTTAGGTCAAGTTGGTAGGGTGGTTGTTGGAGTCTGTTATTGGTCAGGTGTAAAACACGAGACTAACGTCAATTAAATGCTGGCCCGATGCCGGTTTAGGTAGAACCGACGATAGTTATGGATGTAAGGCGTCGGTATGGTCGAGTGAAATAAAATCAAAATAGGTTAAATGGTAGGGGTGATCTGAGGTCGAATAAAGTTTGGGCGAGTGAATGGGGGTCTCATGGAGATCTTAGGTATGCTTAGAAGTATACTGACATGTAAGAATAGGTGATTTGGTGATGTGGGTGAAGATATCTTTAGGTTTACAAACAAGTGGGTGATGAAGCAATAAGCATGCAAATAATAGATTAATAACTGAAATAAACTATACTTATTATGGCCATAATTACTGTGTTAAGGATCTGATGGCTGAGTGGTGGAGGTGGTTGATCAGAGAATACATGTATGGTCCTGTAGTGGTGCTTTCCCAGATTTCTCCCATGAATACAATGGTTCTCTAATTGATGTTGGTGATGGCTCTAAATGGCTGGATGCATAAAAGGATGCCTTTTTCATTTACATGCAACTCTGGTCTCCTTCCTTGCTCTCAGAAAATGTGCCAACCTCAAAATAAGGTTACCAAAGGGAATAAAGGTGATCGATGATGGTTTCGGGTTGACCGGCGTTGGTTAGGCGGGATTCCCTAGGTTTACTAAAAATGGGAGATCATGGCAATGATTTCTGCCAGATCTCTCTATTCATCCAGGAAAGAGCGGGAGTTACCTTTTCTTATGCGGGAATGTGGTTAGAGGGGATGTAGGATTTTATTTTTAGGGTTTAGTTAAGTCTTAGTTAGTTATGGCAACATACTAAGAATAGACTTAGGGTGAGGTGGCTAGGTGAGGTGTATAGGTGAGGTGGTGGTGTGGGAATTATCTTAATTAGGATAATTAAATAATAAATATTGTGAGGACATGGATTAATTTAATTAAATTAATATTAGTGTGGGTGTAAGGGGCCATGGTTAGGTGAGTGTGTTCAAGTTGATTATTTAACGAAGGGTCAAGGAGCATGTGACCCAATTTTGGTGTCTACATTTTGCCCCTTTTTTTTGTGTAGCTTGTATTGGCAAGTGACGCTAACAAAAATAATATGTGGTTGTCCCATTTGTGGGTGAAGGTGATCCCCTTAAACCTAGGAACTGATGAGGTAGAAGGTAGAATCGGTGAGTGGTTTGATAAAATGTGAATGTGATGAAGAGGAAGGTGGACAATGGGAGGAAAGGGTAAAGGTCCAATTGGGTAATCTAGGTAATGGGTCAAGGTCAAAGGTAGTAATAGTCAAATGCACGCACACGTATAAACTACAGCATGGTACCAAGTTGAAGAGCATGCAAAATCTACATTATCTAAGGTCGATAGGTTTATCCAAACAAGGTTGAGGTGATTCTGGTATCCAAGGTATAGGATATGGTGTGGAAGCACTTCGTAGGTCAGGTGCAAGAATGTTTAGGTATGTTCCGATACACCAAAGGTTGGGTCAAGATAAACAGTCATAGAAAGAGGTAAGGTAAGGTCATTAGGTCAAACAATGTGGTAACTTGACATCATTGAGGTATAGCAAGCATGTGATTTCATAGGTCACTAATCTTGATGTTCCATGTCCAAGTAGCTAGGTCACGACATGGGTAGGGCCGAGGTATGGGTAAAATAACAAGTCCCAAAATGCAATTAAGGACAAGTATAGGTAAGGTAGGCATGGAGGTTGGTTGCAATAAGGGTGGGTAAGGTAAAATGGTGGTTGGGTTGGTTAAGTGGGGCCAATAATGGGGAATGGGAAAGAATATGACAGGTAACCGATGTCGGTCATACATGACCGGGGACAGTCAAGGTAAGCCGATCACGGTTTATTAGGGCAGATGACCAATGTTGGTCTTGGTATAACTGACCATGGTGAGCTAGGGCACAAGACCAATGTCGGTTTAGGTATAACCAACGCGTTGGCGAGTCGACATGGGTATATAAAAAGAAAAATCCATATAATATGGATTCATTTATACATTTTGGATTTTGTGAAAATGATAGAGCATTAAACGAGTTGTATTTGTTAGGAGAAAAATATGAGGGATGATATCCTACTGAGGTGGAGGGATCCGGTTGGTTAGAGGAGCCAAGTAGACGGGTTCACGAGCACAGGTAGATTGATTGTGATTGGGTGGAGAGCAGGAGGATTGGATTTGGTGAGTGGACATGGTAGAGGTGGGAGAGGGATCGGGTGGACCACCAGTGCAGCAGCCCAATGTGCCACCATGGAGATGACAACGCGATGAGGTAAGATTCAATCTCTTGTATTGGTTTTGAGAGGTAGATTGGGTAGATAGGTTAGGGAGGGAAAATGAGTTTTTGGGGGAAAGGGAATTTGAATTGGGGAAGGAAAATTGGGTAGAATAGGAATGGGTAGAGGTGTGGTTAGGTGTATGAGGGGTGGGGAGGAGATGAGGGTAGAGGTAGGTAGGAATGGGGAGAAGAAGGTAGTGTTTTTAGGAAAAGGGGTTTGGGTATCGCGGATTTTTACACAACAGGTGACCAGCGTTGGTCAAGGGGTGGCCGACGTCGGTGGTGTCAAACTAGTACCAGTCATAGATAAGGTGACCGATGTCGGTGTGGGATAGACCATGGTTAGTTATAAGTAACCGGTACTAGTCAACATGTGGGGAAAAAGGGCCAATAAAGCTCTGTGATGGTTGGGTGAGATAGATAGTGGGCAAGGAAGATGTTGTTGATGAAAAATAAAGCATGGGTAAGAGGTTGAAAGAGGTATGGTATGATTGATAGTGGGTGAGGGTTGGGGTGGGTAGATAGAATATGTGATAAGAAGGTAAGTTGTGAGGGGAAAAAGAGGGAGGGTAATAAGTGTAGGTGAAGTGTCAAGAGTGATTGTGGGTATGATCAAGTTGTATTAATGTGATGTTTTGTTGGATGCAGGTGAGAGACTAGTTGCGGATGTGAGATAGGGTACCGCCCTACTCGTGCAAATCACCGATTCGAGAGGTGGGTATGCTTGAGGATTGGTGAAACGTTTCTGTGGTTGGCTTGATTAGGGTTAGGCGCTACCGGCATGTAGTCTAGTAGCCTAGTTTGATGGTCACCCTCATCGACAGATGGGATTTGGCGACCAAAACATTCCATCTACCGACAGGTGAGATCACAATCACCCTGGAGGATGTATACAAGATCATGCGGTTTCCTATAGTGGGGGCGTAGGTATATTCGATCTCTTTAGAGGCATCTGAGGAGTTGATGCTGACGGTATTTGGTGAGGGGTTGGTGGAGTTGAGGTTCCACAGCCCTAGCCAGAGCTACGAGAGAGATGTACCAAGCCCGTCTGGAGGAGACGAGGCTTATTGTGTTATTGATGGAGGCAGTCTGTTGCTTTGCACTACCATATGTAGAGGGTGGGAGATTCTGCGATCACTGATGGGGGTCCTGCATGATATGGTGATAGACCAAACCCATTTTACATGGGCACCAGCATTCCTAGTGTAGCTATACAGGAGCTATGGGCATATGGGTAGCTTCAGAGGTTTAGTTTGTGTTGCACTTTCCTATTACATTGTTGGGCATATGAGCACATTGTGTGTGTGCACCCAGTTGGTATGCCTCGGGATGATGCATTCGAGCTAGGTTTTGTTCGGTGGGCTACAGGTGATGGGTGTCTAGTTATTGGAGAGCGTCGAGTGGGCAAGGTGATGCATGATGTCACCTACTATAGGTAGTTACTGGAGGGGTTGCCGGCGTAGACATCATTTGGAGGCCCTATGTGGGTTATCCATCATATGGGTAGATGGTGCAGAGCTAGATGGATTGCAGCTTCTCAGATGGATAGAGGGTGACGTTCCAAAGAGCATGATTGATACCGGTAGACTGGTTAGGTAATAGTTTGGGCATCGCTAGATATACCTCCACCCTTCCCTCGGTCACGGGAAGGATGACGTGGAGAGGCCATTGCCTCTACCCCAGCCGACAATGCTACTGGGGGTAGGAGGAGCAGGTGAGAGACCGGAAGATCGATGATGTCGGGGTGACTGACAGATATAGATAGTGGTGGGTTGCACACCTATGAGTAGTCTACTGAGGCCGGGGTAGTCGGATTTAGCCACCATCACTATTCGAGAGGGACGCCTACGGGGTCGAGTAACCACATTGATTACATAGTTGGGGATGGTGTAGGGAAGTTAACAGTGCAAAGGCACGGTGACCACTTTATAGGCACATGTGGCCAATTTATAGGCCCAGATAGCACAGGGACATGCACCCGCACAGGGTGGTGATGGTGATGGGATACAGGTGGCCGCCCTACATGCACATGTTATAGGTTTGTAGGGCCAGTTGGCCACTGCACAAGCGTAGATTTTGACTCTTCATCCCAAATACGGTAGAGAGTAGGACAAGGTCCCTCGGGACGAGGCACGAGTACAAGGACAAGGTCAAAGGGCATGGGGCCACCATAGATAGTACCCATAGCCAGATTACGGGATGCCCTAGGTGAGACTAGGTATTATCAGGATATCTTGATGGCGATAGGGATATATTTTCTATCCTATGGAGAGTACAGGGCATAGCAGGCCTCAAGTGAGAGGACCAAGTCACGAACCCACAGTGTGGAGAGTACAGGGGGCCAACGAGCCTCGAGACGAGGTCGAGATGAGGCTACCAGGTTCACGAGACCAGCTCAGTGCAATACCAATAGGGACCCAGCCACGACCCATGATGGGTGGTGAGATGTTAGCAGGCCATCGTACAGGAGCCGAGGAGGAGGAGGAGACAGGGGACAGATATGGAGGATATCCAGCAGGGTGATATCTGATAGTTGTATGTACCTCCTGTGTTGTATAGTCATTTATTTTTGATATATACCGGCCTGCATGCCAAAGAGAGTGAGGATGTATACGAGAGTTGATTGATTTTGGTCATATACTAACTGCGTGCCAAAGATGGTGAGGATGTATACGAGAGTTGATTGATTTTGGTCATATACCAGCCTGCGTGCCAAAGATGGTGAGGATGTATACAAGAGTTGATTGATTTTGGTCATATACCGACCTACGTGCAAAGATGGTGAGGATGTACATGAGGGTTTTTGAGATTTTTGGATTCATTTGTATTGGTGTACATATGTATGTGTACACAGATGTCATGATTTATAGATGATGATATTTATACTATGGATGGTGTGCTTGTTGTAATTTCCATTATTATTTGTGTATGTGATGGAAACTAGGTGAATTAAGTATGATAGAGTCAGGGTCGTAGGCATGGATTGAGTCAGGTTGTAGGCATGGATTGAGTCAGGTCATAGGCATGGATTGAGTCAGGTGGACTTAGGTATGATGAAGTTTAGGTTGGTTTAGGTATGGTTGAATTGAGGTTGGTTGAGTGTTTAATTCATTAATTGGTGCAATTAATGATGATGTGGGTCACTTTAAGATGTTTTGTAGTAAAATGCATGATAATGGTAAAGAAATGATAGACATAATGAATGTATGAGTGATGATGGTAAAGATGTGAAGAAAGTGTTGTTTTTTTGGTTTAATTTCCAATTATTGATATAAAAAGGAAACTAACTAGGGTAGAATGTGACTAGGAAAGGGGGAGGAATTGGTTAGGGTAGAGAGTGGCCAAGCTAACCTCTAAGGGCCCCATGCCCTCGAAGTGCTTTACCTACATAGTCCCGATGAAAAGGTGCTTTTGATTAGTACAAAATCACGCACCCCCAAATGAGTCGTTAGATCTACTTTTCTAAGGCAAATTCATTTGGCGTGATTCGCGTAGCATTGCTTTTCCCCAAAATGTGGGACTTTGAAAATGGGAAAACTCTTCAAATTAAAGGTTGGTTCCTATTCCCTGTTTAGGTATATACATGGAGACTTGCAAAGTACCTATTCCTAAACCTAATCTAAGTTTTACCAAGGAGACATGGGGATAAAAGGAATACAATAAATCAAAAGTAAGCTACAAGGTGATGCACCAAGGAATGATGAACATTAGTTTTGTTAATAGACACAAACCAACAAAATATATATAATAATCAATACATATAACCAAATTTATAATGAAATACCAGATGAGAGAAAAAGGAGACAAGAAAGGATCTAAAATCGATCACAAATGTGTTTTTTATTTCTGTAGATTGATATAATGCATTATAAACAGCCGAAGGTAGGAAACGTATTAATTTAAATGGAAGGTCTAAACTCCATGAATTCCTTTTCCGAGAAGGAAAGGGGAGCTGTAAAAAAGAATGTCCACCCTTTACAATGAGTCCCAACCCTGCATTTATAGATTCAATCAGAGAGAAGAAAGAAAGAGAGAGAAGTGGGAAAAGTAGGTTGAAGCTCAACCACTGCTATTAATGCCTCCTACAAAATATGCCCCCAAATCTGCCTTGACTGCATCAACCACTGGTTCGACGCCTTGAAGGAGGAGGAAACAGCGGAGTAGATTGAATCTGATCTAGTTGTTGAGGTAGATAGATCCTGCATTAATGGCCTTGAAGACATTTTCTCCATTTTCCTTTACCTAACCTCCCCAAACTTAAAGTTTCAGATCTCCATGGTGTGGGCGAGGCCGAGATCTTTCCAATGGTGTCAAATTTGTAATATTTTGAGCCTTGAGTCAAAAGATATGCCCCTTCAAGTTTGTATCGGGTCTATACAAAAGAGCGGAAAACCAGTTTAAAAATGGGCCCCCTTTTTAATATGGGACATGTGGAGGGAAAATTAGGGAAAAATTAGATTCACGGGCCTAGGATTTATCTTTTCCCCTTTTTCAAAAATCTCAAAATCAAAAAAGCTCCCATGGCCCCGCAGCTTCACTGGACACGTGGCATCCTTTGGTTGGCTGGGGAGATGCACTTCAATTTTCATCTTTGTGCCCTTTTGTTAGAAGGAAAATTTTCACCTTTCCCTCCGATTCTTCTCTTCCCTGCTTTGACATTGACTCGGGCTCAAACGCTGACTTTTTCCCTTTGGGTAGAGTTGCGGGCCCTTTTGCAACTTTTACATCTTTGGAAAAAAAGGAAAAAATCCAACTTTCCCTCGATGGCTCCGCCTTAGCTGCTTATTAGTTTAGGCTTGCCATGTGGAGCTTCCTCCTCCTGGCCTACCCAATTTCTATGTTTTGGCTAAGTCCTTTGCTTAGGGGTCATGTTTCTTAAATGGCGACACACAGCGATCTGGCGCTTGTTTGAGAACCCTCTCTCTATTCGACCCTTGAGTTAGCATTGTTTGGACACTTGGCACTCTCCACCGGCCTGCCACCATGCATTGACTATTCAACCTAAATATGTCCCCTTTGAAGACTAGACGTGTGGAGGCTCCATGCTCACTTGAGAGCCCGATCAAGATTTTCCTTTAAAGGAGCATCGGGTTGAAACACTTGGAAGCCTCCACGGGTCTTTGGACTTTTCAACGATCTCTCCCTTACCTTTTCGGACCCTGGGCTACGTGGCAAATTGGCACTTGTTTGAGCCTCCGCTTTTGGATCTACCCTTGAGATGCATCACTTGGACACTTGGTAGTCCCCACCAATACTTCTATACTTATCCTTTTTTAGGCCCACCCTTTCCACCTTTTGACCTCTGTTGACCATTTGCTACGTGGAGGGTTGGCACAAGTTTGAGTCTCCACCTTGGGCTCCCATTTTAGATTTGCGCCAGCTAACACCTAGCACCTTCTGTCCTAGTCAAGACTTTTCAACGTCGTGCAACTTTTGGGGCTCTAGATGCATGGAATCCTAGTGCTCGTTTGAACTTCCTTTCTTGGATTCAACTTTGGAGAAGTGTCGTTCCGACATGTGGCTCTCTCCACTACCTCCTCCATACTTAGCCGATTTTTGGACTCGACTCGCTTCTAACTATTTTGATCTCGAAGAATTTAGATCTTCTCTGTTTCTTCTTTTTCTTACTCTTGGCTTCTCTGTGACATTGCTCCTCCTCCTTTGACCCTGCTTATTCTATTTCTGAGCCCACATGTAACCCGTAGAATGGATTTAAGGCCCGAATTCACTTGACAGAGCCATTTTTTGAATTTCTCCTACACAGGGTTATTTGATATTCACAGAAGCCTTACCACTTTCATTATAGAGTCCCTCTATAATCTATTTGCAAGATTTGAAACGTGATTTCTCAAGTTCTTTCAGTGCGGGGTCATTTTGATCCAATATTTTTCCCGGGGAAAAATATGGATAACAATTTGGTGACTCACAGGGGTATCTACCTGCTAGATGAAAAGACCAATTGACTTGTCCTATCTCATTTGGGCATGGAGTCGAGAACGATGGTCCGATAATCGATCTTGCCTCTAATTCATGAGCCCAACAATTTGTACTCTTAATTTTCATAAGAGATTTCAAAACGATTGTTTTTGAGAGTAGAAAATTGCTTTGACCCGAGCTTCATCTATCTCTAATGGGTTGCGCAAGAGAAACAAAACAACACCACAACTATATAAAAATTTGAAATCATACATGCTCCAAGTAGAACATGCAGAGTGTGCAAAGCACTTAGGAGAAAAGCAACCTAAACTACAACAAGACAATGTGCACAAGCACTTAGAGGAATGAGAAACTAAACTAATATATATAAGGTGAGAACTTTCCTTCTAGTAGTAGTGTTTAAGATAGATTCCATTCACTAGAATCTAGCAACTCTTCACCATCCAATGTAGAAAATTGGAAATCATTGCTACTTTTACATTTTGTGACCATGTAAGGGCCACTCCAAATGGCATCAAACTTGGAATGCCTTCCTAGTTTTTCCCAATCTGCATCCCATTTCAAAACTAGGTCTCCTTCCTGGAAGGTCCTTGTTCTTTCCTTCTTGTCAAAGCATCTCTTGATTGAGGCCTGATCCTTCTCTATTATTTGAAGTGCATGCTCTCTGGTTTCTTCCAATTCCATCAGTTCTACATACCTAGCCTCCATTGGTTCAAATTTAGACATCTCTAGCTGCTTCATGAGTTCCAATGTTGGTAGCTCAAGTGATATAGGCAACACTGCCTCTTTCCCATAGACAAGTTTGAATGGAGAGCTATTTGTAGACCTCTTGGGTGTTGTCCTATCAGCCCATAAATCTGATTTGAGTTTTGTATGCCAAGTTCTCTAATTTTCATCCAGAGTTTTTCTGACAATCCTCGACAGATTCTTGTATTTGTGGACTCAGCTTGGCCATTACCCTAAGGGTAATAATTTGATGAAGTGCTCAAGTAAATCCCATTCCTCATGGCCCATCTTGTGATTTTAGAACCTATGAATGCCAATGCATTATCTGATATAATGGTGGTGGCACTCCAAATCTAGTCACTATCCCTTCATATAAATCTAGTATGCTAGACTCATTAGCTTCTTTGAGTGCCACTACCTCGGTCCACTTGGTGAAATAGTCTGTTGCTATCATAATCCATTTATGGCCTTGGCTCAAATTTGGATTGATGACTCCAATGAAGTCCAATCCCCATTGCATGAATGGTTGGTCTACTAAAATTGGGTGCAATGGAAGTGTTGCTAGCCTTTCTTTGCCTCTAAAGAACGCACAATTCTTATACTTTTTGATCCATGCATAGAAATCACTAAACATCCTAGGCCAATAATAACCCGCCTTCATGATCTTGAGTGTTGTCACCCATGGAGAAAAATGGCCTCCAAGCTGCTTCATCATGGAACTCTTGTAACACTCTTTCAATCTGATTTATCCCAATGCATCTTAACATAATGCCATTGATGTCCCTCTTGAACAAGACACCATCAATAAGCACATATGGGATGGCCTATAGTCTGAAATGTCTCCTTTTTGTTTTACTCATTTCTGGAGGACACATGCCCATTTGTAGGAAGTGCATAATACTCTGAGTCCAACAAGGAGTGGGTACATCATCATTTTCTTCCTCTTGACTATTCTATAGGACAAAAATAGCTTCCTCCTTACCACTCACTTCATCTTGTTGACTTGAGGCTAGTTGTTCACACAATCCCTTCCCATGGACCAGCTTAGTAACCTTGATCTCAATGTCATACTCCATGACACGAGTGATCCATCTGCACGTTTTCATTCAAATCCTTGCTGAGAAGGAAGTCTTTAACTCTGCATGGGAGACTAACAGTTGGATTTTATTGTTTGAAACTAGATGCTTAAACTTCTTTAAACCTTTGATCACTATCAAGACTTGCTTTTCGATGAAGGAGTATCTCACTTCATAATCTTCTAGACCCTAGCTGAAGAAAGCAATTGGCTACTCTATATCCTCTTTGTTTTGCTTATACTAGGATTGTAGAAATTGTGTCACTTGCCTCCAAAGGCATATAACATGAAGTCCTTAGAAAAATATGGATTCACGAGAGTTGGGGCTTGTGATATAGCTTCTTTGATGGCCTCAAAACTTGCTTTTCCTTCAGTTTTCCACCTAAACACCAAACTCTTCTTCAACATCAACGTTATTGGCTTGACAAGGGCAGTAAAAAGTTTGGTACAAACCTGCGGACAAAATTGATTTTTCCTAAGAAGATTTGAAGAGCCTTCTTATGGCTTGGCAATGGCAATGCTCTTATTACTTCAACTCTCTCTGGGTCAATTGCCAAACCTTCCTTTGACACAATGTGGCCTAGAAGCCTGCCCTCATGGGCCAAGAATATGCATTTTTAGGGTTCAATGATACCCCAAATCTCCTACACCTTTGAAACACCTGCCTTAGGTGAAAAATGTGGTTTTTGCATTTTTTTGGAGAACACAGTAATGTCATCTAGATAGATCAGTACTATTTTGTTGATCATCCCTTTGAATGCCATATCCATTGCCCTTTGGAAAGTGGCTCCGGCATTAGACAATCCAAATGGCATTTTTCTATAGGCATAGGTGCCCCATTTGGTGGTGAAAGTTGTTTTGAACTGATCATCTTCTTTCACCATGATCTAGTTGTACCCTGAGTAGCCATCTAGGAGAGAGAATCTCTCTGATCTAGACACCACTTGCAAGATCTACTCCATTGAGGGGAGTGGGTAGTGATCTTTGAGGGAAGCTTTGTTTAAGTCACGAAAGTCAACACACAACCTAATATCTCCATTCTTCTTCCTGACTGGGACCAAGTTTGTGACCTAGCTTGAGTGTTTGATTGGAAATATGATACTTGCCTCTATCATCTTGTTCAGCTCTTTCTTCATCAGAGGCTCAATATGTGGATTGACTGGTCTCTGCTTTTCCTGATGGGCTTAGTAGCTGGATCTAGTTTGATTATGTGTTGGGCTAACTTTGGATTGAACCCTCTTAGGTCTTCATAGCTCCAAGAAAATACATCTGGAAACTCTTGGAAAATTTACATGAATTCATACCTTTCTTGCTACCAATTTGAATTTGAAGTTTTTCCTTCTCCAACTAGAATTGACTCTGAATATTCTCCTTTAATCTATGTTATCCTTTTCTTTTCAAAATTGATCATTGGGATTAAAGATAGAATCCAACATCACTAAGCCTTTGGGAAGCTTGTTTGTATGCATCTGTACTACTTGATCCCATATTGCTTTGCTCTAATCTATTTTGATTCCTAGGCGAGAACTCACTTCCTATTGTAAAAATTGATGATCTACTAATCATTCTCAAACACTTTCCGGGGATGTGTTATTATCTCGACACTTCTCGGCCTCACAACTACATGGATATGTGGATGTCCTTTGTTCCTTTTGATGTTGTCAACTACATCAAATGTTGCTCCAACTTCTGCAAGCCTATCAGCATCTTCATTCTCCTTTCTAGGTATGGACAGAATGTTGAAGTCTTCAAAATCCTTAATGAGATCCCATACCCTATTCTTTCGTAGTTTTTAGCGAGTCATTCTTAACAACATTTTTCCTTTGACTTGATTGGCAACTAGTTCACTATCACCAAACACTTGTAGGTTCTTGATTCCTCATCTTCTAGCCTAATGCAATCCATAAACCAAAGCATCCTATTCTGCAATGTTATTTGAGTAGGAAAACTGGAAACAGAAAGCTAAATAATACTTCATACCTTGGGGGACACAATCATAGACCCTCCTCCACCTCTAGCTCTTATTGCACCTCAAACCATCAAAGAATAATTGCCATACTTCATTGTCATCTTTGGTTGGTCATGATACACCCTACCTTGGTATTTTCCTAAAAAGTGTTTAGGAGGTCCTCCTGATCAAAAGCCAAACAATTTGCATTGATTGAGCTTGGCACATAAGACTCAATGTGATAATCCACTATGGGCTCAGATCGATTGTGTCCTTCACTCCATACCTTGTTCTAAAGAGCATATGTGACCGATCAAGACAAATATCCTCCAATTTTGGCGGTGAAGTCCCCAGACAAACACAATGCAAAATGTGGTGGCAAGTCTATGACCATACATCCCCAAATATAGTCACATTGGGTAGGCATGCAGTGAGGCTCGGATCATCCTTTTACTACCTCCAATGACTCAACATTGGTCACCTTTGTTTCTCTCGGCAATTGAGCCATATTGGTAAGAACTTTCTCTTGTTGGCTAGGGGGTTGATTTGAGCTTGACCAATTTTACATGGCTTGATCTTTTGCATATCAATGATAGATCCCTCTACCTGGAATGACCAGTGATTCCCATAGTGAAATGTTCACACTTTTCCTCTTCATTTTCTCACTGATATTAAATGGGATATTCTTCTGCTTCCCCTTCCCTGGCACATTTTTCTCTTGCACATGGGCTGTTATAACCGGTGCCTGAGTAGGTTTAGAAGGTGGCTTGGATTGACCTTGCATATTGGGAGTTGTATTTTGAATGCCAATACCTTGTGGAGCAATGGAGGGTTGAGGATCACCTGATTTTGGTGAATTTCCTTCTCCAATATTTCTCTTCTTGGACCATGTATTGGCAGCTATACTTTGAGAAGGAGTTTGATTCATTCCACAGAAGTCTTCAGCTTGCCAATTGACAAGCATAGTTTCACTTAGAGGTCCCTCTTGTTGAGCTCCTTGCTACTAATTTTCTTCTTGGCTAGGTTCTTGTGACACACCAATGGTT
Source organism: Taxus wallichiana var. yunnanensis (assembly GCA_018340775.1). Classification (NCBI taxonomy): domain Eukaryota; kingdom Viridiplantae; phylum Streptophyta; class Pinopsida; order Cupressales; family Taxaceae; genus Taxus; species Taxus wallichiana. The sequence continues at coordinate 794,130,690 of CM031242.1, forward strand.
TGCACCATTAGAGCTTGATTTAATGCACCATTGAATCACATCATTAATTATGTGGTGACTGCATGAGAAACACCAATCATATTCTTGTGCCATGTTATTTTGTGCTGGAACCAATGCTCTTGATGTTGAAGCTATGTTTGGATCATATGACTTGAAAGGTCTAACAACTTGAGGTTTCCCTTGGTGTTGACTTTGATTTGCAGCCTGGGCTGGTGGTCTATTTTGTTGATACGGGGGTCTAGCTTGATACTCAGCTTGAGGTTGATATGGCCTAGAACTCTAAGCCTGTTGTCTTTTGATGGTCACTAACTCATTCCCCAGTTTTGAAGTTGTTTCATAATCTCCTGAACCTCCTTTCAGGTGGTAGATGATGAGGAGGAGGCTTCAGCTGAACTTTGACTCTGGGAGTAGGTATATGAGCTATTGTGGGTGTTTGGCTGGTACTTGGGTTTCCTAATTCGGGTATAGAGGCATGGATGGCCTAGGGGCAAGTTTTCCAGCCTAAATTAAATGATTCTCAGCTCCTATGGAAAGGCTATAAGCTATAGGTAAGGTTGTGCCCCCATTGACTGAATCATTAAAGAAATATCAGAATTTAAAGCTCTAAGAAAGTATAAGAAGGCACCTTCATTAGTGGGCATTTACTTGTTGTTGGAATCCTATCCTAGGTCTATTGAAATCTAAGGTTGAAATCTGTCAACTACTCATTCGAGCTCTCTTGATTATTGTCAGTTGCTCCAACAAGGATAAGTTATCCCCTTTTCTCCAAACTGGTCATGAAGAGCTCTGCACAACTGGTCCCAAGTTTGAATAGAGCATGCTTCAAGGCTCCTAAACCATTGTGAAGCTTTACCTTTGAGTGAAGAGGCTAGAACTTGACTACAATGTCCATCTCAGTGATCTCATGGATTATACAGACATTTTAATATCTTGAACGTGGTCACCAGGAGAAGTCTAGTTTTCCCCAGTGAAATATGGGATGCTCTTTAATGCTACCACCAGGACTGGGTTTTGTGCATTCAGCAAGTGGGATGCTGCCAGTGAAATTGACATAAGGATTTGGTTGTTGGTGTGCCATCCTGATCAGCCTGAGCACCCTTCTTGATTGAAATAATGACCTACTAGGAGGAGGTGTTGATAAGGCTCTGTTTGGTGGAGATAGAGACTTTTGGGCTCTTCTTCCTCTTCTCCTTCTATCTAGAGACAAGTGTATGTGTACAAACTATCCTTCTTCTCTTGTTCTTGACCTTGTTTTTATCCTTCTCATGAACTTGGGAAACTTGGAATGCTGAAAAGTAATGGATTTTTTCCCTTTTGGAGTCGCCAGATGTGTAATTCCTAAAAGCTAGGATCACAACAAGTACACATCAAAGACTTCTTTGTCCCACCAGTGGCATGCCAAAAATGTTAGTGCAAAATCACAACACCCCCAAATGAGTCGTCAGATCTACTTTTCTAAGGAAGATTCATTTGGTGTGATTTACATAACATTGAGTTTTTCCCAAAGTGTGGGACTTTGTAAATGGGAAAAATCTCTAGATTAAAGGTTGGTTCCTATTCCTCTATTTAGGTGCATATGTGGAGACTTGTAGAGGACCTATTCCTAAACCTAATCTAAGTTTTACCAAGGAGACAGGGATAAAAGGAAAACAAGAAATCAAAAGTAAGCTATAAGGTGATGCACCAAAGGAATGATGAACATTATTTTTGGCTTTGATAGACACGAGCCAAAAAATACATACAATAATCAAGCACGAGATAACCAAATTTATAATGAAAGACCGGATGAAAGCAAAGGAGACAAGAAAGGATCTAAAATCAATCACAAACATGTTTTATTGCTCTGCTGATTGATACAATGCATTAAAAATGGCGAGAAGGAAGAAACGTATTGTAATTTAAATGGAAGGTATGAAATCCATGAATTCCTTTGCGAAAGGAAAGGGGAGCTGTAAAAAAAAATAATGTCTAACCCTTTGTAATGAGTCCGACCCTGCATTTATAGATTCAATCAGAGAGAAGAAAGAAAGAGAGAGAAGTGGGAAAAGAAGGTCAAGCTCAACCACTATTATTAATGCCTCTTACAAAATTTTCCCCCAAATCTTCCTTGACTGCATCAACCACTTTGGTTCGATGCCTTGAAGGAGGAGGAATGATGGAGTAGATTGAATCCGATCTAGTTGTTGAGGCAGATAGATCCCACATTAATGGCCCTGAAGATGTTTTCTCCATTTTCCTTTACCTAACCTCCCCAAACTTAAAGTTTCATATCTCCATGGCGTGGGTGAGGCCGAGATCTTTCCAATGGTGTCAAATTTACAATATTTTGAGCCCTGAGTCAAAGATATGCCCCTTCAAAGTTTATATCAGTCTGTACAAAAGAGTGGGAAAACTAGTTTAAAAAAAGGGCCCCTTTTAATATGGGACACGTGGAGGGAAAATTAGGGAAAAAATCAGATTCATGGGCCCAGGATTTATCTTTTCCCCTTTTCCACAAAAATCTCAAAATCCAAAAGCTCTTGAGGCTCCATGGCTCCACTTGGACACATGGCATCCTCTAGTTGGCTGGGGAGATGCGCTTCAATTTTCATCTTTGTGCCCTTTTTTTGAAAGGAAAATTTTCACCTTTCCTCCGATTCCCGGTTTGACATTGACTCAGGCTCAAATGCTGACTTTTTCCCTTTGGGCGGAGTTACGGGCCCTTTTGCAACTTTTAGATCTTTGGAACAAAAAATGAAAAAATCCAACTTTTTCCCCCGATGGCCCGCCTTAGCACTGCTGGTTTAGGCTTGCCATGTGGCACTTCCTCCACTAGCCTACCCAATTTCTATGTTTGGCTAAGTTCTTTTCTTGGTGGGGTCATGTTTCTTGGTCGGGACACACGGTGGTTTGGCACTTGTTTGAGAACCCTCTCTCTATTCGACCCTTGAGTTAGTGCCGTTTGGACACTTGGCACTCTCTGTCGGCCTACCACCATGCATTGACTATTCAACCCAACTCTTGTCCCTTTTGAAGACTGGATGTGTGGAGGCTCCATGCTCGCTTGAGAGCCCAATCGATATTTTCCTTTGAAGGAGCGTCGGGTTGACACTTGGAAGCCTCTGCAGGTCTTTGGAATTTTCAATGATCTCTCCTTTACCTTTTTAGACCCTGGGCTACGTGGTGAACTGGCGCTTATTTGAGCCTTTGCTTTTGGATCTACCCTTGGAGATGCACCGCTTGGACACTAGGCAGTCCCCGTCAGTACTTCTATACTTAGCATTTTTAGGCCCGCCCTTTCCACCTTTTGACCTTTGTTGACCATTTTCTACGTGGAGGGCTAGCGCGAGTTTGAGTCTCCGCCTTGGGCTCCCATTTTAGATTTGCATCGAGCCGACACCTAGCACCTTCTTGTCTAGTCAAAGACTTTTCAACGGTCATGCAACTTTTGGGGCTCTGGACATGTGGAAGCCTGGCACTCATTTGAAATTGCTTTCTTGGATTCAACTTTGGAGAAGCATCGTTCCGACACGTGGCTCTCTCCACTACCTCCTCCATACTTAGCTAATTTTTGGACTCGTTTGGAACTACTTTGAGCTTGAAGACTTCGATCTTTGTCATTTCTTCCTTTTCTTTCTCCTGGCTTCTCTATGACACTACTCCTCCATAAATTTAACCTTGTTATTCTATTTTCGAGCCCACCTATAACCTTGTAGAATGGATTTAAGGCCCATATTAGCTCGACAAAAGCCATTTTCTCAATTTCTCTGCATAGGGTTGTTTGATATTCGTAGGCCTTGCCACTTTCATTATAGAGTCCCTTTGTAATCTGTTTGTAGGATCTGAACGTGATTTCTCAGGTTCTTTCATTATGGGGTCATTCGATCCAATATTTTATTTGGGGGAAAAATATAGATAACATGGACCTCGAGGCCGATGTAGTTCTCCCATAAGCTAGGGAAGATTAAGGTGAAATAGTGGAATGGTCGGATAGGTATTAGGCATGGGTGATGTAGGTCATAGGCATGATTGTGTTTAGGTTGTAGGTATGGTTGATTGATTTTTAAATACATGTGCTGAGGATCTAGTCCTATATAGGATAATCAATAGGTAATGAGGAAGGTGAATGGTAAGAAGTGGTAAAAGAGCTACGTAATTGATAAGAACCCTGATGAGTCGATCCTACCTTAGATGGGCTTATGAACATAAGACCCTACAGGCCTTGCATAATGGATTGTTTTAAGGGTGAAGAAAATTCACAAGATCACAAAATGTCGCATTTGCGGAAAGTCCCTTGAGTAATGAGGAATTTAGGTGGAAAAGACAAGGAGGTGAGAATGAGAGGCTTAGCGTAACTTAGTGTATGACGACGTGTTTTTCAGAACAAGAAACTGAATCCAAAATAGGCAAGTCCATGATGAAAATTTCATCTTTTTCTTGATTTGTTTGTTTTTAATAGACTGATCGATGCGGGAAGTCTATATGGGATGAATATATTATCTCCTTGAGGTCTTCATGAAGTTGATCGATGCGGGAAGCTTCTGAATATTTATTACATTTTTGTAATGACCGTACATAGCTGTCCTTCGAGGAGCAAGTCTATTGATAGTGGTAGAATATGGAGAAGAGATGTCCCTTTTGAGGGAGTCATATTTTTGCTGGAAGTTTGACTCAAGGAGTTGTATCCCTTTTTTTATTGACGTTTAAGTCATGGACAAGATTATAGAGGATGATTAGGTTCTGGTTTTAGAAGACAAGATCGTAGTACACAAAAATTAACTAGGAAAGAGGTGGTTTTGAGTGATGAATGACCATGGGATTCCATCTTGAAGAAGATGAAAAGTATCCATGAGAATCATGCTTATGAGTAGAGTTGTGGTACTCATATTGAAGACAAGGCTAACAGGTGATGGGTAATCACATGATTCTTGTTTAATCATGGATCCTCAAAAATGGGTAATAATGGAAAGTGAACAATGCTCAAGGGATGAGTGACCAATTGATAAAAAGTGATATAGGACTTGATATCAACAATAAAATGGTCAAGATGCAAGGCATTAAGGGGCTCAAGTTTGGGTTTACCTTCAGTGAAGACAAACAATAAGCACTTGATCCATAGGCATGGGTGACGATATATAGGGTGGTCAAGCCAATTAGGAGAAAATTTTCCCCATTTACTTTTCTCCTCTTTGGTTACATGTTGATTTTCCTTCAGGATGAGGTCACCAACTTGAAAGGTTCATTCATGAACACATTTTTCATAGGCATGTTTGATACATTTTTGGTAGATTTGGAGATGGTCTAGGGCGTTGAGATGATGTTCATCTAATAATTCAAGTTGCGCCAAACGATCCTGGTGAAATTCATCATCATTGAGCATGTCTTGTAGTGAGATGCGGAGGGATGGAATCTGGACTTCGAGAGGTAAGACAACCTTAGTACCATAGTAGACCAGAGAAAAGGGGGTGGTACATCAAGTGTGAATACTAGTGTGGTAAGCCCACAAGGTGAAAGGAATGTGCGTATGCCAATCCTTCCCAGTATCATTGACCACCTTCATAAGAATTTTGTTCAAGGTTTTATTGGTTGATTCAGCTTGACCATTGGTTTGTGGGTAATAAGGTGATGAGAAATTGAGTTGGATGCCAAAAGCATCACATAGTTTGCGTAGGGTTTTGTTTTTGAATTGTTTTTATTATCCATGATAATGCGATGAGGGACACCAAAGTGACAGATGATGTGATGGTTGATGAATTCACATATTTTCTCAGCTTTGGTGGAAATGAGGGAATGGCTTCTACCCATTTAGTATAATATTTAGTAGCGGTTATGATCCATTGGTGGCATTGTGAAGAATGGGGGTTGATCTCACCGACAAGATCCAAACCCCATTGAGAGAAAGGCCAAAGGTCTCATGTGACCTGTAAGGCATGACTAGGGGTGTGATGGAGATTAGCATGTTGTTGGCATTTTACGTAGCATTTGACATAATCACAATAGTCACGGTTTAGGGTTGGCCAGTAATAGCCTAGGTGAAGAATGTGTTTAGCGATAGCGAGACCACTAAAGTGGCCTCCACAAATCCCATCGTGGACTTCCTTAATGGTGTAAGGAATTTCAGAACTGGTAAGGCATCGCAAGAGAATGTTGTCAAAACCACATTTTTATAAAAAGACCACCCATGATGACATAACATGAGACACTTTTAAGGAAGGCACGTTGTCCATTACGAGTGAGATCGGTGGGTAAAATGGAGAGGGAAAGATAGTTTGTGTATTGCTTATACCAAAGGTCACTCGGGTCAGGAGCAGTGGTTCCGATAGAGTAAACTTCATGAGGCAAATAAGAGGGTGATTGTAGTCTTTGTATGGTGACAAATATTTTAGAGTCAGCGGGTGAAGCGGGTATCTGAGAAGCCAAGCAGGCCATGGTATCTACAAATTTATTAGTAGAACGTGGGGTGGTTTGAAGGGCGTAACAATCGAAGGTGGTCAAAAGTATGTCCACATGATGCTTATACTTTTGAAGTATCTCATTATGACAACTTGGTATATACCATTGACTTGGTTTATGACCAATTGAGAATCACCAAAGATGTTGATTGACTTAACATCTAAGGCATAAGCATCTGGAGACCCAATACGAGTGCTTCGTATTCAACAATATTGTTTGTACAATCAAAATCAGTTTGAAAGACAAAGGCATAGGTTCACCATCAAGCGAAATGAGGATAACACCAGCCCCACCCCCATGCTGACACTTGGAACCATCGAAGAAGAGTGTCATTTGGTAAGTGGGTTCGTCCAAGGAAAGGGTAGCAATAGACTCATCTGGAAAGTCAAGTTAGAGGTTGATCCCGAAAATAGGTGCGTCGGCCAATTGGTCGGTGATAGCTTGGCCCTTGATGGACTTTTGATGGATGAATTCAGGTCGAGGTCAGGCCAGAAGCATAAGCCAACATGTATGCGGCACGTTGATTTTGATAAGGTTTGGCATACATGTAGTGTAATGGGTCCGTATTAGTAATGATGAAGGTTTTGTGGTTGAGTAGGTAATGGCGGAGTTTGGTGGTGATGAAAACTAAGGCTAGGAAAAGTTTTTCGGTGTGGGTATATCTAGTTTCATAGTCAAGAAGGGTATGACTTATGTAATAAACCACTTGCTCTTGGTGTTGGTCATCGCGATGAGCAAGCATGGCACCTAGAGAATGGTCAGTGGTGGAAATATATAGGTAGAAGGGCTGGTCATCCTTAGGAGGAATGAGCACTGGTGGTTGAAGGAGGTATTGTTTTAAGGCCTCGAAGGCTTTATGACATTCATCATCCCATTTGAATGAAACATCTTTCTTGAGAAGATGATGAAATGGTTGATAATGGTTGAAAGCTGCGAGATAAAATGATGAATGGATTGTAACTTACCTTGTAGGCTTCAAAGTTGATGGAGATTAGTGGGTGGTGGATTTCAAGGATAGCCTTGACTTTAGCAGGATCGACTTCTATGCCACACAAAGAAATGATGAAGCCTAGGAGTTTCCCTGAAAAACTATTGTAAAGATGCATTTTTTGGTTGAAGATGAACACAATATTTGATGAGGTGGTCAAAGATGACTTTAAGAATGGGTAGGTGTTTGGTTCGATGTTTGGATTTGGCAAGCAGATCATCTACGTAATCCTCCAATATGCGATGCATGATGTCATGGAAGATGTAAGTCATGGCCCATTGATATGTAGCACCAACATTTTTGAGACCAAAGGGCATGACTCGATAGCAAAAAGTCCCCCAAGGGGTGATGAAGGTAGTCTTGTGTTGATCCTCGGAGCTAGTAATATTTGATTATAGCCTTGAGAAACCATCCATGAGTGATAACATTTCATGGCCAGCAGTGAGATCAACTAGTTGGTCAATTCTTGGTAGTGGGAAATCATCTTTGGGATAGGTGAGGTTGAGGTCATGAAATCTGTGTAAATGTGAGTCCCCTGTCACTTTCATGACAGGAATGATGTTAGAAATCCATTGGGGATAATCAATGGGTAGAATGAAGGAAACCAGAGAAGGCACTTGAAGCTCTTCTTTGACTAGAAGAGCAATGCGAGGATGCATTTTCCATGTAGCTTTTTTTTGATAGGTTTGGCATCAGGAATGGTCACGATATTGTGAACCATGATTTTAGGATCAATACTAGGCATATCGGCATAGGACCAAAAAATGCGTCACTATGGTCCCGAAGGAAAGAGGTGAAGGCTTCTTGTTTAGTAGCATCTAAAGATTGGCTGATCTTTAGAATGTGTGGGTCATCTTGGGTATTAATGTTGATTTTGATGGTCGATTCATTCAACATGGTTTGCGTCTCGGAGGGTAACAATGACGGTGAATATAAGAGTCTTCTACACCAAGGTAGGTGAGGATGGACTCATCATCTGACATTGAATGACATTTAATTGAAGGTGTATCATCATCGATCATGTCAGGATACAAGAATGGGAGAGAAGAGGGAGCCTCACCATCACATTGATAGGTCAGTGGTCCCAGGGAAATGGTGTTTACAAAAAAAAAAGTTAGGAGGTATAGATTCAGGATCTATGGACTCCATGGGTGAGGATGGTAATGTGGGTGAATGAGAGGGGGAAGATGTCTCATCCTGAATAAGGTCGATGTGAACCTTCTTAGAAGATGGAGCATCAAAACCAATGCCACTATGGTCATTGTGTTTATGAGAGGTACAGAGATGACAGTGTGGTGGCCTTGTTCATAAAAACCAAAGCCAAATCCTTTCCACACGCACACACATGGAGGAAAGTGTGAGTGAAACAATGGTTTAGTGAGGGAGTGTAGGTCGGTGGAAAATGGTTGGGTTTGGGATGGAGGTTCGGGTTTATAGGTGGCCATATCAAGTCCCCATACGTTAGATTGGTGTGAAGGTGGGGAGGGCCATAAGGAAAATGTCACCAATGTGAATGTCATAATTGGGGTGTTGACGTAGATTCCCATACTCTTGTGGGGTGAGGAAGGTATCGATATTGTATAGGTGGTATTCCCCCAGAGTGAGGCATTGAAAAACACCTTCTAAGGGATCAGTAGTTGGTATGTGGGTAGCGGGTATAGATGGCTCACTAGATGAAGGGGAAACAGGGTGCTAGTGGTGGAGGCTATAGCTGCAGTAGGGATGGCGAGGTTAGATGCAGCAGAAGTAGTGGAAATTTTGGTGGATGGGCTTGTGGGTGGAGGTGAAGTGGTTTTGGTGGCGGATGCCTTGACCGTACAAGCACATCATTGGGTCGATATAGCATGTTACAGGTCTTGAAAGGTGAGGGGTCGGCAGTAGGATGGTGTAATTATGTCCCTCGTGTTCAAATTTGAGGCATCGATGTAATGTCGAAGGGACACAACCCATGGCATGAATCCAAGGTCGACCAAGCAACAAGTTATACTTGGAACTCCCCTTCTAGGACATAGAAAAGTTTTGGGATGGTGTGGGGACCTACGCGGACATGGAGAACAATGGTACCCAGTGTAGAGGTTATGGCATCATTGAAAGAACACAACATAATGGGGTTACTATGCATGTAATTGGTAGGTATTTGCATTTGGGCATACACATGGGAGGAGATGATGTTAATGCTAGCACCACCATCGATCATAACATGTCGGATGCATATATTATCGATAAAGATGGAGATGAAAAGAGTGGGGTCGGGGTCATCGGACTAAAAGGGAGTGATCTCTTCATCTACAAAAATTGAGGGTGGCCACTTGGCGAGTGGGTGAAGGTGTAGAGGAAGGGGAAGACCTAGTGAGAGAGGCTACATGGTGAGGGGTAATGATGGAGGCTATGGGTGTGGGGTCATTTGGTAAGACTTTGATAGATTGAAGGACCTCCATGAGGGCTTGATGATGTGACTCTGAGGTCTGGATGAGGTCATATAAAGACATTTTGAGGGGGATTGGTGTAGTTGTTTTAGCATTGTACGATGTGTGGCCCCATCGAAATGGGATATGCAGGACCATGAATGATGACTTTGGGTGTGGGTGTAGATGGTATATTGGGTACAGGGTTGGTTGATGGGCCAGTTGCTTTCTCCTTGCCCTTGTCTTTCTGAGCACAGGTGGCAATGTTGATCATGTTAATCTAGGGGAGGGGTTAGATGGAGAGGGTGTGTCATGGAAGGTATAGTGGCAAGAGGGACAAAACCCTAGTGGTGGGTATGACCCTTGTGAGATGAGTAGGGGCATTGCATTTGGGTGGTGGTTTGGCCAACTCTCTTATGTGAACCATGTTAATTTTGAATCTCGGGGATGGATCTAAGAGTTGTGGGGGTGGAGATTTTGGTCATTGAGTAGGTAATGAGGAAGATCTGTGGAAATTGGTGAAGGTGAAATGGGGTCCTCATCAAGAAGATCATCATCGTCAAAGTTTTCTTCAAGGAGGACACAACTGGACAAGAGTGGCTTTCAAAGCCTTACAGTTCTCTACATCGTGTCCTGGCACACAATGGTAGGCACAAATTTTGGTTTTGTCAAACCCTTTTGGTTTGGGTTTGAGTGGGTCGTAAGGTCTAAGAGGTGGTAATGTGATGATAGAAGTTTCGAGGAGGTTGGTTAGGATTTTAGCGTAGGACCTACTAATGGATCACAATGGGAGGTGAATGTGGGTTTGGGTATAGGTGTGGTGATATGTGTAGGAAGAGTCTTTGCAAGAGGGGGAGTGGGTTGGGCTACTAGTTTGGTGTGTGGTGTGGTCTTAGGTGTTGGTCGTATCTACTTGGGTAGGGGCATGGTAGATGAACTGGAAATAGAATGTGTGGTTGGTTTAACTACCTTATTGGAGGGTAGCATATTTTTGGCTTTAGGTTGCACCTTCTTGGGTAAAGGTGATACGGGTGCACATGAGATGTAGAGGGAAAAGTGGATGGTGGAAGAGGGTGGGTTACCCATGGGGGTAACCAGGTGTTGTGGAGGTAGGTGGTGTAGGTTGGGTAGGAGGCATGAGTGAAAGAGAAGGAAGTGTTGTGGGTAGTGAAGAAGTTATTGATGGTATTGGAGGTATGGGTGGTAAAAAGGTTACAGGTGAGGGTGGAGGTTGTGTGGGGTGCTTGGGTATATTAGAGGTCTGTGATGGGGAAATGGGTTGTTTGCATTCTTGGTTTACCAGTGGATGAGGGTTTCTTGGCCAGGGTCAAGGGTGAGGTCCTAGGATGGATGGAAAGGGGTGAAGGTGATAAGGGTGTGGTTGGTGAGGTTGGGGTATGAGATCTAGGAGATTGGCTCTTCTGTTTAGGGGTCGGGTTAAGTTTGGTGTTAGTTTTGGAAGACGTAGCTAAATCTAATTTGATGGGTGGATGAGTAAGGCTAGCTATTGGTATGACCCCTAAAGGTAGTGATAGGTTTAGGCAAGGAGATGATATAGGCATGGGTTTGGGTGCAGATGCATGTTGGGTTATGGGTAGAGGTGTGAGTTGAGCCATGAGTGGTGTCGTGGGAGATTTTGTGATAGTTGTGGTTGTGTTTGGTTTGGTTGGCCAAAACACTTTTGGATAGATAGTGGAGGTGTCAATGAGTGACAACTACATTTGTGTTGAAACAGAAGTAGAAGATGCCCCCAAAGTAAGGCTCTATCGACATAGTCCAGGTGATCGGCCAAGCGTGAGAATGGTACTATTGTAAGTGGAGCCGATGTGGACCGAGTGGAAATCCCAAAATGTGTTTGAGATACCAGAAATGGCTAGCCTCGGACTCTGTGGGTAAGAGAGCCAAAGCAGATCAATGGGATCTTGAAGGTCTAATGGTGAATAGTCATCTACAGGTGGTGGTACTTCTATAGTATCCTCCATGGGTAGAGGAGAGGATGGGCCAGCCAAAGTGGGCTCTCCTTGCGTTGGTGAAGTGGGCTCAAAATTTTGAGGGGTCAAAGGTGGTGTGCTGATTATAGGCTCTTTCATGGGTGAAGGAGAAGATGAAGGGGATTCCTCTGTGGGTAGAGGAGTAGATGAAATAGGTTCTAGTGCAGGTAGGGGAGCGTGGGCTAAGATTTCATCTATGGAAGGAATATGAGGCAATTGGGAAGCAACTGGTGCATCATTGAAAATAGCGTGGACCTCGCGGATAGTGCTATCATTGTTTGAGGTATCACCCACTTGGTTTGAAGATGGGGCATGATTAGGGAATGGCTTCTTGAAGATGTGTAGGCTTTGGTTAGCGGGTGCATTCGGGCTATCCAAGACTAAGTCTCCATTGTCTATCATTTCTTGAATGATATTTTTGAAGGTAATGTAGTTATTGTCATTGTGACCTTTGACCCGATGATAGTTACAAAAGTTCATGTTCCTTATACCACGTAGGCATGGGTCACTCAGGGTCAAACCAATATGTGGTTTTATGGGTGGAAGGGTAATGGCACCTACCTTAACAAGATTTTCCAAAATGGAGGAGTAAGATTCTCCTAGGGAAGTGTACTTTCATTGTTCTCATCTAAACTGAAAGCTTGGACAGGAGAAAGATTAGAAGGGGGTTTGGATGGGTTTGATTGATGAGGGGACCAGCTTTGAGAACTACGGCATTAGTAGACCCTTTGGGATTTGAATAGTTGTTTTGAGGTTTTGAAGATGAAGAAGTATCATTTGATTTGAATGTGATGTTCTTATTACGAAGTTGAATCTTCTTTTCTTTGATAGCATGAATTTCCAATTTCCATGCCATGGTGAATGCCTCGTCAAAGTGTGAAAATTTTACACCTATAGGGTTGGTGAGATGTGTCTAGCACATGCCCAAGTAAATAGTTCTATAAGCTTGGTTTGAGGCAATTGGAATGTGAGTGGTTTATGAGGTTGCTATGCAATGAGTGACAAAGTCAGCGATAGACTAGACTCGTCATCATATTGTCATGTGGAATAAAGATCAGTCATGGTAACCTTCTTAACAATGTTGATGGAGAAGTGATCTAGGAAGGCTTGGGCTACTTGATTGAATGAGTAAATGGAGTGTCTTGGTAGTCCACTATACCAGTCCAATGCAGGTCCTGTCAGGGACATTGGGAAAGTCCTCAAAAGTAAAGCGTCATCATGGGAAATCAGGTAACACCCATGTTTAAAGGACCACAAATGTTGTTGTGGATCTTCTTTGCTATTGAAGTGGTTGAATTTTGGCATCTCCCAATGTATGGGGTATGGTCGAATGGGAATGGATGGGTGAATAGGCTCATTACAAATTTCATCATAGGTGAGGGAATTGCGTGAGCCGAAACCGATGCTTCTAGTGTTTGCATCTTTTCCATCATCAACTTGATGAGGTCATTGGTAGGTTGTGATGGGGGACACCTCTGTGGCATAAGGAGGTGGATATTGAACCTGATAGGGAGGTTGAGAATAAGGAACCGACATGGAAGGCACATATCCAGAATGGGTGACAAGATGAGATAGGGGGTTGTTGATAGTAGGTGTATGTAGGTGGGATGGTTTTCGTGACTCTAGTAGCGATTGGGGGCAATGTTTGTGGGATGGAGAGGATGAGATTTTGGAATGGAGTAGGGTCACCAACACCACAGGTGGTTGTGTTGTAATGGGTATTTGTGAGACAATGGGTGTGGATTGTGCTATGGTCTGGGTGGTGGATGAGGGGACAATAGATACGACAGGCGTGAGGGAAACTGACTGATGCGGTGGTCATGGTGGGTATGGGTCCTAGCTGCGAAACTACCAGGGGTGAAGCAGGTGAGGGTAATGCAGTAGCAGAACAAGGGCAGGGAGATTGATATGGCATGTCATATATCAATTGACCAGAGGAGTCTCGGGTGGAAGAGTGGGAAAGGTAGAACTATAAGGCCATGGGATTCTGATCAAGGAGTCATGTGAAAACTCCTCATCACCGGCAAGCAATGGTGGTAGGTAAGGTTGGATCCATGGGTGATAGGATGGAAGGTGGTGAAGGACTAGGTGGGAGTGGTTGATGACTAGCATGGAATATGAGGGCATTAGTCTAGGCTGCATGAGTCAGCACCATGTGAACAAGTGCTGACTTGGTAAGACTGTATTCTATAGTAGATGACACAAAAATAGTAAAAATAGAGAATAATGGGGTCAGGAGGTGAATCTGGTCAATGTCTAGATTTTGAAAAATTAACACAAGTAAACGATGATGATGGTTAGTTGACCGGTGATGGTTATGGGAAAATCGATGATGGTCAAGATGACCGGTGATGGTTAGGACAACACCGATGATGGTTTCTAAAACTGATACCGGTCACTGTGGAAGAAACCAGTCTCAAAAAAATGAAGTGGGAATGTTGGATTTGTACTGGTGAAACTGTGTATGATAAAAATATCAATAAGGGAGAAATATGATGATGCCCGAGGGCTGGAAATAGAACAAAAGTAGTAATGAAAGTTGTTCTAGGTAAAGTAACTAGAAATCTAGAAGCTGACACCGGTTAGGGTTTAACCGATGATGGTCAGATGTGAACCAGTGATGGTCGTTGGACCGACATCATCGGTGACTGTGAAATTAGAAAGAAATAAAGAAAATTGGTTTTGTGAATCAAATTAAGTGAAGAATCAAACCCAGAAGCCTGAGAATGAGAAGATGAGGCCCTGACACACTCAAAAAAAGTCATAATACTCCAACTATGATGGTGGAGTGTGTAAGGAAGAAGAAAAATGGGGATTCGTAGTCTCACACCTCAAAACACAAGCCAAGAAGAACACTAAGAAAAAGCATGATCCTAACAGTGATTTTCTTATGTTTGTTTAGCTTATGCTATTTAGGACTGATTGTGTGTATTTAGAACATAATTTTTGGTTGGGAAGGCATCCTACGAAGAAGGATATCTAAAAGGAGAGGTTTCAGGTATGTTATGGTGGGGGCGGGCCATCCTCTGAGATGATGACTTGATAGAGGCAACGAGCTGGGAGTACCTACCAATCGGATCATGTGATCACTAACAGATGTTCCCGGTAAGATGTTGTTTAAGAAAGATGTGTATATTTGATTTTGTGCAAGTTTGGTAAGACACACAGAGAGAGAGAAATGTGATTTCTATGATTCTTTGTGTCAACCATCATTGGGCATGACTTCCAGCATATAGGTTTCCCTCGATTTTAATGTGAGCTAATAATGCAACAAATCAGAATGTAATGCAAGTGTTTTAAACCCAAATCAAAGTGTGATATTCAATGTAGCAAGAGATGAACAGGAAGAGGGATGCTCTTTCACTAATGCAATGTGAAAGAAAGGAAGATGTGTTCTTTTTAAAGCACCAAAAACATGATTGTTTTTAGACAATAGAAAGAAGGAGAATGATTCCAAGGAAGAAAAATTAATGTGAAAGCTTTTTAAGGGAAACAAACACACAAATTTCACCTAGGAATGAATAAATGCAAAAGAACCCTGATGGGTCCCACCGGTGTGCCAAAATGTTTCACCATTTTCTTTACCTTTTCAAATGATGAAATAGATAAGGGTAAGGGCCAAGGAGGAATACCTATTAAATGTTGGTTGGTTGATGGTTGTTGCACACATTCTAACTTCTTGATCCATAGCTGAATGTGAGAGCTTCCTTTTGGCTAGGAGGAACTACCTATAATAGAAAACAAGACCACAAAAATATAGTTAAATGATATATGACAGTGGACTACCTAGCGTATGCTAGTTCCGGAAGTGTGATACTTCCTAGATGGTTGTCAATCCACTATTTAAAACAAGTTAATGTGAGAAATAAACAAGGTCCTACTATAGTTGATATGATTTAGGTATCTCATTCAAATACAATAAGCAAATCCAATCACAACAAGCTAGGCTATAGTTGGATCTAAGAGGTGAGGGGTCTGTCAAGGTTCTGGGACTAGTCAGGGTCAGATTCTGGGTTATTTAGGTCAACTGGTAGGGTGGTTGTTGGGTTTGTTCTTGGTCAAGGTGTAAAACACAGAGACCAATGTCGGTTGAATGTGACCGATGCCGGTTTAGGTAGAACCGATGATGGTTATGGGTAACCGGCGTCGGTATGGTATGGTCAGGGTGAAAGAAACTCAAAATAGGTTAAATGGTAGGGGTGATCTGAGGTCAAATAAAGTTTGGGTGAGTGAATGGGGGGTCTGGAGATCTTAGGTATGCTCAGAAGTATACAACAGGTGAGAATAGGTGATTTGGTGATGTGGGTGAAGGGATCTTTGGGTTTACAAGCAAGTGGGTGATGAAGCAATAAGCATGCAAAGAATAGATTAATAATAGGAGTAATAAAGATTACTAACTAAAATAAACTATATTGATTAGGGCCATACTTACTATGTTAAGGATTTGATGGCTGAGTGGTGGAGGTGGTTGATCGGAGAATACATGTATGGTCCTGTAGTGGTGCTTTCCCAGTGCTCCCATGAATACAATGGCTCTCTGATTGATGTTGGTGATGGCTCTGGATGTCTGGATGTGTAAAAGGATGCTTGTTTCACTTGCATGCAGCTCTGGTCTCCTTTCTTTCTCTCAAAATGTGCCAACCTCGAAATAAGGTTACCAAAGGGAATAAAAGGTGACCGATGATGGTTCTGCAGGTTGACTGGCGTCGGTTCAGGGGTGACGGCGTCGGTTAGGGTGGGATTCCCTAGGTTTACTAAAAATGGGAGATCATGGCAATGATTTCCACCAGATCTCTCTATTCATCCGGGCAAAAGAGTGGAGTTACCTTTTCTTATGTGGGAATGTGGTTAGAGGGGATGTAGGCTTTGATTTTTAGGGTTTAGTTAGGTCTTAGTTAGTTATGGCAACATACTAAGAATAGACTTAGGGTGAGGTGGCTAGGTGAGGTGTATAGGTGAGGTGGTGGTGTGGGAATTATCTTAATTAGGATAATTAAATAATAAATATTGTGAGGACATGGATTAACTACATAGATACATATCAAGTGTAAATAGATACATAACATGTGGCATTAGTGGAATACACACACAACAAAAAAAAATAAGAAGGAATATAATCATAATATTTCCACTTGAAATATACTTGTTGTAAACATAAAGTGTGAGATTTTCTTAGAGTTTTCCATTATCTCAAAACATATACGAGATCATATTGTAGTGTAGCCAAGCCAAATAGGTTTTGGGTGAAAGATTTATTATGTGCATTCCTTGGTAATATTTCCTTGAATCAAATTAAAATATCGAGAAGTAGTGTGTTGCATACTTAGAAGCATTTCAACCAAATTCAAAGTGAGTGTGGCACCAAGGTCCACTTTCAAAAATTCCAAACAAACCCTCTGGGTAAAAGATAGAAAATGCTTATTTTGGGCATAGGTGGGGATATTCAATCATGGAGAATAATATGCCAAAATATGTCAACATTTTCTAAATTAAAATTAATTATAGAGAGCCAATGGGGTTTGGATGGATTAGTTAAGATGGACGGTTGTGTCAGGATCCACCCAGGTTCAAACCTTGCTAGGCACGATCCCTTAGGGGTGGTTTATTAGTGGTGTTGGGTGTTGCATCACCGGTGGTTGTGGCTGGTGGTTCCCTTTATAGTGGTAGTATTTGCATCGTCACCATTGGCATTGGCGGCGGCTAGTGGCTCTAAAAATGGCAATGGTGGAAAATTACATCGTCGATGCAAGCATCTTGTGATGGATTAATTTTAATATCTTGTCTAAGGACATTAGTACTATTAAGGTAGGGGACCCAAGAACCCCCCGATTCATAGCTCCGGTCAAAAGCATTTAACTATAAAAAATTAATTATAGAGAAAATTATCAATCTAAAATAATGTCAAAACCTTATTTGATATGTTTTAACTTAGGAAACACTTATCTAAGTGATGTGGCGAGCTGATAATCTACACTTAACATCTAAGTGATGTAGTGAGATGATAATCTACACTTAACATTTAAGTGATTGATTGATTACCACATCTAGGTGTGTTAAGAGTTAAATCATGTGTAGGCAATTAAGACTTACACTAATTCATCAATCAAGAGTGTCCTAACATTAATATTATACTACATTATTTAATTTATAAATAATATGTCCACACTTTAAAACACCATATTTATGGTAGCTTCTCTCAATCTTAATCTTGTTATTAGTCATTTCAACGAATGTAAAACAACAAATGAAAAAAACATACCTGTTATATTTCATATTATGTGTTAAAAGTACTCTAACATAGTTTATTAAAAAAAAAACTATGGGATTTTATTGTTTATGGGTGGTATGATGTAATGAATTTTTTATTTGTTACATACATTTGTAGTTCACGAAAATCCATTCCCTTCTTTTAATCAATGTTGCTTTAAATGGGAATAAATATTTTAATGAATAAATCAAATCTCCACATTATCCAATTATTAAGAGGTGTATTATTAAGATATTTTCTTGTTTTTTATTTTATCTGACCATCATCAAGAAGCTTGGTTTGTTATCAGAGTGTTGCATTAGATTCACTATTATATCGAACATAATAATAACACCATTTATTTTTATAACTAGCATAAATATTCATAAGAACATAAATTATTCACCTTTGCTTGCTTGTCAAATGTTCTTGTGTAGTCCCGCTTATAACTAACCTTTTATGTTTGTCTCTTTGGGTTTTACACCCTTATGGCGATACTAAACTATGAAAATTTGTACCCTAAGCTTTTCAGATTTTGAATAGGGGCAAGCCACATTTTCACATAATGGAAACAATCTTGATAAAGGAGGTATTTTGAAAATCATTGAAGGATCCCCCATAAATATCTACACTACAATATTGAGCTTGTGTCCACTCCTTTCAACATTGAACTCTACTAATTCAACACCGTGTTGAAATTTCGGTGGAAATCATATTCAACCCATCCTCCTTCCCTCATAATTTTCAGCTCGTGTGCATGAAAATAAATTACAGGAAGGCTCCATTATGCATCTCCAGAAATATATTTGTAGAATGTTTTAAAATGAGTTGTAAGTTACGTCTTTATCATTCTTCAAATTACAACAAATAATGTTTTGCAATTTTTGATTGATATTGTTCTTGCTCTTTTTAGGATGGTTCTTATCAGTGAGATGGACAACATTGTTTCAAGCCACCCCTAGGAAAATATCACATGTATGCATGTTCTAACCACATTTTATGAGGAAGCATGATATAAAACAATAGCTGCGTTCATGCTAAGATGTCTCCAAATACACCTCCATGCCATAAGTATGCTCCATCAAACAACAGAAAATTTTCACATTGAGATTTCTTTGACTACAATGTTAAGGATGTGGACAATATAGAAGACAAGGATCTAGCTAAAAAGTCTCTTCGAGAATATCACAATACAAAGGGAAGTGGCATCTTTTTTGCGTTTGATTTTGTGGACAACAAAGGGGGGAGATAAGGGTCACTTGTTTCAATGAGGATGCAAACAAGTTTTATGGACAAATTGAAAGTGAAACCTATACAGTATATCAAATGGAAGAGTGGGTAATGCAAATCATGTTTACAACCATTTAAATAGCCCATTTGAAAAAAATTGCAGCCTTCCTCTGTTGTGACTCCTTCACTTGAAATACAAATGAAGTGCCTCTCCATCACTTCCATTTCAAATAAATAAAATATATATGGTGGCCCTTACTTGGCTCTATGGTAGACTTAATTGGTGTTGTTATGGCCATTTCGCCTTGCTCCACCATTCATCGTAGAGACAAGTCTGATGTTGTAAAGAGAACATTGTAAATGTGTGACATGTCAGGATTTAATTTTTCTATCATTATGGGGCCAACATTTAGATGATCTTTGCAAAGAGTTTTCATAGATACTCTCAATGCTAAATATTCATGTCTTGGAATAAAATCTAGACATCGTTTTCAATTTCAATGGCACTACAATTAGCACATCGTTTCACTTCAAAATGATTTTTCAAGCCTCCTATTTTAGAGATAGGTGCTCTCCATGAATGGATATCTTCACCTCATTCACATGTTCCATGTCCATCAGTCACCAACAAGCAAGGTGGCCCTCCAAAAACTATGGTTGTTGTCGCTACTTTTTATCACAAATTTTAGAGATGGGAAATCTTGAAAACAATGAGTGGGTGACTGTTGAAGCTGAAGTGTCAAACATAAACATGGATAATTTATTTTACATGGCTTGTCCTCAAATGATTGGTGAAAAACAATGTAGAAAAAGGTTTAGAGAAACCAAATGATGAATGGTTTTGCAACAAATGTAATATTCATGTTCAAAATTGTAATTACATGTACACTCTGAGATTTGATTTGAAAGATGCTATAGGGGAGCTTAAAGGAGTTATTACATTTAATGAGATTGCCAAAATGATAATGGGAATTAAAGTTGCATACTTGCATTTCCTCTTGAATCGATAAAGAGGCTACACATGAGATTTTTGATCATGTCATTGGACATGTGTTCCTTTTCACTCTTTCGATTAAAAAAGAAACATACAAGGGAAAACCCAATTGAAATGTTTCTTTTTAAGTCAAAGAAATCATGATATGCATGCTACAAACTCCAGGATATGGATGTTCAATTTTTTTCCTACACAAAATCTCCTTTTGTAGCTACTCCCTTTTTGCTTTTGCTTTGTGCACAATACCTTTTGCAGCTTTTCCATTACAAAAAAATATTGTTGCGTGTTCCTTAGATGGATTCCTACATTGTAAAAAACAAATCATCTTTATTTAAGTGAACTTTGGTCCACCCCTTAGTTCTAAGTCCTCTACAAATATTTTTGTATCCCCCTCATATATGATTATAAATGAAACTATTTCATGTTGATTTTGTACAATTTGTCTCATTTATATTTTTTGCACATGTGTACAATTGCATTTATTGTTGTCTTTACAAGAAACATATAATGTTGATATCTTTTGGTCCTTGCACTTTGCTTTTTATCACTTTTAAAATTAAAAAAACTACTTAGTAGTTGTTTTCTTTTCTTGCATAATGCTCTCAACAAAATGGCTTGTTGCCTCCCAAATGTCTCCTCCTAAAACAAGAGCCCGTAGATGCGAGTATTATGTAAAAAAAGATTGCACATAAATGATCAACAACATCACAGATACCATGCTCAAAATTTAGCCGACATCCTTAGCAGGGGCCTTCCTTTCTAGCACATACAACTTTGAGTGCCCCACTAACTCTTTTGAATTCCACTTTTTGCTTTATACTTCCATCTACCTAATGTACACAAAAAATTTTTGTATGTCAATACATGTTCCCATCCACAATGTGGCCCATGTGATGCCACATCTTCCACTTTATTCAACCATATTTATGAAAACAAATACATCTGCGCATGTTGCCTTTGATTTCTTGACATAAACAACTCCAATTACCCTCTCTCGTGTCTTGCACTTGGTTTACAACAAACCTCACACATTCAATCACTCAACAATTCTTTCTTGGCTTCTCGTACCCAAAAATACCCCCGACACTTCCATCCTTTATTGAGGCACAAAACAATTTCTGAAAAAGATAAATGTCACTTCAAAGATGGATAATCTCTCTATCTATATGGAAAACTACCTAGGAATGATAGGAAAACAAGTATAGAAAATTACATGTGCTTTAGATTTTGCTTGAGAGAAATGGTCACCGCTTCTCTGCATGGAACAACATGGACCCGGGCCATCAACCTAATGTTATAAAATGCCTTACATGAGTAGGAGGAGATGCTTATTGCAAGATTCAATCCTATCTTTCGTAGGTTAGCGAGGCATAATAGACAATACAAACACCATGCTTACTATCATTTCCCACAAAATATTACATCTACTGTCAAAATCCACATCGTCTTAGAGAGGTGGACATCTTGCTTTTTACAAAGAAAAGGACCAAACCAAACAAAGTATGATTTCAATGTTAGCAATGCACGTGTATGGGATGCACTCCAATTCAAAATTACTTATCCATATTACAAATAAGTTCTTTTGACTACGATGCCTTGTCATCCTTTCAAAGAACATTCTAGAGCACAAGGTTGAACTAACTAATGTTTCTTCCATCCACATATCCAATAGATATCCCCCTCCCATGAAATATCCCCACATTTTTCATTCTTTATGAGGAATTTACATCACCCTAACAGATATTTCATCATCTGATTGTCCTAGTACCTATTTAGTTTTAATAAGCAATGAGGAAATGCATTGCTATGATTGTGCAAAGAAATGGTCCATGTTCTCTAGTTCACTTGATTTGGCCAAATTAATCCTCTTTCAGCCTCATGATGAATACAACATGAAAGGTTTTTTTAATGGATTTTGTAATTTTGTTTCCCGGGTTTATCCATGTTCAAACAACCTCGCATGAAAGATGTGAAAATTCAAATATGCATTGCATTGAATACCTCTAGTGTCTATGAATGTTTGGTAACCACCCCGTTTTTAGATATTATTTTCTTAACCTTATCATGTTCCACAGCACCAACCCAACAACTTATGTTTTCATACAAATGTTTTCCATTCAAAAAATATCATTCTAAAACACATCAACTATAGGTGCACAATTTGGTTACACCTTTAAGACCTTCCAAATGGTTGCCTCCCAAAATCCTAATGCATTTTTGAATCAGTTAAGAATCAAGGTCCCTTAAGTTCTTGTGAAAGTAGAGGTGAGGTTTTTGATATAATTGAGTAATGTGTGGATACCCACATTGTTCTTTACTTTAAGTGTTGTTGAAATTAAATAGACCTCCATAGTTAATGCCTCTTAAAGCCTATCCCTGTAATCCTTAAGAAGCACAAGGATCTGAGAACCATAATATGGTTACATAAATTTCTATTTATATGATTCCCTTGTTTGAATTCATAGTATTTCATGAAGAAGTACAAAAATACATGAGGGAGAAACAAACTATTGATATAGGTAAGACTTGTCTCTTTCTTTTTCCATTTCACAAGCCTTCCTCGTCATCAACCATCTTGATTTTTATGCCTAACACAAATGTAGAGTAAATGCTTATCGCAAGTTTCATCCCATCTTTGGTATAGGTTAGCTAGGCACATGTAATGATAGAGATAATTGACTGGAGTGACACTATATGAAAGTATCAACCAAGAAGAGACTAAAGAAAAATACCTTTCACACTTTTCTTGAAGAATACATGAATTTCTTTTCAAGTGATTAGGACCATCTTCCAATGTACAAATGATGATTTTATTAAACACATCACAAATATTGAAACCTTTCCATCTTCTATACTTGGAAGAAGTTTCCCTAATCGTGTATTGAACAAAAGACACATCAAATTCTCAAAACAAACATGCTTAAAAGAAACCAACTAGATTAATGATCTCTTACAAAGCACCTTGGGAGTTATGTGGATATTTCCCTTGTGCTTAATAAATGCACAAAATAGAAGTCCATTTGTTGCCAAAATGATTTACACCACGATTAGCCAAAACCTTCATAATGTTGTCATATTTCCTAAGAGGTAATGACTATAGACATATAATTTCTTAAGCATGTATTTATTAAATATATGCTAAATATGCATCTAAGGTAAAGTAATTTTCTTAATATACCATCTAAAATTAGTATTTCTCGATCATAATGAATTCTCAGCATGGAAGTTTGTCTTCCATGAGATTTTTAGCATCTAGATTGCATTTTGAAAACATTCTTACGAAAAGTATAGGGATCATGAAATGATTCCTTGAAAAATCTAAATGATTTCCTCCCAGAAACCTCTAATGCGGTTTAACCACATCTTTCGTTTATTTCTTTTGGTCAAAAAAATTATGCAGGTGAAGTTTCCAACATGATTGAAAACTTGGGACATCACATTGTTTTTGACTTTACAGTGTGTGTTAGACACAAAATGCACTTGAGTAACTTTAGTCCATAATGCATCTAGCACTAGCCACATAGATCCTAAGAAAGCAAAATTGGAGGAACATAACATTGTTTCCCAACCCTCATCTAGTGTTTACACCCTACACCCGATTGGTTCTTTACTTATATTATCTTTTGAAGAAGTCTTTTGCAAAAATAGGATGCCGGAGCAACTAACTATTGGGATAGTAAGACTTGTCTCTTTCTTTTTTCCCCTTCACAGCCTTCCTTTACTTATTCATCTCTTTTTCTAGGTACGAATGGAAATCAGGATTCTAGGTGTCAATGTTCATGGAATTCAAACAAGGGAATAATAGGCCCCAAATGTCATATTATGTGACCATAATAAAGTACCAAGCTCTAAGTTAGATATTATTTGCTTTCAAAAGGAACCTAAAGCAATTGAAGCATCCATTTCTTGATAAAGGAAGAATACATTCATTTTCTTCACACTACAAGATGATCCATTTATTTCACACATCACAAATATTGGTAGTCTGACCCACTATCAGTGCACTTGCACAAAGGAATCCTGTGTAAATCTTACACACACAAGAACTACAACAAATTTTTATGCAAAGACACAAAAGTTCTCTCTTTTAGGTGACCGCCGTGGACACCTTGGGATATGTGGACTTTATTTTTTATCCTTGATGATGCACAAAGGTCTTACAGTGAATATTTTTCTTATAGAAATGATGATAGATTAAACATCCTGACCCCATAATCATGTTACATACATGTGATCAACAAGATCATTTATGATGTTGAAGATCAAGTTCGACTTTTCTTTAAGCATGAAACACCTAGTAAATATATTGCAAATATGCTTCGAAGAAAAACATTTTGAATCATACCATCCTGCTCTTAATTTCTTCCACCTTCGATCTTACAACACTCTTCACTTCCTTTTTGCATTTTCGAAAAATGCTTACAAATAGTGTCTGTGTAGATCATGACATAAGCTAAGTCAAAACATGTCACATGTTGTACTTAGGTTTTCTTGTTCTTTAAATTATTGCTTGTGTCTTTATGTTTTTAATGATTTGGAAAAATCATATGTGATATCTCAAAATAATTGATCAAAAACCAAGTCATCAAATATTTTTGTTAAATAAACACACTCTAAAAATATGGAATTTGTTTCACTAATTAAAGTTTTAGATCCCGGTCTTACAACATTATTACGTGTTGTGTCAAATGGAAGCTGAATAACAATGCTATTATGTACATGTCTCTCCAATTTTATTGCATCCCAATGATCATTCTATTTCTTTTGATTTTTTCTACTAGAATGAACTCCTCCTCTACAAACCTTTTCACAACATTCCAATAGACATTGGAAGCACAACAAACAAGTCATTTCTAATTGGCTATTGCTTGAGAAACATTTATCAACCTTGGCATGTCAAGCGTGTCTTTAAAACA
This sequence comes from Taxus wallichiana var. yunnanensis, assembly GCA_018340775.1. NCBI lineage: Eukaryota > Viridiplantae > Streptophyta > Pinopsida > Cupressales > Taxaceae > Taxus > Taxus wallichiana. Next base: position 794,155,893 of record CM031242.1, read on the forward strand.
AATGATTATTTCCTTAGACAATCAACATGTGAAGATGAAATCTTAGGGCCTAATCCTATGTAAGATGAATGGGAGATTTTATCCCAACTCCATCCTATTAATCCATGGGCCTTGACAACCTTGACATGCTAGGTCATCAAGATTTTGACATGCATCACAATTGGCTCCAGAATGATGTTCTAGTTAGTTTGCAAGAAAGTGGCCCATCTTTCATTGATATGTGCAAGACCACTACAACTATCCCTTTCAAGATGCATACATCCACATCCACCACTATGCCTTTCTTTGTGAAACAAAAAAAGCTTTTGATACAATTTTCAATCATTACATGCAAGGAATACATTCCCTCCTCTAAGAATGATAATCCAAGGTACTGCAGGAACATGTAAATCATACCTCATAAATACTATCTGCTCTACAATGTCTTCTGTAACCCCACAACAACCATCTCCCCTCTTACTTCTTGCTCCAACAGGAGTTTCCGCATTGACATTTCCACATCAACTATACATGCCTCCTTGCATATATTCCAGTAAAGGATATCAAGCCCTCGATGGTCAGTCACTCTCTTCTCTTCAACAATCCCTCAAACATGTTCAATACATTCTCATTGACGAGATGAGCTTCATAGGTCCAAAACTCCTTGCCAAAATCGACTATCAACTTCGTGAGGCCTTCCCACACTTCAAGTCTTCCACATTTGATAATAGATCCATCATTCTCATTGGGGACCTTGGCAATTATCAAGGATGTTCCACTCTATTCTAGCCACTCATATGGAACAAACCTTTGGTTTAACTTCACCACATGTGTCATGCTTAAGACAATCTTCTAGTAGCAAGGTTCAGATCAAGCCCAAATTTCTTTTCACCGGAATCTACTACTATCAGAGATGGAATCCCCCTAGTTGACGACTAGAAAATACTTCTCCAAAGATACATGAACTCATAAATGGCAGACAGTGAGATTGCTCCTTTCCTTACAACTCCACATTTGTTTGCTAAAAATGAACTTGTCGATCAACACAATCTCACCATGTTGAAATCTCTCAACATCCTTGTGTCGTTCTAATGCATAACTTACTAGGCTCAACACTTTAGAGGAACATGATTACGAAGAAACTACAACACAAAATACTACTATGTAAACAACAAAAGGTTATGCTTACTACCAATTCATGGGTTGAAGTAGGACTTGTCAATGGCTCTATAGGGACTATTGTGGACATTGTCTACATTCCTTCTCCAACTCTTCTAACTTTTGTTGTCATCAAATTTGACAAATACAATGACCCTCCTTGGAATCCAAATAGCCCCACTCATGTTCCTTAGCCACCAATATCAATAGGCAACCACAGACAACTACCTTTAAAAATGGCCTGGGCCCTTACAATCCACAAGTCCCAAGGCCTTACTTTATTGAAAGGCAACTATAGATATAGGTTCTTCTAAAAGACCTAGCTACATTCATCCTGCAATGTCTAGAGTACCCTTCCTACCTTCACATTTCACCTCCCTTCTCTTTGAACGTTACTCTAAAATGTTCCTCTCCCATCATCTCATCAAAGGAAAGGAAGATGAATCCCATTTGAAATTCTACATTTCTCCCCTCACTAATATAAAGTGCTCCATTCCATCTCATCTTCCAGAAATTATGGATCCATCATCCTTCCTCCTTCCTTTAGTTCTCAATCCACAATCCTTCCTTCCTTTACTTCTAGCCTAATTTCTTCCCCCGTGATCCTTTTTGGCATCTACATCGCACGGTCCTACGCAGGATTGCTAGTATAAATATCAATACTCAGATTCTCGACTAGCTAGTGAAGGGTCCATGGCATTTAATATCATGCGGAAAATGCACACAGATTAGCTAAAGGTTTTCTAAAAAATATTCGGCAAAAATGTGGAGATCGATTGCTGGAATGATTTTCCGCAGGTTTCACCAGCAATTAATACCTCTTCTACCTGCATAGGAATAAACAGGTTTGGAATCACAGAAGCAACAGCTCAAAATCAGGTAGTTTCTGCAATACCCATTTGCTTTTATTCGTCTGCTATACTCCATACAGTAAATACTCGAAATCCTAATGTAAACACCACTCCAGACGCTCATTATGAAAGAGCCCTGCAGTTCTGATAAACCCCAGGCTGAAAATACTGTAACCCTAGATAATTCCGATATCTTTAGAAATGCGACGAAAGATGTGGAAAAGGTTGTTTTGCTTCTGAAGAACAAAATGGAGCATGCGGAAGAACTGGAAAAAGAGCTGGAAACCCTAGATATCAATATAAATGGAAAAATGATAGCCAAAGTGGCTAAAACCCAAAGTTTCAGAACTGAGAATTTCTTTTGGTTTCTTTCGTTGGGTAGTCAAACAGCCCGATTATGTGCTCAGTAGCCAAAATATGGATAACGTTACTATGGCCATTTGCAATAGAGGTGGTAGGAAAGGGCCGGAGTTGTTGAAAATTTTTGATTGAAGAAGGTTGCAGAAAGTCATAGGGGGTTATTTCTACTTCCGCATTGAATACATTGATTGACTACCTGGGGCGTGCAAAGAAGGCGAAGGAAGCTCTAGATGTATTCCATCAGTTTGATAAATTTGGTTGCAAACCTGGACCTAAGTCCTATCTTGTCACCGTGAAAGGACTTTGTAAGGATTCTATGTATGATGAGGCATTCTCTGTTTTTGAAGAAATGGAAAAGTCTGGATATTTTCCTGGCAATGGCTCTACTGCTAGTAAAATCATAAGATGGTTTTGTAAAGGCGAAAGGCCAAAAGATGCCCATATGATTTACTTGAAGTCTATGGAGAAAGGAAAGTTTCCAAGGATAATCTCTATAAATGCTCTGGTTGAGTCTCTTTTTGCACTGTAGCAAAAACCCCAGAAGTTGCTGTTGAAGTCTTATTGACTATTCCAGACAAGGAGCGTAAGCATGGGTTGAAAGCACATTTTATGGTACTTCGGGCACTCTGCAACAACCAGAAGATAGAAGAGGCTGAAGCATTGTTGTCCCGAATGATGCGAGTTGGACCCACGTCCTGATCCTGCTACATATAACACCATTATCAGTGGTCTCTGTAAAGCTGAAAAGGCAGATGAAGCCATGGATTTGCTTGAACAGATGGCTAGCAGGAGAATTAAACCTGATATATATGCCTATAATGTAATCATGGCGAGCTTTGCCAGGGCCGGAAAGATGCAGGAAGCTTGTGATGTCTTTTCAAAAGCCAAGGAGTCTAATATAAAATTTCATTTCATAACATACAAGATATTGATAGATGGATTTTGCAGATTGGGCAACCCTAAAGCTGCTCATCAGTATTTTTCCGAGCTTAAGGAGAGTGGCCGTTTTCCTAACATGGAAATCTACTCCAATTTGGTTAGGGCATATAATATACAGGGTTCTGATTGGCAGACAGCTAAGAAGCTGCTACATGAAATGGAATTGAAGGGATATTCTCCTACTCTGTACACTCAAAGTCTTGTTAATGCTACAAAACAATTGGAAGAGGAAGCGTCGCTAGCAGAAGCATGTGAGGTCATAAGATAGTACTAATACGTTTGTTTTTTCATTGGTGTAGTTGTCTCCATGGATAACATTTTAACTATGTCACAAGGTTCTCCAAATTTTATCGAAATAGTTCAAATTTTGCCGAATGAACTTGAGCTTTATCCATTATTTTTGCATGGGAAATTTTTTGACAGAATTTTGCATTATTTTACAAATGTGTGTATATATACATATACCGATTGAAAGTAGCAGACAAAAATCTCCCTCACTCTGTCCCTCTTGCTTACATTTTATGTATTTTTTCAAAAAATAAAAATGATAGAGACAAAATTGTTCGAACTTAGAAGAATTTTTTTTTCTCGAACTTTTCCCTTAGCAAACTTGAACCCAATTTTATCCTCGTCGAAAATAAACACGAACTTCGAACTGTGTGACTTAGCATTTTAGTATGCATAAAAGGTAGTACAAATGCATGATTGTTAACGATTTAGTAATGCAGAGCTTCTTGTTTGTTTGGCATTTTAGTGCTGAGATGTGACATAAGCTATCTATGGGACGAAACTGGCTTAGCTCTGGGATTTTCACTCTTGTAATTTCTGACTTATTTGACTTATGCAAATTGAAAGCCAATTGTGCTATTTTTGTTTAGATAGCTTGTGGGAAATTCCTTTGTAGATAATGTGAGAGTGATTTTTATTTACAGTTCAAATGTTGATTAAGCGCAGTACTATGATATTGACATTTTGACCAATGGTGAGTTGTGTTTGGTTGCAACATGCAGGCCTTGTATTACTCGAATGTGAGATATTAATAAAGGTCAATGGTTTTGAGTACAGTGTTGACACACCGGTCACACCGGGTTGTGTTTCTGTCTAAATAATTTTTTATTGGCAAACTCAAAATTAGAGCAATTGAATGCACGTCATGTGCAGATTTGTTGTCTTGAAAGGAGAAAACCAACCTCAGTTGCTTTGTAATATAGTTCAGATTTAATTTATCTTTTCATTTAAGCTCAGTGCAAAACTTGTTTTCAGATCTCGAGCTATGCATTTTGTTATTCAATGCCTCCGGAAATGGATTTAACTGCTAATACTTGAGGACCAAGGTCAGGTGATGCACTTCTGACCTTGTGACCTCTTGTTGTTTCTTACAAGCCTTCAACTGGAGCCCATTGTAATTATTCACTTGAACATTGGTTTTGTTTCTGCAAGATTCCACGACTTTTTATTGATAATTAAAATTTCTGTTTTGATTAAAGTATGAAAATGATTTAAAAGTGGACAACTTAAATGATTTATTTGAAGAAACAAAACTTAAAGATCGCTGGTTTTGTGCTCAAGATTCACAGTAGGAGAGTTGATATTGCAAAGAGTCTGAAATCAGCTTAATGTCTCAGTTTCTTTTGGTCCCTTAGACTCTTCAGTCTCGTGGACGTCATTAAAATCTTTCATTCATTCATTCATTCTGTTCAGAAACTGTGATCCCAGAAGCAAACTATCACAATGTGATTCAATTTCGCAAGTTCACATGCTTTGAAAATATGTAGTGTATAGGGCCAGAGACAGGTGAATATGTTTCCCCCAGTCTGACAAAAAGCCAGGACCACAATTGATTTGACCTAGAATTTTCTAGTTTAGTGTTGGCGTGTATGTTTCACCTGTATTATCAGGACACCCTCGTTTTATTTAAGAAACCTAATTTTGCAGAAAAAAATTTACAAGATGCCGAGCATACAGGTCCTTGCAATAGATTATTACCAGAATATACAGCCAAAAAGCAAGCTGGACAGTTGATGGATGGCTGCATTATGCCAGATGTCATAAGCCGATTCATCCAGCTGGACATTCTGAATAGGTATTGAAACTGGCAAAAAAGAATTTACTCAATAATCATATTTTAACAATAATAATTAAGGTCTTCATAGGGAATGTTCACATGCGGTAAAAGATATTATGTCATCAACATAATCTCAGTTGCCCTTAACTTTGTATGTTTCTGTGAAGATTACATATGCACATCCTTAATACTCTCTTGATTTCTAAGTGGTGTATTAAATCAGTAATGTAAACTAGAACGAAATGAAATATTGCCAAGCAAGACATTTATGTGTGGATGTTCCAATTTTGTTATAATTGTTATCTATATTTTGATTGAAGGCCGTAAGCATGGTCCTTAACAACTTTTACATGAACATATCCTGTTAACATTTTATTGCAGACACAGAAGGCAACCATGCACATGACACATGCTTTGTCAAGCATAGGTTCAAGACGTTACACACTATTACGTGGGGACACTCGGCCCCCATCTCCAAGCCATCTAGGATGTTTTGGGGGCTTGGGATGGGGACTGGGATAATATGCACCCCCATGCCACTGTGAACTAAAAAAAAAAGGCAACATCCTTGGGACACAGAGACCATGGGAAACGTTTGTGGAACATTCGAGAACTTCTAACCCTAGGAGATGCCATAGATAATGTTGTTACGCCCGTGGGATGGTCAGGGGCATCCCCTACGGCTGACATTTTATTCCACTCTAAAAACAAACAGTTTTGAAATAAAAAAACCACCTAACCAAACAAACTACTAAACTACAAAAGTAACTCTTAAACAAATCAATTTTTTTCTATAAAAATTCACAAGCCACATTCATTTTGCAAAAAATAAAATAAAAATTATATATATATATATATATATATATATATATGTGGTCTTTTCCAAATGGAAAGTGGGTTAAAGAAGGGGATTGATGTATTGTTGTTTTTATCGCTTCCCAAATGCAAGTGGATTAAAAAACGGCGTTATTGTTTTGCTTTTTGTTTTAAATGCATAATGAGTTAATATTAGATTAATTATATTGTTGTTTTATTATTGTGGTCTCATAATAAGTTCGGATCAAGTAATTATGAAGCTGCATTTGAAATTCAAATGGGTGATGATTTGGAATTTAAAAAGGTAGAGGTAAGATGAGGAAAGGCAACCAACAGCTGATAGTTCACATGGGAGTGTTGAGGGTTTAATTGTCACTTTAAGATGGTGAACAAATATTGTTGGTAGGGTTTTCATCGAGTCGATCAAAATATGTAAACTGCGGTTTGAAGAAAGTTGCACATCAAGGAACCTTGGGGTTCGGGGTTGGATTAGAAAACATTGTTTGTACAATAAGCATGTATAATAGACACAATTGTTTGTAAAAGAGATAATATGTTCGAATACAAGAGGATAAGGTTGGTATGTAAGAGGTAGAGAGAGAGAGAGAGTGTATGTATGTTTAGATGATAAAGCAAAGTAGAACATGGTAGGGAGGCGGGCGAAATTACTAATTAGCGGCTATAATTTGAACATTGTATTGTTTGTTTGAGATAAATATAAATAAATAAAGAGTTGAGTACAAACATTTGTGTTCCTGCACTGATCTATTTACTCATCTTTGTGTTATGGTATATATGTAAATATGTAGACCCACTTCAAAATTTTGTTTTTATTGTGTTAAGTGGTTATGTGCAATCTATAGTATCCACCTTTGTATGCATTAGCTCTATCCGAATAAAACATATTTATTAAACTAACAAAAACATTTTAGTTTATGTCGATCTTGGATGTCGACCCATGTTGAGTTAATTGATGTCTAGTGATGGATACCCATTTGCATTTTTGGAAACCAATGAATAGAAAATTGAGAATTGTTGGGAAGAGAAGTTTAAAATATTTATAGAAAGAAGTTAAAAGACATTACACTCTCATATGTGTGTTTAGAGATGTTTTTTTAGATCGAGTGAAGAATTTTGGATATTTTTTTCAAACTTACTATCGTCATGCATCTTGAGGATAACAAAAGCATGAGCTGATCATACTTTAGCTACAAAAACCTATTAAGTGGAATAAGAAATTACAAGAGGCTGGAGGAAGTAGACAAACCTTGGACTTGTGTGGTTGATTGTTGGTTTGAGACTACACTTGATTGATTCATAATCTTCGAAGTAAGCAATTTAGGTTTGGACAAGTTTGTATTATAGTGAAAAGAATGTTGAGTTCTTATAAGGACACATGACAATTTACAACAACAATCTCGTTTCTTATTCAAATTCTATTGATTGAAAAAGATTGATGAGAATCGATAGCATGTTTATTTAGGGGAAAGGAACTATAGGATAACGGGTTTGTGAAAAAGGTTGTGATCCATAAGGTTGTGAATTTCAAAGAAGGTTTAGGATGACAGTTAGGGAAAATAAAGATGAGAAAAGAAAATGGTGGAAAATAAAACAAAAGTATTAAGAAGATAGACAAGATTAGCGTTGACTTTGTGATTGAGGAGGAAGGATTAGAGAGAAAAGCGTATAGTTGGAAAAAGAAAAAGTGAAAACAAAAGTGTGTATAATGGGCCATGTGTATTGAAAGTTAGAAAAGGAGCATTTGGAGTATACCATAAGCCTTACTGATTAATGAAGGGAAAGTAGAAAATGTAGCAGAAAAATATGGAATTGAGAAGGAAAGAGTGATTAGTAGAAGAGGGAAAGAATGGAGGATAGCGATGGAAAAATAGAGGTTAGAAAGGAAGAAACAATGAACTAACTTTGTTTGAGAAAATAGAAAATGGGTGGGAGCGTAGCGTTGTGTTCTTGCGGCCACAGCGAAAATAGGATTAAGCGAGACTTGCGAGCCTAGAAGTAGGACAATAGAAAACATCTTGACCATGCACAGAAACTTCTTTACTTGGATGATTTATCTTAGTAACTTGTATTAAACATCTGCCTTGAAACAAGTAACATTAACATAGACTTAGGGAACATAGTGATATATAGAGTGTGAATACGAAGTGCAAATGGTGCATGGAAATTCATTAAAAGTATGTCGGGATTGTTAGAAAGGATGGCAAGACACTTTTTCATGGCAGCACCAATAAACTTAGGAAGCGAGAAGACCAAGGGAACATGTGTCCTTAATTAGACTTAGTATAAAAGAAAAAAGGAGATGAAGATGAAGAGAATGTTGAGATTAGAGCATAGCCTATAGGGAGGAAATTTAAGATTATAGAGGTAGAAGATTTGGAAAAAATAGTAGAAAGTAAATAGCACGTAGGAAGTGGGTAGAACATAATTTGTAATGTTAGAAAGTAGAGGTAGAAAAAATAGTTGAAGATTTGATAGAAAAGGATAAGTGAAGGAAGCCTAAATAATAGAGACGAGGAAAATAGGTTTTATCCAGATGATGAGGTTAAGTTAAGAAGCATTACAAATAAAATATTGTTTAATAAAGAAAAGAGAGTAGTGAAGAAAAGAAGTGAGATAAGAAGAGACACATTCCCTCCCCCAACCAAAAAAATATTGTTTGAGGAAATGAACCCCTCGGACCAAATTTCATCCCTTGTCTGCAGAAACTACAAAAATTGAAAGAAAACATTTCAGAAAATAAATATAGGAGGAAATGTGGAAGAGTTATCAAAAGCAAAGAGAGGAAGGCCCGATGAAGAAGGCAGAGATGGTTGAAGAATTTGATGACGTGTTGGGAAGGATATACTTTGAGATAAAACATACAGAGAGATAAATATGGTGAAAATATTTTTATATCAAAAATCAACAAAAGTAGAAAATGATAAGGAGAAAAATCGGTGGTGAGTCAGAAATGCAAGTGATCTGAAGATACCTACGCCTGACCCGACAAAGAATGGCATGAAGGCAAAGTTGCCTATGTTTGGAAAAACCACTAAGAATGCAAAAGAATATTTGTTTATTTTGGAATCATATTGGATGAAGTAATAATGTTATAGACTTCTGAAGGAAGTAGTTTTATTTTGTTACAACATTAAGAGATGACACGTTGAAATGGTACGTAAATATTAGTCCTCAAACATAATAAAATGTGGGATGAAATAAAGATGAAGGCTTCAAGTGATTTTCACTATCCCAATGGAGAGAGAAAATGAGACTTATTAAGAGGAGAGACTTTAAACACTTTGACATCTTGAAAGAGAGGTTGTGAGGAAGTTAGATTAACCCCTTAAGCGAAAAGCCAAAATTGAATGGTTTTATTTTGAGGTTACCATATTTAAGATCATATGGAAAAAGATAAGCTAGAGTTATCAGGACACATTAGAGAGATAAGCTGACTAGATTAGAAGTGCGACCATGAGGAGGTTGAAGGAGAAGCTTGATAGTAAGATCGAAGATAATGTGTGGTCGTGTAGTGGTATTAATCTCGAGATCACGAGATTATTTGTAGTAATGCGAAGATATTGAAGTAGTGTGAGTGAGAATAAATTATCCTTGTTGTGTGGATCGACGAAAACACTAAATATTGGTACTTAAATATTAGAGATAGGGATGGATACAAAGTATATGCAAGAACAAGCGTGTCATCTATATCAAAGTCATCAGGCTGCTCTGATAAGTGGTATAGGAGATCATGTATGAGTTATAGTTCCGATCATTTTCATCAATTTGATTCATAAGAGAAATACAATCTTGACGTTGCATGAGAGTATTATACTCTTATGATGATAGATTTGTCATTGTCGTGCTTAGAAAGTGGATTATTCAATATTACTGATTTGACATTATCATTGGGTCAGGATTAGAGAAGATTGATAGAGCTCATGCACCATTGAGGGGAATTTGAATCAAATCAAGGTCTTGAATAGCGTGTTGAAGCTGATACACTCGATCAATGAGGTGACTAATACATCAATGATAATTGCGGTTAAGCATTGACACTAAAACTCTCTTCTCAAGGCTT